>CM031237.1:66648796-66961584 GCA_018340775.1 Taxus wallichiana var. yunnanensis | reverse complement strand
TCCTTATGAATCACCTAAAACTAACAAATTTGACAAGGAAAAGGGATAAGGAATGTAGAAAATATAAAATTGAGGTGATACACCAATGATTTGACACACACATGTACTACTGCATAGAAAAAATACAAAGATCCACACACCTGCACAACTCTAAGCTAATCTGCAAAATTAATTCAAATGTTTGGGTGAAGGGAAAATAGTAGAGGGAAGAATTTCCACACCAAAGCAATACAATAACCTGCTAAAAACGATGAAAACTCAGGAAACCAACACTATGAGAAGGCAAAATGGAGGTTTTTATTTAGAGATGCAAGTACAAGCTAGAATTACAATAGCAAAATAGTTGTAAGTAGTGTGTATGTATGATTTCTTCAAAAAACCAATTATAAGGACTGTTATGTCATATTTCTAGCCCCTTTGTGCATGCAAAATAAAATATTTTATTTAATTCATCTTCCTTAAGCACCTAGGAAGCCGTAGTCACAAAATCATGCAATATAGAAATTTTATTTATCCCGGTCTCATACTACTATTTAGAAGGTTCTTGAGTAAAGAAAGTACTAACCCCCAGGTCCTTTGGCCATCTTTTTTTATTTTATTTTGTAATTTGTGACCTATGCACCCATATGCCCAGCCTCTTCCGGATGCTTGAGTCCCCAGGCACAACATTCGGATATGTCCTTTTCAAAATTCCTGCACATTCGTTCATGTTACTGTGAATTTCTAGTAGAACCTATGAAAATATGCAAAATTCATCCATTATCAATTTGAGTTATTTCTTTCCCTTCTTGCACATTAGGGTTTAGTAGTTCATCACTTTATTTACTTTTATTTTACATACTGTTTTAGAACATTTACTTATTTCATTATATGTCCTCCTAGATTAGATTAACTATCCTCACACTACCTCTTATTAGCTAATTTTAGTTAATCATTTTTGGAAAACCCGACTCGACCATCCACGTTTTAGGACCTTCCTTATTTCATATTTGCCAAGGTTTATTCTTCTCCGTCATGGCCCACCCTTATGAGGAGTTTACTATGGCTATCAATGATCACCTTGTTGAACACCCCCACGACCTCGATTTACTTGTAACATATTTCTTGTGATGAAGCTACTAACCTGGCCTAGCTCACCACTTCAAGAGCTGGACACACTTCGGTTTCCACTCAACCTCATGATTCTACTTTTCCTCCCATTTCTACTATCCCCATTTCTGTCCCAACTCCCACCAACCACTTTACACCGCTCTAGTTTCTCATGCACGACAAGTCTCATCTGTTGGCAACCAAGACTTAACTTCTCTTTATCATGACCTTCAAGCCCAAATTCGTAAGTTACAACAGGCCACCTCCCATACATCTCCATCCTTGGATTCTACTTTGTTGTTGCATACTCCATTCACTCCTGCCATTTCTACTTATCCACTTCTACCTAACTTTTTCACTCCTAAGCTTCCCATCTTCAATGGGCATGGGGACCCACAGGAACATCTTAGAGCATTTCATGTTGCTTGTCTTGACTTTGCTGATGATCATCTCCTTTTAGCTAAGCTCTTTCCTTGTAGTCTCCACGATTATGCGATGCATTGGTTTTATGATTTACCTGTTCACTCAGTAACCTCCTTCACACATCTAGCTGATGCATTTCTTACTCATTTTTCTATCAACATCGGCTCTAATATTTCTTATGCTCAACTAGCACAACTTAAACAAGGCTCAAATGAACACCTTGCTAACTATGTTTTAAGGTATAAGAATAATTTAGCTAAGATGAAAAATATGCTTGTCGACTCTGAGCTTCAGGATTTATTTATACAGAGTCTATTACCACCTCTACAAGAGAGCATTCTCTTCAAATCCTCTCCTTTGTTCGATCAAATTTTTCACACTCTCAAGCTTTGTGAGACTAAACTCCTATCCATTGGAAAAATTAAGTATCAAGAACATACTTCATCTTCCACTCATTTTCCTAACAAGACACCATTTAAACCATCTACAACAAAACCAACCGATGCTAAAGTTACTGTCAACACTATCACTCCTTCTAAGGAGGCTCACCCATAAAGCAACCTTGACGTACATTTAGCACCCTTCCCATGGCCCCGCACCTTATATTGAGACAACTTCTTAAAAGTAACTTGATTAAATTTCCCCCCCTCGAGTTAGACCCATCATGACCAAAAGGTAGGAATTACAATGAAAACTTCATTGTGATTATCATCAATGTATTGGACATTCTACAAATAGATGCCTCAAACTCCACACCATCATCCAAGATCTAATTGACAACAACAAACTTGAATTCCCAGAATCTACTAGCCCTGTTATAAATAATGACAAGGGTAAACTCAAGATTTTTAGCAATGACTCTCAACAACGTGACAAGAAGAAAACAAACTCTTCTGTTAATCATACGTATCATGCAAGTATCACCTCCTAGATCTAGAGCTTTATATTTCTTAGTTGCTAACACTAAAGTTTCACCACCTATCATCTCCTTTTCTAACGTCGATTATCACACCAAGTTTACATCTAACCATTTGCACATCCACGCATCTATTGGATCAACCTCTATAAAAACCGAGGTTGACCCATCCTGACCCATTAGTGCATGTTCTATGTCACTCCTTAAGGCTATTCTCTATCCTCTATCTCAAGCCGAAAGTACCCTTTCGACATTATTTAGCTACATGTCATGGTTGGCCCTCTTAAAATGCTCATACCTTTTCTCGTTGGAAACACAATTGAGGGATGTGACATGCTCCTTGGTCTTAATTGGATTCGTCGATCACAATATATCATCTCTATGAATCATCTACGCCTCAAATTTATCTACAATAATTAGGTCATCTCTATTGATGGTGTCCCTCCAACTACTCTGTGGCCATCATCTCATCGCATGATATCTAGAGTACCCCTTACTTCTTTCGCCACATCGCACGCTATGTTACTCCCAACACAATCTAATCCTAGCTTTCCTACTCACGCACCATCTCCATGACTGTGTCACTCCATTAGCCCTACACATCAGAGTATAGGCATATTCCTCGTAAAACTACTGCATCGTGACATAGATCACCACCTTGTTTTATTCCACACAGGTCTTCTTCACCTTCACATTATATATTACATAGCTCTCCATCACCAAAACATTTTTGTGACACCACGAACTTCTTCATACATTCATCCTTCCCATGCGTATAGGCTTTATTCACCACTATAATGTTTTCCTACCATGCCTCCACTATTAGAGCATGGTCACACACTTTCATCACCCGCATCAGATGAAGGACCTCCATCCTTCACCCTCATTGGATAGTTCATTTATTCACACATGCTTGGGGGGCATGACACTTCACCTCTCCCCCCACCTCATCTTAGCATAGTCACAATCATCACCTTTCACATTCTCATACATTCATATCCTCACATTTTTCATATTCATCATACATTCTAGCATCACTACCCGATGACACACTCTTGTGCTTTGGTTCACACTTGAATGTTGAGGGATTATTACTACACTTGAACCCCACACACTACACCTTAGGAATTACACATTACACTTCATCACACATTACATGTTATAAATTTTACAACATTTGGTCATTTGCGTCTTTTCACCTCATACACAGACGTATTAGTTGCATACATCTACATACCATACATATTACATCGGGCATCTTCACACATACTCTACATATCATACTAGTCTTCATCATATAGGAGTATAGTATTATGATATTATTCTACTTACATACATTACATATCAATCCATACATTATACCTAACACATTCTACACATTACATCCTTACATATTCTACTCATCACATGGTCGATTATTACTATTACAGATACTTATTTGTCTTTCATGCACCGCACTCACTACCTGATGACACACTTTAGTTCATCGGTCCATACTTGATTGCCAAGGGTTTACAAATCAAATGGACCCTACCACTCACCACACATTCCACCTTTCATCATGCAACATTAATAGCTTAGTGACATACGCTTTAGGCTAAATCGTCACCTATTATATCATCTTATAGTGGTATACACCTTAGGTTACATCACCACTCCCTACTATTCATCTTATAGTGACATACACTTTAGGCTAAATCATCACCTATTCTATCATCTTATAGTGGTATACACCTTAGGTTACATCACCACTCCCTACTATTCATCTTTTAGTGACATACACTTTAGGATAAATCGTCACCTATTCTATCATCTTGTAGTGGTATACACCTTAGGTTACATCACCACTCCCTACTACTCATCTTGTAGTGACATACACTTTAGGATAAATCATCACCTATTATATCATCTTGTGGTGGTATACACCTTAGGTTACATCACCTAACCTCCTTTACATTTTATAGTGATATACGCTTAGTGCTAAATCATCACTCAAATATTCATCTTATAGTGATATACACTTAGGGATAAATCATCACTCCACATTTCATTTCATCATGGTATATGCTTAGGATATAAGGTCCACACACATCTATTCTACATGTCACATATCATCACCACTACACATATACACATTCATCACAACGCACTAGAATCGATACACACACTACTCAACCATTTCCCAATGACACACTCTCATTTATGGTTCATTCTAGACACCGAGGGGGAAAACATAATGAACATCACTACATACATTTCCATCCACTCTGGGCACGCGACTCCTATCACTCCATATTGCATTCCATTCCATCCATCCACAACATACTGCATACTATGGTTGCTTATAATCTTGCTTAATTTTGCTTGTTCATGGTCACTTTATTATACATGTTAGTGGGTAAGTGCACCAATATGGGGGGCCTAAAAGTAGACACAAAATCGAAAATGAGAAAACTCGTGACGTGTTTTGCAATAACGCGACCACGTTATGTTTTCTTAGGCTCGATAATTCACGAACATAAAACACGTACGAATGGAAAGAATAGGAAGATGGAAGGGAGATGGGGAAGGAAGAAAACAACAATGCTTTTGGGAAATATAGATAGCAGAGTATCTCCCTACTCACATTGAACCAAGAAAATATAGAAAAGGATCAATTACTTCACCACCGATGCAAATCTACAGACACAAAGTTCTAAAGATTCACACAGACCAAAACACAAAGTTTCTATTGAATGCAAAACAAAATGATCCATTGAATCGAGCAAGGAGAGAGAGAGATATAACAGAGGAAAATAAGAAAAAAAGAAAGAACTTTTGTATTGAATTACTTTAGAATTTACAACCTTCCCAGAAAACTAGAATCCCTTTTTCCATGGCCAAAACCATGTTCTTATAACAATTGTATACATCCATACTTTGTCCCCAAGAAAAGAATATCCAAAAGGAATAATGTTTGTTGCAGATCCACTTTTGGAAAGTGACATGAAACAAACACACTCATGAAAACTAGAGGTTCAAAAAGGTGAATATTTTGTTAGTTCGAGCATGATTATTTTAGTAGGGGCATCTCATGATTTTCTTCTTCATGTGGTCCTGCCATTTCCACCTTTTAACCACTTTCATAGCACTCAAGTGCTTACTGGTAAGTTTTCTCCTTTTTTATCGTATGCCCGATAAACTCCATTTTTTGATGATTAAACTTTACATCCCTTCAAACTTATCAATTTGGCTCCATAATAAACCAAAAATGCATCTCATGGGAGAAACAACAAGAATACAAAGAGAAAAAGAATGAAGAATGATCCATTTTTTGCATTTTGCAGAGCTCTGGTTCGTTAATGGCGTTAAAAACTAGATGAGTGCATTTGGCTATCTTTTCCCCTTTTACCTTCAAATTTGGACCCTACACATGGCAAGATCCAAGCAACGATGGCCCTGGGGGAGAAATCTACATTTCCTGACATTTGGGAGAAAAAGTGTGATTTCTCATTTTGCTCCCCCCCGCAGCTCCAAAAAGGACACGTGGTGCCATCTGAGTGGCGAGGAAATGTGGTTCAAATCTGCCATTTAAACTCTTTTTAACAAAAATCTCAAATTCTCAAAAACCTCCGCCAACCCGCTTTGACTTTTCAACGTGAACACGTGGCACACCACGATTAAAAAAGGGGTCGTGGCTCAATTTGCAACATTTTAACCTTTGGTGAAAAAGGCTCAAATTCTCAATTTCCCCGCAGCCCATTGTTTTCGATTTCATCCTTCAACACGTGGCATCACCTGACTGGGTGTGGGAATGCACTTCAGTTTTATACTTTATCTATTTTTGAAAAGGGGAAAAATTCCAACTTTTCCCGAAAGTCCATGCCCCCACCGTTGACTTTTCAACGTAGGCCATGTGTCCCTTTCTAATCTATTATGGGCCTTAACTTAGAAATTTTTCCTTTCACATGAGTGGGGGCCATGGGCCATTTTAGAACTTTTTTTCACCCTTTGTGGAAACAAGGCTAAAATTCCCAAAGTCCTCCGTCGGTCCGCCAAAGTGCCTGTGAACTGAAAAATGGCCACGTGTCCCTTTTTGATTCTTCAACACATGGCATCACCTGATTGGTTATGGGGATGTGCTTCACTTTTTATCTATTTTGAGAAGGGGAAAAATTCCAACTTTTCCCCCAAAAGTCCATGCCTCCGCCATTGACTTTTCAACATGAACACGTGTCCCTTTCTGATTTTGCATGGATTTCAACTCAAAATTTATCCTTTTACTTGGGTGGGGCCGCGGGTCATTTTAGAACTTTTCACCCTTTTTCACCGTAATGCCTTAGAGAATAAAATGGATCCATCACCCCGAACTTCCGCCAAAACTACTCCAACCAATCAGGGACCGGTGGGGATGGGGAAAACTGACATTTTTCCAAAATCACCAAAAGTGATAAGTTCAAAAAGGAACCCACCCGGCCACATCCAATGGGAAACAAACATGTAGCTTCACCTTTTCGAGCAAGAATTTGATGGGGAAAAGAACGTAGGAAGTTGCAGGAAATGGGAAAATGCCATTTTTGCTCCCGATGAAGAATTTCTTTCTCTCAAAAAGGTTAAAAAAAAAGATGCAAGGTCCCATGCATTCCAAATGCATAAAAGAAGAACTAAAATCATTTTCCATCCATTAAAAATAGGTAAAACATTTTAATGATAGTAAGATTGAGGAATTTTGATTAAAAATGTCATGGGAAATGAAAACGAGCATCTGAGGAGTTTAAAACACAAATTTCTTCTATGGCAGGGCTCCAATTTTCATGAAATTAGATTTGAAAGGGTGGGGAAAATTGAGAGGACAACAAGCTGGCTCCTTCTGGGGATGATTTGGCAGAGGAAAGAGGCAAAATCAAGAACCTTAGAGAATTTTGGGTAATCAGATCAAATCAGTGTCTTAGCCAATGGGAAACAGAAAAAAAAGAAGCAATACCAACACAGAAGAGAACACAGAAAGGAAACCAACCAAAACAAAAACAAGGAAAGAAAAATGCTATACAAAATGTACAGAGGGACCGCCAAAACTCCTAGGTTTTGAACAACTTCAAAAATTTCCCACTATAAGGAAGTGGGAGAGGAGAACCATCCATGTAATCTAGGTAAAAAGAGTTCTCACCAAAAAAATGTCTAATTTTAAAAGGACCAAGCCAAAGGGAATCAAATTTACCATGGCTGCCTCGAGGTTCATGCCTTTTGTCCCAAAGAAGAACATTGTCTCCCACTTGAAAAGTTTTGGGTTTAGCCTTTTTGTCAAACAAGAGCTTTTACCTTGAGTTGATGAGTTGATATTCTATCAACCACTTGCAATCTATCTTCATTCAACTTCTGGAGGTACATAATTCTTTTGTCCAATGAATTGGTAAAGTTGGCATCCTCAATGGCCTTCATCAAATGCAAGGCTGGTAGTTCTAATGTCACTGGCAGCTGAGCTTCAACTCCATATACCACTTGAAAAGGAGACATTCCAATGGCTCTCTTAGGTGTAATCCTATCTACCCATAAAGCATCATATAGTTTCTTATGCCAATTCCTCTGAGAGTCATTAACAAGCTTCCGAACAATGGTGACCAAGTTCTTGTTAGTTGATTCTGCTTGCCCATTCCCTTGGGGATAGTAATATGAAGAGTGGGCAAGGGAAATGCCATATCCATAGCAGAAATCCATCATCTCAGCAGAAGAAAAATTGGAAGCATATCCAGTGACAATCTTGTTTGGTATCCCAAACCTTATTAAGATGTGCTCCTTGATGAAGTTGCATACTACTTCAGAAGTAGTACTTTTAACTGGAATGGCTTCCACCCACTTGGTGAAATAATCAGTGGTAGTCAAAACATGAGTATGCCCTACACTTGAAGGTGGATTGAGTGTCCCAATGAAGTCCAAACCCCATTGTTGAAAAGGTTCCTCAATCACCATTGGTTTGAGAGGTAAAGCAGCCAATTTGGGTCTTCCAACAAAGGTTTGACATGCTTCACACTTGCCTACCCACTTTGATGCATCTTTGAATAGGGTAGGCCAATAATATCCAACACGGAGGATTTTGTGGGTGCATGACAAAGAAGAGAAATGACCTCCACAGGCCTGGTCATGAAAGGATGAGAACAATTTCTTTTGCTGCTCTTTGTCAACACATTTCAAAAACCTTCCATCTATCCCTCATTTGAACAATGCATTTTCCCACAACACATATTACATGCAGACCTTAATTTGATGGCTCTCTTATCCTTGGCACTCAAATGAGATGGACATTCTCCATAAGTAAGAAAGTGTGCAATGCCAACATACCATTCATCAGTTGAGCTGAGGAAAAGAACAACAGGGATATCAACTTCCTCCTTGGACAATTTGGCATCAACTCCTTCAACAATGAGTTCACATAAGCCCTTTCCTCGAACTAGCTTGGTGGGTTTGATGTCAAGATCATACTCCTAAACTTTGGCTACCCAATTCCTCTCTTGGTTCCAAATTCTTGTTGTGTAAGAATGGATTTAATAGTTGTATCATGCACAAGCACAATAGAATGAGAGTTGAGGATGTAGAAATGAAACTGCTTCACAACTTTGACCACTGCAAAAGCATGTTTCTCCATCATGGTGTACTTCAGCTCATGGGATTTCAAAATATAACTCATGAATGCTATGGGGAGTTCATGACCTTCTCATTCTCCGGTTGGGTTAACACAATAGCTAGACTTTTCAAGTAGCATAGCAATAGATAATGAAGTCTTTGCTATAATCAAGTGGCATGCCAAGATTGGAGTCTTTGCTATAGCTCTCTTGATGTCTTCAAATGTAACCTTTCCTTCTTTAGAGGACCAACCAAAATTTCTTCTTTCCTTTCATCATGTGGGCTATGTTCAAAGTAAGTTCAGCAAAATCAGGTATGAATCTCTCTCAAGAAGTTGATCTTGCCAAAGAAAGAGTGCACACCCTTCTTGCTTCAGGGGGAGAGGGATCTCATTGAATCATCTGGACTCTTTCTCGGATCAATCTTGATTCCCTCCTTAGAGACAATGTGTCCCAATAATTTTCCCTCAGTGACACAAAAGATAGATTTCTTGGGATTCAAGGAGATGCCATGCTCTCTACACTTTTGGAGGACAAGTTTCAAGGTGTTGGAAATGATCAGCTCTGGTTTTTGAAAAACACAATCAGATCATCAAGGTATACAACTATGCATTTTCCTTGAGACTGCCAAAGGCCAGGTCCATTTCCCTCTAAAAGGTGGCACCAACATTGATGAGGCCAAAAGGCATTCTCCTGTAAGAAAAGGTGCCCCAAGGAGTGGTAAAGGTAGTCTTATGCTGATCTGCAACACTTACTTCTACTTGATTATATCCTGAGAATCCATCAAGCATGGACAACATTTTGAACCTGTAACAACCTGCAACACTTGATCCATTATGGGGAGAGGATAATTATCCTTCAAAGAGGCTTGATTCAAATTCCTAAAATCAACACAAATCTAGATCTCACCATTCTTCTTCCTGACATGCACAATATTAGCAATCCACGTTGAATGGTGAATGGGGAAAATGATCTTAGCCTTCAATAACTTTTGGATCTCTTGAAAAGATTAGTATCAACAATTTTAGGTTATATATACTACCTCTTTTTTTCCGGAAGGGCTTGATCCCAAGTTTTAGAGGAATGAAATGTTGCATCTCTTTTGGCTGAAAAGCCTTGAGATCATCATAAGAATATGCAAGAACATCAACATACCTTTTCAAATAGATTTTTGCTTTTTTTTCTCTCTCTCTCTGTGTGCAACACTTTCCAATGTTTACCAACATGGGTTCATTAAGACTCCCAATGTTTATCTTTTCATAGTCAACAGACTGCTGAGCTCCTTTGGAAGTTTTGGACTTGATGTACCTATCATGTTTATCAAATAACTCTTCCAAACTTACCATCCCTTTAGGTATCTTATTACCTTTTAGTTTTATGCAGCCATCATGATCCATTTCTTCTTGGTTATCTTCTTCATTTGGGGGCACACACTCTCTAGGAAGATTTCCACTTCCTTCAAAGTACAAGCTGGTCAAAATTATCTCTGAGTTCAAGGAAGGAAAGCAAGTGTTGATCATCATTAAAGACCTGCCAATTGTTTGCATTGTCAGGCACACTAGGCCTATGAATCATCTCAATGGTGAATTTATCTTGGGAGAAATCTGGATGAGGGATCAATAGAGACCCCGAGACAGCCAAGGAATCAGCCCTAGTGTTTTTTTCCTTGGCATGGCTTCAATTGAAAAGGCATCAAGGAACTCAATGGAATCCCAAACCAGATTCCTGTAATGTTTCAACCTTCTATTCTTCACTTGAAAAAGATCTCTGACCTATTTTACAATCAGCTCTGCATCTCCACGAGCAAGGAGATTCTTGATCCCCATCTCTTTTTCCATGCCTAAACCGAGGATGAGAGCCTCATACTCAGTTGTATTATTTGTGTTTTTGAATTGGAGCTTGAAAGAGAAAGGGTGAATTTTCCTTCAGAGAAATAAGCACCACACCAGCTCCAGAACCAGCTGAGGAGCAGCTTCCATCAAATTCCAAGATCCAAATGCCATTAGGATCAAGAAACACTTCCTTAGGATGGTTAGCCTCATCTTGTGACATGATCATGTAGTTACCATGACCAATGTCCTCATAAAGTATTTGTGCCTTTGGGTCATCTATTTTTTACACGATATATTCAGTTTGTTTCTCAGGCAATAGCTTCTTCATTTTCCCATTCACTGGAATAAGAGCATGTGACCAATCCATCATGATTTCTCCTCCAACATTTTTGCAAAAATTTCTACTCAACAACATACCATAGGAAGGGGGAATATCAGCTACCAAAATGGTGGCTAAAACTCTCTTCTCTGGCAAAGCAACAAAGGCTACTTGTGCATCCTTGATCCTCCCAACCAATGGCACTTCTCTACTTTCCATTGAGTAACATGAACCAAAAGTGTGGGTTAGGGTTAAGCCTAGGGCATGAGCTACCTTAGCAGGCATCACATTATCTGAAGCACCAGAATCAATAACACAATTGTTGAGTTTGTGGCCAGCTATGAGGAGAGTGACATAAAATGGTTCGATCTTCCCATCAGATGAAGTGACTACCACGCCACAAGGCTTGGTTGAGATGAAGGAGAAGGAGTGGGCAAGAGACCTTTAGAACTAGGGGATGAAGGCTTGGATTTGGAGTTTACAAAGTCTACCATCTTAGCAAAGGCCTTGGGATGGGTTTGGTAGAATTCAGCTTCTGAGATCTAGACCTTAGTTTTCTTGAGATGGTCAATAATGTCAAAAAGAAGGTAGAGGTAGATGGAGCATCATGATAGGAGTAGATAGATGAAACTTTTGACTTATCAACTCTATCATTTGAAGGGAAAGAAGTTTTAGAGAGAAAACAGAGGAGGAAGGAACAAAAAACCTACCTTGGGTGTGGAAGAAGTGGAATAGAGCTCCTCTCCTCGCAATCACCGGAATGACCGTAGAATTTAGGATAGGAATCTCACTCTTCCTCTCCTTTGTGGAACGAATGATCTCTTGCAATCACTAGGAATGACCGTAGGAGGCTCCTTAGATATTTTAGTAAAGCTGCACCACTTTCTCTTCTTGTTGGCTTGGCTTGCTCATGAGTCATGAAAACATATGATTCATTTTTCATCTCTGTAACTCTTTCTTCATAATCATCCTCTTCATCTATACCTTCAGTGGTGAGAAAATGGACATGAGATCCACTCAACTCTTCTAATTCTTCATCATCTTCTTCTTCATGTTCTTCATTTCATCCTCCTCCTCATCATCAAGCTCCAACACTTCACATGTTGCATTGACTGGAACTTTAACAGGTGGGCCTTCAATTGCTAGTCTGGTCTGAGTAGAGGGCAACCGATTCCTGGGCTGAAAGTTCTTCCTAGGAACATCCTGATAAGGAGCATGTTGGGTGAACTACTTCTTGAGAGCAATAAGATCATTAGCAAGTTTTTGTACCAACTGATCTGCATTAGCTCCAGGAGAAGATGTGGAAGAAGGAGATGCTTTGGATTTGGATGAATCTCTCCTTAGCTTTCCAGACATGATCAGATCATCTTCAACACTGACAAAAAATCTCTTTGATCAACATCTAAAGTGGCAAGATTGGCTCTCCTAAGTGCATAGCTCACTTCAAGAAGTTGGGCATTAAGGAAGAAACATTTTTGAATCTGATCCATAGGGTGTGTGTTTTGTGGGATCTGTTAACCACCTGTTGAATTTGGCCACAAATTCCCCTCATGGGCATGTGTGACTTTTTGATTTGAGAAATCTGGGCCAAGAGGGCATGTACATCCTCAATAGGTTTGAAACGCTGCTCAAACTGGGTCGTCATGGTGTTCCAATTGGTGATGGATCCAGCAGGAAGATGATAGAACCAATCAACAACATTATCTTGCAATGTCTCCACAAAAATTCTAATGGAGATATCTTCATGTTCAACTCCGAGAACACCACAAGCAACAATGAAGGCAATATGTTCATCTGGATGAACCTTCCCATCACCTCTGAATTTAGGGAAATTCTTTTTCTATTGCCTCTAGGAAATTCATGCAATGGTCTGGGGAAGAGCAAGAGGCCCAACCCTTTGGCCCCAAGGCAAGAGGAGCTGCCATCCTTGGAAAGATTGTTTGGAGAGGAACTAAAACACCAACGAGAATCAAAGCATGCAAATTAGGACTGATTTGATCTTGAGGGATGTCACTCCCAAAAGTTTTGTCTCTAGTAGAGAGGAGTGCTTGCAGATCTTGTTCCTCTTCTTTTTCTTGTTGATGAAGGGAGAGAGAAACCTTGATGATCCAAAAGTTGGAAATGAGGGTCTTCTTCCCCAAGGGTTCTTCTACCCCGAGTGTATCTTGGAGTCACCAGATCAAAGATGATCAAAAAGTTGTTATTCAAAAACTGGAATCCATTTGCAATGAATTCCCCAATGGAGTCACCAAAAATGTTGGGTTTCAGAATGGAACATGGGTTAAAACCACAATGTGGGACAACAAAGTCCCTCCTCTTTAATGGGAGAGGTTCCCTTATTGAAAGTAGGAAAAAAAAATGTACAAATATACAACTCTCAATGTTTGGACCCTGATATTCTGGAATGTTTTCATACTTAAAAGATTATCAATAAGAAGGAATGGAAGAATATAGAGATGGGAGAAGGAAGAAAACAACAATGCTTTTGGGAAATATAGATAGCAGAGTATCTCCCTACTCACATTGAACCAAGAAAATATAGAAAAGGATCAATTACTTCACCACCGATGCAAATCTGCAGACACAAAGTTCTAAAGATTACATGACACAGAACACAAAGTTTCTATTGAATGCAAAACAAATGATCCATTGAATCGAGCAAGAGAGAGAGATATAACAGAGGAAAATAAGAAAAAAAAGAAAGAACTTTGTATTGAATTACTTCAGAATTTACAACCTTCCTAAAAAACTAGAATCCCCTTTTCCATGGCCAAAACCATGTTCTTATAACAATTGTATACATCCATACTTTGTCCCCAAGAAAAGAATATCCAAAAGGAATAATGTTTGTTGCAGATCCACTTTTGGAAAGTGACATGAAACAAATGCACTCATGAAAACTAGAGGTTCAAAAGGTGAATATTTCGTTAGTTCGAGCATGATTATTTTAATAGGGGCATCTCATGATTTTCTTCTTCATGTGGTCCTACCATTTCCACCTTTTAACCACTTTCATAGCACTCAAGTGCTTATTGGTAAGTTTTCTCCTTTTTTATCGCGTATGCCCGATAAACTCCATTTTTTGATGATTAAACTTTACATCCCTTCAAACTTATCAATTTGGCTCCATAATAAACCAAAAATGCATCTCATGGGGAAATGACAAGAATACAGAGAAAAAGAATGAAGAATGATCCATTTTTGTGTTTTGCAGAGCTCTAGTTCGTTAATGGCGTTAAAAACTAGATGAGTGCATTTGGCTATCTTTTCCCCTTTTACCTTCAAATTTGGACCCTACACGTGGCAAGATCCAAGCAATGATGGCCCTGGGGAGAAATCTACATTTCCTGACATTTGGGAGAAAAAGTGATTTCTCATTTTTTTCTGCCCTCCCGCAGCTCCGCCAAAAGCCGGACACGTGGCGCCATCTGAGTGGCTGAGGAAATGTGGTTCAAATCTGCCATTTAAACTCTTTTTAACAAAAATCTCAAATTCTCAAAACCTCCACCTGACCCGCTTTGACTTTTCAACGTGAACACGTGGCACACCACGATTGGAAAAGGGGGTCGTGGCTCAATTTGCAACATTTTAACCTTTTGGTGAAAAAGGCTCAAATTCTCAATTTCCCCCGCAGGCCCGTTGTTCCGATTTCATCCTTCAACACGTGGCATCACCTGACTGGGTGTGGGAATGTGCTTTAGTTTTATACTTTATCTATTTTTGAAAAGGGGAAAATTCCAACTTTTCCCAAAAGTCCATGCCCCCACCATTGACTTTTCAACGTAGGCCATGTGTCCCTTTCTAATTTATTGCGGGCCTTAACTTAGAAATTTTTTCCTTCACATGAGTGGGGCCATGGGCCATTTTAGAACTTTTTCCCTTTGTGGAAACAAGGCTAAAATTCCCAAAGTCCTCCTCGCCGGTCCGCCAAAGCACCTGTGAACTAAAAAATGGCCACGTGTCCCTTTTTGATTCTTCAACACATGGCCATCACCTGATTGGTTATGGGGATGTGCTTCACTTTTTATCTATTTTGAAAAGGGAAAAATTCCAACTTTTTCCCCAAAAGTCCATGCCTCCGCCATTGACTTTTCAACATGAACACGTGTCCCTTTTTGATTTGCTGTGGATTTCAACTCGAATTTATCCTTTCGCTTGGGCGGGGTGGGTCATTTTAGAACTTTTCACCCTTTCACCGTAATGCCTTAGAGAATAAAATGGATCCATCACCCCAAACTTCCACCAAAACTACTCTAGCCAATCAAGGACCGGTGGGGATGTGGGAAAAATGACATTTTTTTCATCACCAAAAGTGATAAGTTCAAAAAGGAACCCATCCGCCACATCCAATGGGAAAAAAATGCGTAGCTTCACCTTTTCGAGCAAGAATTTGATGGGGAAAAGAACGTAGGAAGTTGCAGGAAATGGGAAAATGCCATTTTTGCTCCCGATGAAGAATTTCTTTCTCTGCAAAAGGTTAAAAAGAAAGATGCAAGGTCCCACACATTCCAAATGCATAAAAGAAGAACTAAAATCATTTCCCATCCATTGAAAATAGGTAAAAGATCATCCCTTCACCTTTCTTGGCTCTAAATTCATCCTTTCATGGAAATAACATTCAAGATTATCATATGTGTATTTTCTCATATGTATCTCATGTAGATAGCTTATTCCTTAATACATCACACGTGATTGTCCTTGATACCTCGGTGGCATGAATATCTCATTTTAGCTTGTTCTTTGGAGAGATTTGGGTACAATGGCATAGAGTCAGGATATGATGATGATCAATTCACTCTTTGAGCTCCACATTTCACCTTTAAATATGATGAATCCTTCCCAATTCACTTTATTTACCAAGATGAAACTTGGGTGTAAGCATGCTTATGGTACATGGACATCTTTTTCTCAAGTTGCTCTTCATGGAAATGAGTTTCCTCCTTCGATAGGGGATGAATCCTTGAATGAAATTTGAGTATGAGTTACATGTTCTTGACCTCCATACTCCACTGAAACTCTACAAATCACATTTTAATATCAATGAAACTATTCTAAAAATCTAATTCTTACATGCAACTAAAAATTTAGGTCCTATTTCATTTTGAACTTAGAGGGGAAGCTGAAGAGTTTTGCAGTACCTAAAGAAATATTTAAGCCTTGAATCAATGTTGATTATTCCACCTTATATATTATTATAATATACTTCCAATTCATATTTTTTTCATCCTAAGTCTTTCCAGAACTCTTGGAATCATCCAAAGAAGTCACTTATACGTTTTAGCTTTCATTCCCTGCACTTGAAAACATGGTCTTAAATAGATTGCTCCTAAATGAGATTTTATTTCCTAAAATTTCCTAAATTTACTTAGACATCTTCAATTCTCTCTAAAAAATCCCTCAAATTCTTTATATTTTCTCTAAAAATTTCAAAGGTGTTCAATTAGCTATAGAATGGCCAAAAATGGCCTTTTAAGGCTTTGGAGGAAGTAATCTCTCATCAAAAATAAATGAGTTGATCAATCACCTTAGACACTATTCCATACACACTGAAAACACATTGAATGATATTATTATGAATTTCCTTTGGGTTAGGCTTTAAGGCTTAGAGTTCAAGGTTTATGATTAGGGTTTAGGTTTAATTTTTAGGGCTTATGGTTTAGGGTTTAGGGTTTAGGGCTCGTTTTAGGTTTTATGGTTTAGGGTTTATGGTTTAGGTTTAGGGGTTAAGGGTTTAGGGTTTAGGGCTTAGAGGTCAAGGTTTAGGTGTCATAGTTTAGGGTTTAGGGTTTAGTGTTTAGGATTTAAGGTTTAGGTTTTAAGTTTTAGGGTTTAGGGATTCAATGTTTAGGTTTAAGGTTTAAGGTTTAAGTTTTAGGGATCAATATTTAATGTTTGGGTTTTAGGTTTTAGGTTTTAGGTTTAGGGTTTAGGGTTTAGGGGCTCAAGGTTCAGGGTTTAGGGTTTATTGCTAAGGTTTAGGGTTTAGGATTTAGTGTTTAATGTTTAGGGTTTAGATTTTGGGTTCGGGGTTTAGGGTTGAGGGTTTATTTTAAGGGTTTAGGGTTTAGGATTTAGTGTTTAGTGTTTAGGGTTTAGATTTTTGGTCTCATGGTTAAGGGTTTAGGGTTTAGGGATCATGGTTTAGGTTTAAGGTTTAGGGTTTAGGGTTTAAGGTTCAAGGTTAATGGTTTAGGATTTAGGGTTTAGGGTTTAAGGATTAAGGTTTTAGGGTTTATAGTTAGGGATTATGGCTCAGTGGTTAAGGGTTGAGAATTTATTGTTTAGGGTTTATTTTTATGGTTAAGGGTTTAGGGTTAAAGATTTATTATTTAGGGTTTAAGGTTTAGGGTTTATGGTTTAGGACTAAGGGTTTAAGGTTTGGGGTTTAAGTCTTAAGGTACTTGGTTTAGGGTATAGGGTTTAGGGTTTAAGGCTCGGGATCGTGGTTTTGGGTTTAAAGATTAGGGTTTAGGGTTTAGGTTTTAGAGTTCGGTATTTAGTGTTTGGGTTTTATGTTTTAGGGTTTAGGGTTTAAGGTTTAGGATTTAGGGCTCAAGGTTTAGGGTTTAGGGTTTATGGCTAAGGGTTAAGGGTTAAGCGTTTAGGATTTAGTGTTTAGGGTTTAGGGCTCATGGTTCGGGGTTTAAGGTTTAAGGTTCAAGGTTTAGGGTTTAGGGTTAAGGGTTCATGGTTCAAGGTTCGTGGTTAATAGTTTAGGATTTACGGTTCGGGTATAATGTTTTGGATTTATGGTTTATGGTTAAGGGTTAAAGGTTTAGGGTTTATGTTTAGGGTTAAGGGTTTAGGGTTGAGGATTTAGTGTTTAGTGCTTAGTGTTTAGGGTTTATGGTTAAGGGTTCAAGATTTAGTGTTCAAGGTTAAAGGTTTATTATTTTGGTTTTAGGGTTGAGGGTTTATTGTTTAGGGTTTAGGGCTCAGGGTTAAGGGTTTAGGTCACATAGTTTAGGGTTTAGGGTTTAGTGTTTAGTGTTTAGGGTTAGGGTTTAAAGTTTAGGGTTTAAGGATCATGGTTTAGGTTTATGATTTATTTTTTAGGGTTTAGGGTTTAACATTTAGGGCTCACGGTTCATGGTTCATGGTTTAGGATTTAGGGCTTAGGGATTTGGGTTTAGGGCTTAAGGATTTGGGTTTAGGTTTACGGATTAAGAGTAAGGGTTGAATGTTTAAGGTTTAGGGTTTAGAGATTTGATTGTATAATTTAAACGCTAAAATCTTTAGGATGAATGCTGAAATCCGAAAAACTACCTATGTATTGACCAAATTATACTATAAAAACTATCTCCTAAACCATGATTCATGGAGCTATGAGACTAGTTCCATAAGGTGCAGAGTGAACCTAATTTCTTATATTTACTAAAATAAAGTTAAAGTATAATAAATAATAAAACTTATACTTAAATATTTATTTTTGTAAGTAGAAGCATGCCAAAAGTACATATTGTTAGTGTAGGTTATTATTTATCCTTTTATTTATTTATTAGGATAATTCTTACACTTATGTTAGCCCTACACTTGTTGGGTTAGCTTGCTTAGGTGTACTAGTTGTGTGGAGTTAGCTTCTCAGTTATGTCGAGTTAGCTTACTAGTCTTTTGGAGTTAACTTAACTACTAGTATCAGTTAGTGGGAGTTCTTCACCACTGATTTAGGTAGTAGTTGCACTTCCCTCCTCCTATATGTACATCTTTCTTATTGAATAATTCAAGTCATTCTATTATAATGTATTGAGCATTATGGATTATGATGGATTTCCATATATGGTATTTTAGCTCTTCGATTTGCAAATCTAATGTGGTGTGCTATTATCATCTGAGATCGTGGCTTGGAACAATATTCTTATCATTCCTTTCATGGTATCAGAGCCATGGATCAATATTTTAGCTCTTCTACTTTGTAAATCTAATGTGGTGTGCTATTATCATTTGAGATCGTGGCATGGAAAAATATTCGAGAGGGGTGTTGTGATCACTTGTGGATGCATTTTTCCACCAATTGAGCCCGACGTCCTCAAAATTTTGGGTATTGCATTCTTGTATCTATGGGTGTATACATTTATATCTCTAGTTTGTTGAGATATTTTGGATCTCTAAGTATTTTGATATTTTTGGCATGTCTATGTCTCTCTTGTGGGGGAGCTATTACGGTTTTAGTGATTATAAATGCTTATCTTTTTTGTTGTGTATCTTTTTTGACTCATCGAAATTGAATAAAACTTTTTAGGCACAAACTAGGACTGATTCTATACATATTAAAAATACACTAATTTTTGATATTTTTTAGGTACTTAGGTGGGTGGGCACGGTTGGAGCTCCGTTATTTTTAAAATTTAAAAATTCTATACTAGAATAATGATAAAAAAATAATCGCTAAAAAAATCTAATAAAATATAGCACAAACTAGATGCTCCTAGCTATCTTTCTACCAAAGGGTTTTCAAAATACTAAATAGTGCTCAAAAATGGTGGGGGCACAAAATTCACTCTAATATGTTAAAAAAAACAAGAGCACCTGTTGGTATTTTAGTTATTTTACCCACTTAAATTTAATAGTTTTTAATAAAATTTAGAAGCTTAGAAACTAGACTCAACTCTACGATTCATGTTCTTACAACATCTTCCAATTTTGAGTGAAACTATTTCGAATAACTCATACAAGTTGAAGATTTTTATTTTTCATAAAAGATGTCTACTTAAGACCCCCTTTTGGCCCCCCAACTTGGTGAACTTATCCAATTTTATTACTTATATATCATTTATCTCGTATCATACATAGATGCATGTTCACGTCTTTTTCTAGTTGTGATCGTAGATATAGGTCTCTTACACACAACATGGATGCTCGCCTTATACCCTTCCTATATTGGTTCTTTGGGGCATCCACATCCATCTCTTCCAGGTGTTATTATTTCATCTTGTACTTAGCACTTTACATTACTTATTTATACACACTTTTGACATACTATCTATCATTCTAACATGCTAACGGGTGCTTCATGTGCAACATTTGTTATGCAAGGATATTGGTTTCCATACTTATTTGTTACATTTTCTGCCATTGTCTGTTATTGTTTGCTATTGTTTGCTTGCCTTGCCCTATGTTTGGTGTGCACACTTGTCTATTGTTTGTGGCCTTGATGGCTTTTGTGTGTCTGCAACATCGTGAGCGATGTCCCATGTTTCCAACCCACTTTTACATAATACTTGCCTTCTTGCGTGATTACATTACATTACTTGGTAGCTTTTATACCGTATGCATAACTTATATACTTTTTCTTCATGCATGCGTGTTTACACTTGTCTTTAGTTAGCCTTCTTGTTTGTGCATGCCTTGGTTTCTACCAAGCACTTTTTAGCGTACATGTAGTTGGCCCTCTTTTGGGGCCGCATGTCTCCTATCACCGACGCGTTGCATGCACCCCAAAAAGGGGGCATTATTTGAGGATTTACATACTAACACATAGATTCTACACCATTTCAGTTTAGTTATGTTCAGTCAATGGGTTTAGAGCAGTCTACGAACCCCATACATAACGGATTTTATAGGACATGGTGTCCTTAGTATTCAGGGGAGAAGTTAACGGTTGGAGGATACAAGGGAGTTCATCCCAATACTTATTTTACCACTAGCATTGGATCATACAAAAACCCGGATAATACATAGATCTCTTTACACACATTTCAAGTAGAAGTGGTTAGATTTTGGAAAACACAGAGCATTTCCCCCTACACTTCTTTAAAAGGTGTGGTGCGAGATTGCCTAAAAAAATTGTCAAGTACAAGATATATTTCTACACTTTTCTCGAAATGGATCATGTGCACATGTTCCATTTACATTTCTATTTTCATGTACTTTACATTTGCGTATTTTACATAGCGTTTTTTTACATACATACATATTTGAATACTTGATCATTTTCTCCTTACAGGTCCGGCCATATGAGAAAGAAGTAGTCAATTTGGGGGCAACAATAACAACAATGTTAACAAAAAAATTTCACAACATTACATGATTTACTAACTATGCAGGCACACTATACACCACAAAAAATACACACATATTCCACCCTAGGTTCTCTCTCATCACTTTTTATTTGCGCATTTTTATCTATAGTTTCCATGCTCCTCCATCTTTTATCATTCCACATTTTTGTCTAGTCCTTCGGCACACTTCTACTACACTCTTCATGGACATCGGGTACGCATCCCTATCTACTTTATATTACCGAGCTTTCCGCTCACCAACATGAGGGGGAAATGTTGTCACAAAATCATGCACTTTAGACATTTTATTTATCCTAGTCTCATACTACTATTTATAAGGTTCTTGAGTAAAGAAAGTACTAATTAACCCCCATCCTTTGGCCATCTTGTTTATTTTATTTCATAATTTGTGACCTATTACACCCATATACCCAATCCTCTTCCAGGCATCCCAGTCTAGGCATGACATAAGGATATGTCCTTTTTAGAAATATTGCACATTCATTCATGTTATCAAATTTCAAAAGCTTGTGACACTCTGTGACAATCATCCGTTATCAACTAAGTTCTTTCCTTTCCCTTCTTGCACATTAGGGTTTAGTAGTTCATCACTTTATTTACTTATCTCTTTTACATACTTTTTTAGAACATTTACTTATTGCATTATATGTCCTCCTAGATTAGATTAAATATCCCCATACTACCTCTTATTAGTTAATTTTAGTTAATCGAAGCATGTATGAGAGTAAAAATAATAAAATATTTCCCATTTTAGGTTCATTGTGTTAAAACTAGGTTTGTTGTTAAAATAATTTAATATATTGTAATACTCCAAACTCTTCACCCTTTGGTACCACAACTAGCTGCATGCAATTGTTTTCTCAATAAATTAATCACCTCCACTTGCTAACGTTGACTTAGAATGGGGCAGCACAACTGTATTTTTATCTTTATATGCTATTTCTTGTCTTTTTCCGACTTTTCTCGTTTGTCTTTTTCTGAATTTTATTTTTACTTTTTGTCTGCTACACGTAGACTTTACTACTGCTATATGTTTTTGTTTTTTTATTTTATTTCCCTTATTCATCCTCATGTTTGGCACCATCACTCTCCTCAACAGCATGCAATTTATTTAATAAATAAATTGACCTTTCTCCCTCATGGCGCCAAATCTCTCTATATTTAGCAAGTTTTTTGCATTCTATTTTTGGCGTACAAGACTCATGTTAACAACTGCTTTCAATAATTAAAAATAGAACAAGCTGCTGTTGCTATTTTTAGCATTGACTTCTCCTTGTTTGGGCGCCACACTTCTGCTAATTTTAGCACTTGCTTTTGTGCCAAGTCTCTTATATTTAGCTTCGCTAATTTTGGTATTGATTGTGCATATTTTTCCCTTGCTTTGACACCAAACTTTTGCTAATTTAAGCATATTCTCTCCTTGTTTTGGCACCAATATTCCTATTCTTAGTGAATTGCTACTAATTTAGCACCAACTGTGCATGCTGCTTTTGGCATCCACTTTAGCTAATTTTAGCTTGTTTTCCCCCCAAACATGGCGCCAAACTCCTGTATGCAACAAGCTGCTAATTTTAGTGTCAAACACTGCCAATATGGAATGTCAAACGCTGCCAATATAGACTATGTTCTGCATGATTTTTGGCCTCTAAAAATGAAAAACACAGTCCCTTTTAAAACTTAAATTACCTCCTTTTACTCTCTTCATGCATGCATTGATTAGTGGCAATACAATAACTCCTAAAGATCTGTTTCATGGATTCAAGAAGTGCTTGAGAGTGGGCCAAGAACAACGCAACTTGCTACCATCCCCAATCTCATGGAAATCTCTGGAATGTTGAAACCCAAGAGAAGAAAGAAAGCCTAGGTAACTTCTCAATTATTAAGTGGCACCTTAGGTAACCAGTATGTTGAAGTTGTCAGGCCTAATATCGAAAAACCCATGGAAGAAATGACTCCATCTGATTATGAGTTGACTCATATCTCATTTGGTCAAGCTTCTCATGAAGGAGAAATTCACCTATTCGAAGAATCCTCTTTCCACCTTCATGCTCGGACCAAAGAATAGAAACGAACCATTATGCAGTTGGAGGAACATGTAAGAGCTCTCAGTGTGTACATTCAACCCTTCTCAAGAGAAAATCAACACCTCCTCTTCCGATTAAAGATATCCCTCCAATTAGTGGTATCGACCCCAAGGAAATCAAGAAAGCACATGAATACATGATGTGGGGGAAATCCTATGAAAATTGGATTGAATAAATCATCGAGCAAGGAAAGGCATTGTGTCTAGACATCATTTCTCTCATCAAGTATGCTCGTGAAACATTATCTGAAGTAAACAAGATGAAGGAGAAGCTTGCAAAGGAAGTTGGTCATTTGGATGAGATACTCCCACTGGTATTTGAAATGAGTTCTTTCAAATCTCATGCCCTCGTGAGTAAGGGAGTGTTTGTATCAACTACCGAGGACTTGTCTCAAGTTTGGATCTGCATCTTGGATGCATCATGGTATGCAATGCTAAAAATTTCATATTTGGACTCCTACGATACAGGTCTCTAGAATCTTGAATGAAGTATACCATGTTTTTCAAATGTTTTCTAGAAGAGGGACGAAAGGCTCATAATTATATTGATATGTAATCAAACTCAAAGTCAATAGAGATGCAATATTTATAGATATTGCACAACCATATGCTGACAAACAGATGTTTCACAGGTGTAACAAAATATACATATGTGTACACACAATTAGAAATATATGGTTTTAATAATACATAACCATATAACAATAAAACAACACAAATAATGAAAAAAACATGATACGGGAATACTATTCCCAAATAAAAATAAAATATGGTTTATAATCACACCATAACAATTTACCGTAGTAATAATATAATTACCTATGCTAAATTAACCTAGGTAAACTATGTTTTACCTAACATTCCCCCTCTTAATTTTTAATTTCCTCAAGGGATGAGGAGAGGAACTCTTTGAACAACTCAAAATTTTCACGTGCAAGTGACTTTGTGAAGATATCTACTCGTTGTTCATCTGTTGGGAAAACTAAAGCTTTATATTATGTTTCAAGACATGCTCAGCGTATGAAATGAACATGTACCTCGATGTGCTTAGTTCTCTCGTGAAACATTGGATTGCAAACAAGTTTGAGAACACCTTCATTGTCAACATAAAAGGTGGTAGGTTTTTCTTGTGGTATTCCAAGTCCTTCCAGTATGTGATGTAGCCATATCGCTTCATAGAAAACTCCACCTACAACATGATATTCTTCGATTTTGTAGAAGAGTGAGAAATAAAGTTTTGTTTCTTTCTTCCCCATGATATCGGTCTAGATCCCAAAAAGAATAAAAATCTAGAAGTGGATTTCCTGTCATTAATGTTACCTACATGATCTAAATATGAATATCTAGTCAAGAATAGTTATCGTTATCTTCTTTCTGCGCTCTAGACCAAGATCCACTATACCCTTGAGATATCTCAAGATTTACCTTACTTCCTTCCAATGAAAAACTATGGGTTCTTGCATGAACCATGATAGATATATCACTACAAAGCTGATATCTAGTCTAGTATAAGTTAGGTAAATGAGACTCCCAATCAACTGTCGATAGAGAGTTGCATTTACCATAGGAGATGGATCTGAATGAGATAACTGCAATCTCATCTCCATGGGTGTAGAAATAGGTGTGTAATCCATCATCCTAAATTTATCGAGCGTTTTCTTGGTATAATTAAACTGAGAAATAAATATGTGATTCTATTTCTACCATACTTCCAATCCAAGACAATAGTGCATGAGCCCGAGATCTATCATGTCGAATGATCAATTAAGATCTTTCTTTGTTGCATCGATCATCTTCATTGAATCTGCTAGTGATGACTAGATTCATCGACATAGAACAACAACAATCACAATCTCCCCCTTGATTTTTAGGTAGAGATTGGGATCATATGGATTTCTGACGAATCCATGTTAAATGAGATGCTCATCAATTTTGATGTACCAATCCCGAGGTGCCTGTTTAAGGCCATACAAATATTTTCTGAGTCTACATACCTTTGTTTCTTCTCCAGGTACAACATAACCCTCAAGTTGAGTCATGTAGACTTATTCTTGTATATCTCCATTCAGAAAAAGACACTTTTCATGCCCATCTCGATGGACTTTCAACCAAATCGAGCAGCTAGAGAAAAGATCATCCGATCATTTTGATCTTATATGTGGGAGAAAATGTATCCTCATAGTCTATGCCTTCATTTTTTCATACCCCTTTTCTACTAGTCTCACTTTATACTTGTCTATGGTCCCATCTAATTTGTACTTTGTTTTGAATATCCATCTGCAACCAATGGGTTTCTTCCTGGTGGAAGATCGACAAACTTCCAAGTGTTATTTTTCATCACTGAATGATACTCAACATCCATGACATATTTCCAAGATTTTGACTGTAGGGATTCCTTCTGGAAGTAGAGGGCTCAAAAATTCAAAAACTCTACTCATCAAAGAAAAGTTTACTCTTCTCATGCTTTACTATGAGTCTGTGGTCTAGTGGTGGATGTATCCGGTGGAGCATCCAATTTTTCATCTCGAATCATATTAGTATACCACTTGGGCATACATTGTACTGTTCTCATGGGTCATGTTCCTATCTAATGATCACCATCATCCCCATCATCATTTCATTATTAATGGGAACATCAACTTATTTTTCACAATAGGTGAAATATCTACATAAGTGAGTCTAGAGGAGGAGTCTCAGCTTCCTTCTTCTCAAATAACTCAACATATTTCTATGGTGTAGAATTTTCTGGTCTTTGGATCCATCAATATATACCCAAGAGTCTCTTCAATAAAGCTAATGAAGATGAGTTTTTTGAGATTTCATATCCAACTTATTTTTATTTTGCTTGGGTATGTGCATGCTATCTTTACACCCGAATACTCTCGAGTGTGTGCAATGGATGGCTTTCTCGCTTGACCATGCTTCATGTGGTGTTACTCCATCAAGAACAACTATGGGCACTTTGTTCAAAAAATATACTGTTGTCTTTGTTGCTTCTACCCAAAATGTCCTCGCTAGTCCAGAATCATCGATCATGCAACACACCATTTCCATGATAGTATGATTTCTTCTCTCAACAACACCATTCTATTGTGGTGTGTGTGGAGGAGGCATATGTCGATGAATCCATGAGCTTGAAGGTAGGATTTGAACTCATTATTGGTGAATTCCCCCCTCGATTTGAGTGGAGAGATCTGATATGACAACTAGTCTCATTCTCTATACCACTTTAAACTTTTTGAAGTTCTCAAAAGCTTCACTTTTCTTACGAAGAAAAATATCCACATTTTTATTGAATAATAATCAACACATAACATGAAATACTAAAATCCAAAATGACTAGGTTGCATCAAACCACAAAGATCGATATGAACCAAATCAAGCTTACCGAAGCTCGATAAGTACTTTCTAGAATGAAGCTATGTGTTGTTTACCTGCTAGGCAGTTAGGACACTTATCTATATCCTTCTGGAGAGATGGAAAGCCTCTCACCATGTTGTACCGGTGAAGTGTTTTGAGATATTTGAAACTGATGTGACCAAGTCTCCGATGCCAAAACTGTGCTAAGGAAGAATTATTAGCCACAAGTGCCTGATCATCCCTTGTGGATAAAGTCAAGATGGAACATACGTCCCACATTAGAGGATTTTGCAACAATTTTGAGCCTCTTGATTTTTCTCGAATCAAACACACTTTCTTACTGGAATGACTATCAAAGTCAATATTTAGATTATGATCTAGAAGTTAAATTAATGATAGCATATTCTTTTTTAACCAAGGACATATAATACATCTGATAGTCTATAATTTTGTGAACCAAGAGGTAGATAAATGTTCCCAATTCCTTGTACAATGTAAGAAGAATCATCACCTAACGAAACATGGTTTTTGAAGGTGTGTCCCTCATGGTGGTAAATAATTTTTTGTGCCTGGTCATGTGTTGAGTGTCTCCCAAATCAACATACCAAACAACACTAGATGATGTGGATGGTTCACTGGAATGAGCAGTGTACAAGAAGTCCTCATTTTCTGAATGATCTTCTTGCTCAACTATATTACCTTGTTGATGGGGTTTTCTTCGCCAGTTCCCTTCTTTCTGCCCTTGATTGTAGTGTGAATGTCCCTTATGAGATTTTGATTTTGAGGTCCAGAATTACTTGATGAACCTTTCTTGTATGTATTGTACCAACAATATTTCACCTCATGTCCTTTTTGCAGATAGGACATTTATTCTTTTGCTTGTCCCCATGTTGATGTTGTTTTTGGGACTTTTGAGAAGAATGAGATTTTGATTTTCCTTTTCCTTTTTAATGAGAAGATAGTGTTTACTCCTCTTCATCATCTTTATTGTACATTTCTTCTTCTTGTTGTAGTAGATTCACTAACTTGTCAAAAGTAAATTGTCTGATTTGACAAGTTTAGTGTCATCACAAAAATGTGGTAAGAAGGAGGAGGGAGTTCTCTCAAAACAATGGGAATGAGATCTGTATTATTGACCTCCTCTCCTAGGGATAGAAGTGAAGCCCTCAATTATGCAACTCTTCTCAAGAAATCTTCTAATTTCTTGTTCTGTTTGAATTTCAGTGTGTGTAACTAACTCTAAAAATTCAATATGTGTTCTTATTTTTGGCCTTGTACACGGTGCTCAACTTATCCCACGCTTCTTTGATTGTTTTGGCATCTCGAATGTGGGGTTACACTTTTTTGGACACTGTAAACAAGATTATGAATTTTCCTTCTAATTGGCCTTGTCAAACTATCTCTGTTAGGTTGCATCATCTGGTGATCTGGTTATGAAACCATTCACAATAGGCCATATCTCTTCAAACTCAAGTTGTGTTCTGATCTTAGTCTTCCATGCAACATAATTATCTCCTCTTAGGAGTTGTGATTATGGAAGAAAGAACTTAGGGGAATTGGTGCCCATTTTTTGAATTCACTGATAAAGGTAAGGACTCTTATCACTCTAGGTATAAGGTCTCTCAATCTATATACCATCAGTAGTCGATATACCAAACCTTTCTATATATGTTCCCTTCCGATATACCCATCGGTACGTGGAAGAATCTCACCCTTTTGATATACCCAAAAGTACGTGAAAGAGGTGTTAACATACATGAAAGAATTTGATACGTGGTACCAAGACAATACTGAAAGGGGTCTATGTGATTATTGACACCGAATCAAAGAAATATCCTCATATGTGCGTGCATAACTTCATTATATACTCGGATAATTTCAAGTGTCTGGATTTATGTCATGTAATCGTTCACTAGATGGATGGGAGGGCTCAAAGTGTGTGCACTGTTTCCTTATTTCTCCCGTCGATTTATAGGGACAATGCCCATATGACGTTGTTGTAACTATATTAGGCGTTAAGTGTAGTAGTAGTCATGATGAATTTACATGTAAGTGCTTCCTAGAGGCATTGTATATACCGAATGGTGTGAAAGAGATCCGAAGATCTGTGAGTGTTTAGTAACCAAATTTCATTGATTTTGTTTAAAAAAATTGCTAGTTTTTATTAGTTACAATGTTTTTAGTTGAATATGACAACTTGTAAATTAGTACAATCCACTAAAATATACATTGAAAATATACAATTACATCTTATATGTAGAAAAATTGAAAATGAAAAGATTTTTTTTTGTGAGGCCGTTGGTGGCCTTCTGAGCTTAGAATGGCTCTTAGTGAAAAAAATGTAAAAAACAACTAAAAATGCAATTTTTAGATGCCCCTCCTTTGGAAAAAAATTGGTCAAAATGAAATTTTAAGCAAAATGGGAGATTTTTTTTGCTCAAAAGTAGGGTTTTCTCCTCTAAATTTGGTGTGGGGTTTAGTTATGGTTAGTTAATTTAGCAGGGGTTTTCCTATCGCTAATTTTGGTGGTTCTGGCTATAAACACCACTAAATCTCAATATATATAAAAAAACTTAATTGGGGGGGGGGTTGAACCACAACACCACCCACTCCCAAAGCCTTCCTCATAACCACCAAAATGCTCAATGTATGAATGTAATAGAAATTGAAGAAATTTGTATTTAAATTGTAGGAAAAATAACTAACCTTTTTAAATTTGACATGTACATTTAGAGGTGACCCCTTGTGGTTATAGAGAAGGGGGTGGATTAGGTCTTCCTCCCAATGTGGACTGAGTGGAATTTTATCTTTTGAACACCACTTTTGATTTTTTTTATCACCGTTTTATTTTGTTTGTGGTTTGAGGTTTGATCATCCATTTTTTTTTTTTTTTGCAGGGGCTTTTATAATTAAAAGTGGGTGCAGGGATGGCTAGTCGACCAAGGATGGGAGCTCTCAAACTTTGGTCTTTGACAAAGTGGAATTCAATGCATGAATCTACCATTTTTTTTGAAGGTTTCTTTGTGTAGGATCAGACCATTAGCTATGCGTTTCTTGGAGTGATATGGAGCTCGGGTGTAATCGATGATTAGCCCTTGTGTGGGCTCGACTCGAATAAAAATAAAACTCAATTTCCTTGATCAAGACTCAACTCGCTTAGCAAACAAGTTGGTTTTATGTTCGATGGCTCGAGTCCCTTAGTAAGAAGCTTGATTTTCAATGCAATTCTCCTAAAACTAATGTTTTCTCGAATAGAAGATCGAATTGGTGGGTGTATGGATCACATCGATGCTTAGCTCACTTAGGATCTCAAATAGGGGATCTCAAAAGGAAAACTCAATGACACAACCCGGTTAGGAGCTCGATAGAGACACAACCAAATCGGTCTCTAAGATGTGTGAAACAATTCTACCACATTTTTTTATAATTTGATCTAATTTTTTTAAAATTGGGATTGCTTCCAACAAGAAAAAATTTTGCCTATTATAGGAGGCACTAGTAAAAAAATTTTTTTCCAAACACCTGGAACTGAACAGAGGTTGTGGGGATGTAGGGATGGGGCTTGGAATTTACAGGAGGTTGCACATGAATCTCTAAATGTTGCAGATGCTTCTCCAAGCTCCTCTATCTTTATGCACTCACTCTACACATCTTCTAGGTTCACAAGCTCTCTAATCCTACTCTAATACCAAACCTATAAGAGGGACAAAAGCCTCGTAATTATATTGATATTCAATCAAAATATAGTACAATAGAGATGGATGCAATATTTATAGATATTGCACAACCATATGTTGACAAATGGGATGTTGCAATGTGCAACAAAAATACATACGTGTACACAAAATTACAAATATATGGTTTTAACAATACATAACCATATAACAATAAAACAACCCAAATAATGACAAAAACATGATACAGGAATACTATTCCCAAATACAAACAAAATATGGTTTATAACCACACCATAACAACTTACCACAATAATAATATAATTACCTATGCTAAATTAACCTAGGTAAACTATGTTTTACCTAACAGGTTTGAGTTCCCCACTCACCGAAGAATCATCATCGAGGAACTCATCAATGGATTCATCAATGTCAAAGAATTAGGGATGTTCAGAACATGGATCAAGGTACTTGGTTGCATTTGTATTCTAGGGGAAGAGAATTTGATAGTTGCAATAACTCGGTTTCAGTAGAGAATTCAAGGAACAGGTGCCCATTCTAGAGGACCCCCATCCAGAGGTTTAATTTTCAAAATTCTTCAAGGAGGATGCTACTTCATCAGAAATATCCTTCCCTTCTCTTCTACTCTCTTTCCCCCCTCTCCTTTCTCTCTCCTTTCTAATTCTTTGTTGAGCTTAATCATTGTATTTCATCCTATTCACTTAAGTGACCTATTTTAAATTTGTAAAAGTATTTTCTCAAAATTATAAGAGAAATACTTAATTCATGGAAAACAAAAGGTCACAAGTGAATGGAAAATGAAGAGTCATATGAGGGAGGTGAAAGGACAATTGAGATTGCTATAAATTGGGATGGCTTCTCCATTCCAAGGGGATTCCAAATTTTGAAGAACTTCTAGCAATAGTGGATTGTGAGCATTGTTGATTTGTGTAGCTTTTACAATTTCTTCAATTTTTGCATCACTAACACATGAAATGTCAAAAGGAATAGAGTTTCACTTTCCAAGATGTATGAATCTTCCTTTCTTATATGCATGGTTTCCTCTATTTCTCTCATGAAAAAATAAATATAATTTGCAAACATATTTTGTTTCTTCCACTTATGGAATTTATGAACTTTGCATAAGCATAGTGATCAAGAGATTTGTATCTTGAAAGATGAAAAACTTGTGTTTTAATTCATCGATCTCGCTTAGCTTCATTGTTTCTTTCCTCTATATTTAATTTTGAAACTTGGTTACTTGGGTGTGAGCTCTGCAATCTACTCATGGAAGTAATCTTCCTTACCCTAATTTCTCTCCTTTCCCCTCATCACTGTAATTTTCCTCCTTGTACCCTATACAAAACTTTTCCATAGGTTTAGTGGAGTGTCCTTATGTGATCCCCGACCAATTTGGCCACCCACAACATTTATATAGGATTAGGATTAGTTTACTTTCAATAATGGGAGTTGTACCATTCAATGCAGAGGGGCGTAGCCCCATGAACATGGTGGAGACACCTAATTTTTCCACCCAAATTTTTCTCACCAACATTTTTTGACTCTACTAGGGAGATATTTTCCCAAGTGCACCCAAAAAGGATCTTTTCCAAAAAAAAAAAAAATACAAAAAGTATATATTCAAAAAAAAAAAATTAGATTTCAAAAAAAATCATTTTTGAAGGTGACTCCATCAAGGAATGAATCCCTGTCACATTTATTTCCGCACACCATGAAGAAATTTCTAGATTGGAGTGAAGTACCAATGAGTGATGAATGAAGAAGAAGAAGATGCTTTCCAAGAAATGAAAATTGTTGATCAACCATGGTTCTAGACCAGTCCTTGCAAAGGGAAAATTTGAGAATGATAGAAGGGTCTCTTTCTTCAAGTAGTTACATGGCTCTAAAAATCAAGGAAAGATGGGGTAGAATAAGAAAAATTTCCTACTTGTGAAGAACCTGTCATCAAATCCTGGTGGTTACAATTCAAGAGGAGCTTTGTTAAAGGAAATAAAATGGGAATTTTTATGATCAATGAATCAAGAATCCAAGAGACTGATGAAAAATATGCAAGGGAGGTACAAGATGTTGTATGAAATCCATGGAGATGAAGAATCTATTAAAGGTAATACTTTCAATCTTGCACAACTAAATTTAAAGCTCAGAACCATGTCTTTCATCACCTCCCTTGGGATGATTTCCTTACATATAGAAATGATGAGATGACATCCTTGAAAATTGAGTATGTGCAAAGAGTCATGAGCATTGTACAAGGAGATTTTGATCCCCAAATCTACCTGAAATTCTGAAATATGCCAAAGCCTTACAAGAGATGTATGAGAAACTTGAATCACCCATGAAAGGAAGAAGAAGAGGAGATTTTTCCATGGAAGAAGACCCTGATGAAAATCAAATTAACACTATGGAAAATGATGAAGGATCCACTGGAGAATATTTTTACAATCTCACACAACTCACTATAAAATTGAGAACATTTCCCTTTTTTCTACGCTCTCTAGATGACTTTCTTCATATATGGTGATGAAGAAATGAAACATGTAAAAAGAGAGTATGTGGAAAGGCTTCAAGAGCATAATAGAAGGAAATTTTGACCCCGAATCCTATCATGAAATTTGGAGGTATGCTCTAGCTCTGTAAAGAAGGTATGAACACCTTGAAGCACTTTGTCATGTGTTGTCAAAAATGAAGAAATTCAAGAAGTACCCTGATGATTTTCCACACTACAAGGTGTTCATCCCTGAAGAATATTCTTGGATGCTCTTGAAGAATATCTTATCCTTGAACCTTCCGATGAAAACCAAAGCAACATCATGGAGGATGAGATAGAAGACATGGAGATGGAACCACCATTCATCAATTATTTTTGGCTCGAGGCACAACCCATTGGAGGAGAAATATGATTCAAGAAGAGAAGATTCTTGTTGCATGATGGATGATTCAATGCTTTTCAAAGACTCCACCAACAATGAAGAAGTACAAAATGACCATTTAAGGTAATCATGGATAATCTCCTTTCAAATTTTGATCTTTCAATTAATGATGGAATGGAGATATGTGAAGAAGTGCAAGAACCATCCATCTGTACATCCCAAGCTCAAGAGGATGAATTCAAAATGATCATGGATAATTTTCCTTCCTATTTTGATTCTTCAAGTGATGTAGAAATGTTGAATGAAGAAATGGAGATAGTCAAAGAATCAAGTTCCCTTCTCGATTCAATCATGGATGATCGAATGGAAGAGGCCCACTTCCTTTTGAATCCAAGGAGAGAATGAACAACTTGAGCACAACCTCTTCTCACCCAAAGAGAAGAATGATCATCATGGTGAGTACAAAGTATTTCATTGTCCATATGAGCAAGAGGATTTAATAATGGATGATCAAGATGTAGTTGAAAATTCTTCCCATACTTGCTGCCCCAACATGGTTCTCTGCTTCCTACCAAGAGGAGGATGATATGGATTTTGAACTTGAAGGAGTCCCTTCCCATGAAAGCATGGACCTCTTTTCTCCTTGTCAGAAGGTGTCATGAATCAAGTATGCCCGTGCTTGCAAGAAAGTGAATATTGGGAAAAAAAAACATGGAAGAGGTGAATGAGGATGTTTCAAATGAATTTTGGTCTAATGTATGGATCAGATTTTCAACCATCTCTGGAGGAACAACACAAAGAATCTTTCCATGAAGACGAATGTGAGTATATGGAAAGTTTGGAAGAATTATCTGTGAAAGACATCTTGAAGGCTGCAAAAAAACTTGAAAGATCCTCAACTCAGTCTTGAACTCTTGACTCAAGATATGGAGATTCAAGATAGGTATGAATCAAATTATGCCTCTCATTTTGATTCACCAATGTTTGATGTTGAGATGGAGAAAATAGATGAGTTTGATGTCTTCCCAATGTCTTGTCCAATGAGAGGGAATGCGAAAATATACCTTTCTCTTTCCTGTTGTGTGAAGAAGATCATAAGTGAAAAATAAGGAAGGTTTTGAATCTCCTTTAGATATCCTCAATCTTGAAGACAACATCCCTTTGCCATGGAGGAAGATAGCAAGGAAAATGTTGAGTTGATTGGCATTGAAGAGAGTTATTCAGAACAAAGTGAAAAGGTGCATGGGATGATTCTTGTGAAAATATTCAAAATTCGAGATGCACTCACCCCCAAGATTTAAGAGTGTCATTGAAAATGTTTTCATGAGCATCAAGCCCCTTGAAGATGATGAGGACCAAGATGCTTCAATGATATGCATATGGATTTATAGAAAGCATATGCTCAAAGAAAAAAGTGGGACATGCAAAGAATTCTTGAATGGGAAGAAAATCATGTTTTTCTCTGAACTGTTTTCATGTTTGCATCAATTCTCGAGGAGGATGATGAAGACATTCGGTCTAATGTACTTTGTTTAGAGAGTGAAAAAGTGGGATATTCAGAGAAGTTGTTAAATGGGAAGAAAATCAGTTTTTCTCACTCCTTTCGAGTACCTTGCTGATGTAGGAGATGATTTGAAGTTACAATTCAAAGAGGATGAACATTTTCATGAAAAGATCAATCTTCCCACTCTTGAAGACATGGAAGAATAATGTCTCATGATCGCAGGGTGTCAAGTGGAAAGCATCAAGGTACAAGAGTTTTGAGAAAGTGACAAAGTGTTCATTAGATGCAAGAACATTCTTATGCAATATGAGTATAAATATGGAATCATGGTCATCCTTCTTCTTCTCAAGCCATGAAAATCCATCACAAAAGCATGGTTTGATCAAATAACAATTTTTTTGCTTCAAAGGTTAGACTTCAATCCATTGTTTCATGATGGCATGTACTTTCTCTCAACCCATTTCAAGTATGTGTATATTATTTCCCTACCACCTGTAAATATCCCCCCCCCTATACATATTTTCCCTTTTTTGTTGCATTTTCCCATTCCATGTTTTGTGTGTTTCCCTTTTTGTGTTGTGTGTGTGTGTGTGTGTGTGTGTGTTCAATAAAACAAGTTGTGTAGTCTATCTTTCTGGTGACTCTAAAGCCCAATGGATAAGGCACTGATATGTAAACTGAAATTGAGATTCTAGAGTTCTCATGTTATGTCCTCACTATGATCGATCCAAAACATGTCCCCAAGCTAGAGCCATTATTTTCATGCAAATGTGCAACAAGAAAATTCTCAATTTTCAAGCATGACAACGGACCCTAGTGTCAAAAATTTTGGTTGTAGGCCTTTCCAAACACTTTCCCAAGTCACCCTAATCCTTGTGTCCATCCTATTTCACCCTCTCTGTAGTTCAAGGTTTCATGTCAGTTATTTCCCATAGGTGATTTAGGGTACCAATTCATTTCAAGTGCTTCCAAGAAAAGATTCATCAAGACAATCTTTTTGGCAAGCTTTAGGAAAGGGTTATTCTAGATCTTTCTAAGGATGGTGCACACCCCCAGAATGGAAAAAAGGCATAAAATCATCATGGAGGTGTACCTAGAGAGATAGAACATTTTGAAATCATTTTGGAAGGTTTTGGGAAGTTTCACAAGTTTTGGAGCAAGTTCAAGAAAAGTGGGTCTTGGAGGCCTAAGCAGTGCACAGTGCAAAAACAACCCCTGAGCTTTAGGAAGTGATTCTAGGAGCTTGAAAGGGCATTAGGAGTAAAAAAATATATCATCAGAAAGGTATTTTTCAGATCCCTAGAGGATGGTAAATCATATTCTTCACAACACCTAGGTGCATTATGTCCACATCCAATTTTTTTCATGCACAACCTTGAGCCAGTAAAAAAAATCCTATTTTCAGGGATAAAATGGATGAATAAAGATGATACCCCCACCATTGGATTTAAAATGTCATTTCATAGGATGAATCATATAAAATTTCATCAAAAAAACTCCTCTAGGAGCTCAAGTTATGGTCCCAACAAGTCACTCTCCAAGGTACAAGCTTCAAATGAGTTAGTAGTCATTTTTGGGTTGGAAATCCAACCAATGGGAGAGTGGACACTTTTTTTGCACACCAAGTCAAATATTTTGGTGAAAAAGGTGAAATAAAATTCCCCTACCCATTTTGGCCCCTAGACCCTCCACATGACCACAATTCAACTCTTTTCTAGGTTAAGCCCCCCAGACTCCATTTCCCAGCCCCCACTCCGTGCAATCACGCTCCGCCACTTGTCAAGCCAGCCAAGGTGAGGGTGAATTTTTTTCCCATGTGCACTAAATATTTGGGACACAATTAAATATTGGGACAAAAACCTCCCCCCTCCATTTAAGATCTTGGTTCACCATGTGACCCCGATAAACCAAAAAAGTGCTTTTTCTAAGCCCCCTCTCGCTCAAACCCAACGACAAAATACAAAAAGTGGAAAATGGGGATGGGGTGCAATTTTTTACACCAAGTGCACAAAAATTTTGTGTAATTGGTGAAAAAAAATTATATTCTCCCCAATGCATCAAAATATTGCAAAATTTCTAATTTTGAATTTGTCACATTATTTGCTTCCATTCTTCCTGCACGCACGCACACACAAGTTTTTCTCCAATGTCGGATTCTTCCTCTCCTCCATTTTTGTTACTTCCACAACCTTTCCACATTAATCATTTTTCAAATTTCCATGTTGCTTCTGAATGAAATGAATGAATATTTTAAAGAAAACTCCATGATCAAGAGCTTCCAGAAACCCTAGGGCACAAAAATAAAAATTGCTCATATCTCCCAAACCGTGCATCGATCCTATGAAATTTTGAGAAAATATCCTTATCCAAATGCCTTGGAGAAAAAAAAAAAAATATATGATACAATCTAGATTTTTTTATAGAAACCATTCAAAAATTTCTTCCCTAGAATGCTCTTTCTCCATTTTCCACCAACCGTGAAAGTGATCGACGACCAAAAATTTAAAATGAGAACATCAAAGAAAAACCCAGAAAGAATCCACAAATTTTTTGTCAATATGACACAATGATTTTTATATTATAAAAATATCAAGTTTCGTTGGTTCACACTTTCCATTTTTAGTAAGTTTCCAAAAATGGAAAACTCCTCCAGAAGAAACAAGATACTTGAAAATCATACAAAACAAAAACTAGGGCACGTGGGTCAAAAAGCAAAAAAGCAAAAAAAAAAAAAAAAAAATTTTCCAAAAATGGAAAGTGCTTAAATTGACCCCAAAAATCGTATAAAACCTTGGAATGTGAAGGAAACACTTTGGTGAAAGCAATAGACCAAAATCAACTACGCCAAAAAAATAACCCATGGGTCCTGATTTCCAAAAATAAAATTTTCGGTCTCAAACAAAAACTTGTTGTCACCTCCTAACGACATATATTGCTATTTTTTCCACCATGAATTTCAAGTTCATGGTCAAGATCACCTACTCTCCCTTTGTGAGTTGGTTCAAAACAAGCTAATTCAATGAGCTCGAGTGAGTTGGAAGAGCTGGTTAAGTGGCCAAGGAGAGTTGGTCGGATTGAGCTTCTCAAGACAAGAAGAAGTAATCCATAGTAGTATCCTCCTTTGCAAAAACATCCAATTATGTCTTCTCAAGGTGATCAAGAGCTAGCTCCATGGAAAGCTTCTGTAAGCATCCTTGTGATAGATGTCATGGTAACTCCCAAGAACGCATTTCCATGGATTCAAGAAGTGCTCGAGAGTGGGCCAAGAACAATGCAAATTGCTACCATTCCCAATCTCAAGAAATCTATAGAATGTTAAAACCCAAGAAAAGAAAGAAAGCCTAGGTAGCTTCTCACTTCTTCAAAGTGACACCTCAAGTAACCAATATGTTGAAGTTTCAGGCCTAAGACCGACAAGCCCATGGAAGAAATGAATCCATCTTGATTATGAGTTGACTTCGCATCTCATTGGGTCAAGCTTCTCATGAAGGTGACATTCACCTATTCAAAGAATCCTCTTCCTTCTTTTGTGCTCAGACTGAAGAATACAAGTGAACCATTATGCAATTGGAGGAACATGTAAGATCTCAATGCATACATTCAACCCTTCTTAAGAGCATAATTAACACCTCCCTTCCGATCAAAGATATCCCTCTAATCAATGGTATAGACCAAGGAAATCAAAAAATCACATGAATACATGATGTGGGGAAAGCCTATGAAAATTGGATTGAAGAAATCATCGAGAAAGGAAAGGCATTGTGTTCAGACATCATTTCTCTCATCAAGTATGCTCGTGAAACATTGTCTGAAGTAAACAAGACGAAGGAGGAGTTTGCAAAAGAAGTCATTCATTTGGATGAGATACTCCCACTAGTATCTAAAATGATTTCTTTTGACTCTCACACCCTCGTGAGAAAGGGAGTATTTATATCAATTACCGAATAACTTGTCTTAACTTGGATCCACATCTTGGATGCACGGTATGCAATGCTCAAAAGGCCATATCCAAATTGGACTCCCATGAGTATCAGGTCTCTAGAATCTTGAATGAATTCTACCATTGTGTTCAAAGGTTTGAGTTCCCCCACTCACTAAAGAATCATCATCAGAGGAACTCATCATCATTCCAGAGATGGTCAAGAAGGAGGCAGGTGACCTCTTTCCTTCAACAAAATAATTTAGAGTCCCTAGCCAGTATCCAAAGTTACATTTCCTCAATTGCAATGGATCATGAAGAATGGATTCATCAATTTCAAAGAATTAAGGATGTTATAGCACATGGATCAAGGTACTTGGTTATGTTTGTATTCTAAGGGAAGAGAATTTGATAGCTATAATAACTCATTTGATAGAGAATTCAAGGAACATGTGCCCATTCCAGAGGACCCCCATCTAGAGGTTTAATTTTCAAAATTCTTCAAGGAGGATGCTACTTCATCAGAAATATCCTTCCCTTCTCTTCTACTCTCTCCCCCTCTCCTTTCTCTCTCCTTTCTAATTATTCATTGAGCATAATCATTATATTTCATCTTATTCACTTAAGTGACCTATTTTAAATTTATAAAAGTATTTTCTCAAAATTATAAGAGAAATACTTAATTCATGGAAAACAAAAAGGTCACAAGTGGAATATGGAACATGAAGAGTCATATGAGGGAGGTGAAAGGACAATTTAGATTGCTATAAATTGGGATGGCCTCTCCATTCCAAAGGATTCTGAATTTTGAAGAACTTCTACTCTGTAGCATTGTGAATTGTGGTAGCTTGGTTGAAGCTTTGTATTCATCACTACACATGAAATAAAAGCTACACTTCTTCTATTTTCCATTTCTTGTTTTTCCTCTATTTCTCTAGTTTTTATGCACTTTTCAAGCATAGTTGATCTTGTAGGGAGTTGGAGAGGAACTTGGTGTCCTCGATAGATGAATCTAAAAACTTGGTGTTTTAATTCATTGGTCCGCTAATAGCTTCATCATGCATTCCTCTATATTGAATGTTGAACTACTCCGCCACTTCGGGTGTGAGCTCTAAAATCTACTCACGGCGTAATCTTCCTTGCCTAATTTCCCTCCTTTCCCCTCATCATTGTAATTTCCTCCCTTGTACCCCATACAAGCACTTTTCACAGGTTTAGTGGAGTGTCCTTGTGTGATCCCCAACCAATTTGGCCACCCACAACATTTAGATAGGATTAGGATTAGTTTAATTTCAATAATGGGAGTTGTACCATTCAATGTAGAGATGGGAAAGAGGATAATTAGTGCAATTTTAGTATTAAAATGCGTATTCAAATTTAAATATCTATATTTTCCCTTATTTGATGTGGTGTAGCATAAGCAACGCCACTTTAAAGATAGTAGAAAAATTTAGAAAAATTTAAGGAGTAGAAGAAAAATTAGTAGGATGGATGATGCGCCATCGAGTGTCGATGGGGTGATAGAAGAGGTCGATTGACACTCAAAAAGAAGAGAAGAATGATCATGCTAGAAGACAAGATGATCACGCCAACAAGAGATGATTTTCTTAACAAATATCATGGAAGAAAAAATCATAGTGGGGGAAGGTTTTGAACTCGGCTTGGTTGGCCATTGTTGGAATCGATAAAAAGAGTAAGATTTCGTGCCTCAAATGGAAGAAGCAAGGGAGTGGGGAGGGAAGAAATGAGTCATTGTGATAATTGTGTCTTGAAGGAATATGTAGAAGAATTGGAAAACAATAGGTACAAAGTTAGTTAGAAGGGAAGATAAGATAGAGGATGGATGGGAAGATTGTGACATAAGATACATACCATCTTGGCTCGGAAATATATTTTTATTTGATATAAACATACAAAAAGGGTAAAATGACATGAAGAACCATAATACTTATTTTTGGTCATTGCTAAAGGACCGACTCAAAGAAAAATACATAAAGAAATGCAATACAAGAAAGTAAATAAACAATCACATACAAATAAACTTAAACAAGAAATGTTCAAGAAAGTTGTACAAATGTTTTGGTTATCTAGATTCAGTTCCCAAATGTTTGAGTTATATGACAAGGGTTAAAATGATGCCCCAAACAAGGATACATGTAAGGGAATAGATGGAGGACATAAAATTCCCATAAAAACACGCACTACTGAAACTACCCGAGAAATAATATATGTTGGGAAGACACACAACAAGTAAACCAAATTTGTTCATGAAAGAAGATCACAAGATGATCCATATGTCATGTGCTAGAACAAACAAGCACTAAAGGAAGATGTTATGTCTTGAAGCACAATATACAACTTCAGTTTTTACAATGTTGAACAACGAGTAGATATATTCACAAAGTCACTTTCATGTGACAAGTTCAAGTTGTTCAGAGAGTTCCTCTCCTCATTCCTTGAGGCAATGCAAAATTAAGGGGGAATGTTAGGTAAAATATATTTTACTATAGTTAATTTTGCATTTACTATAGTAATTGGGTAATTAATATTAATTGTAATATGGTTATATTTATATAACCATCTAATTATTTTTATTCACTGTATGTAGGATAGTTTGTTGCATATTTGCAACATATTATTTGGTTGTTATAATTGCTTCCCGTGTATACTTTTGGAAGCTTATGTAATCAGGATTATTGTTGCACCTATGCAACATCATTCTTTGTTTGTATCCGGTTGTCCAATATCTATAAATATTGCATCCTACACCATTGTACATGATTTGATTGAACATCAATACAATTATTAGGATTCCATCCCTATTTATAATACAACTTTACAACCAACCAACTTACCCATTTTTAATACTCACGTTCACTTACTCGCTATACCTTGCGAAGATGATACTCATGTTATTTAGCTCAATGACCTTGCCTTGCATAATGACGTATCGTTAATCCCAACCAAACCTTTTGGTGTTTTGGAAACACATAATACCCATTCCTAAACCTAGCCTAGTTATTTTATAATGTGTGTGTGTGTGTGTGTGTTTGAATGCCCATTCCTATTACCCACATCCGATATCATCACACTTATACCCACACCCACCTCATTTTCATCACTTACCCATTTATCAAACCACTCACCTGAATCATTTATCACCTCATCGGGTTCCTATTTTGAAGTGGAGAAACTCCACCCATACTTAGGGAAACCTAACCTTCACTCATGGGGAAATGACATCCTATTTTTGTAAGTTTCTCTTATCACCTGTAATTTACACGAAAAAGGGAAAATGTAGACACCAAATTTTGGTCATACTCCCTTTGTACCCCTTCAATTAACCAACGTAACATATTCACCTAGTAATAACCCCTTATCCCAAATTCATATTAGTTTAAATACTTACAATTGAATTAATGTGTTCTCACATTATTAATTATTTTAATTACTTTAATGTTGGGAATTTGGGATCATGGAATAGTGCTATGATCAAATAACAACCCAATCACGCACACATGATCTTAACAATTCCTAGAATCTACATTAGTGGAAGTATAAACTAGAATACTCCATATCAAAACAAAGTACACACACATAACATGTACCATGGTTCACCCAATATGGGCTACGTCCACCAAAGATAGAGATCTCATATATATAATACAACAAGAGTACAAACCAACTCTTTAATACAAGAGTACAATGCATCTCTCCAAGATTATCTCCTCTCCTTTAGATCTCTAAATAGATCTCCATGAGTGCATTACAACTGTGCCTCCAAACACCACCAAAAATCTCACATAACCAGGAACTACTGCATCTCTGAACTACTACCAAGTTCTCTTGTGGATCTACAACAAGACCTCTCACATGGGTCTACCATATGTGCAACTATGAATGTGCACCAATAAGTAAGTTTGTCTCTCCATCACTCCATAACATGTGCAAACATGAAGAAAATCTCCTCTACAATATCTAGATCTACATGGATATATAATACAAGATCTCACAACAACTTGTGGATCTAACAATATAAGACTAGATCTACATGGATCAACAATACAAGATCTCACCAACATGTGGATCTACAAGAAGAAACTAGATGTGATTTGCATACTATGCAAGACATTACAATGAGACAATAACTATACAAATAAAATACAAGTAGAAGATGCTACCTCTTCTCACCATTCAGATGTACCTACTATTTCCTTCTATCCAGCTCCTTTCCATGGAGACTTTGTCTTCATGTAACATGTTCTTTCTTTTTCTTCTTCTTCTTTATCATCATCCTCTCAATCTAGGAGAATCAAGGATCTAATTCAATCCTTCTCTTAGTCCTCATTCTAAACCATAGCTTTTATGCTTATATAGGTGCATATAAACTTAGGGAACTTAGCCATGCAATTACAAACAATAGATTTGCTTTAATTCTAAAAATAGATCTAATTTCGAGAGTTAATTAAAACAACCTAGCAAAGGTAATCGGCACGGTTAGCCCTAATCGCGGATGATTCCTCTTTGCTTGCACTGATGTCATTCCTTCTGACCGATGCCGGTTCCCCATAATCATGCCATTCATTATATTGTCAAGCAAATTTCCATTGCATGCTCTAGTGAAGCTATTTATCTCCACAACCTAACATTTAATTAAATTAATTTAATCCTCACACATCCACCTCATCAGGACACCTCACCCTGGACCCATTCTAGGGGCATTTAACTCATAATGACCAAGTCATCACTCTCAGCACTGAGTCATCACCTCCAGTGTTGAGTCACCACTTGACCTAACTAACTAAGACTTCTTCCTAAACCTAATTGGACTTCTTATATGATCTTCCTACCTTTTCTAACGTGAACTTGAATTCCCTAAATGGACCCAACTTGTAAATCACTCCAAATCTGGGAAGATCTGAATATTTTTGGTAAAAAATACTATTTCACCCTAACCAATGCCGGTTTATCCTCGGTTGGCACCGATTACCTAACCACCATCAGTTCCTTTATATACAATTTTACAACTCTTTCGCATGGGTTGGTTATTAATTTTTATAGTTTTATTGCAATCAAGCTTGAATCTTCAAGCCTTCCCGCATCTAGACAATGAACACTCATAACCATAGTGCAAGAAAAAAACAGCTAGTTTTCCTTCCTAAGCATTGGAATACTCACGGGAGCACACATGTTGCACTACTGTGGCATTGACCCAAACTATATCCTCTCCGATTAACCACCAACCATCTCCATTCATAGGATTTGCAAAATACCAAGTAAGTACTGTGATTTTAATCATTTGTGCTTATTCCATTGTATATCTCTTGCTTCTTTTAGTATTTCATTTCTTCTGTTACCCGTATATCACCTTCTTCCCACCAACCCACTATTCAACCACCCCAAGCCTTTTTACCCATTTAAACCTCATTGCTAATATTATCGAGTCTTCTAAGCGTGTTACGATCCTAACCATATCATCCTCACTCTCTCGTAATCATAGAGAGGCTAAAAACCTATTTTTAATAGTTTATTGCTCATTGCATCTACTGACGTCGGTTCCACGACCGCCGCCGGTTTTGTCCCCATACGGCATCGGTCACTGATCGATCTGGGTCTCGTGTCATATTATATTCTCGTGACCAGCAAGCTTCCCACTCACTTGAAACCAACCGAGACCTTAAGTAATCAGCCCTGCACCCTTACCAAACCTCACGATAGACCTTCCGACTGAAAAAACTCGATTCTAATTAGATTTAGTGTTTCATTTATTATTTAGCAATGAATCTAGTGTATTGTGTGTATTAGAAGCCCGAATAATTACATCACAATAGGACCTATCTATTTCAGTTTCTTATTCACATTAAATTGTTATTAAACAGTGGATTGACAACCTCTCTAGGAAGTACCACGCTTCCTAGATCTAGCATACACTAGAAGTCCATTTGTCACATGATATTTAATACTATTTTGTGGTCTTGCTTTGAATCTACAGTAGTCCTTCCTAGATAAAAAGATCTCTACGATCATCTTGGACAATGTCAACAACACACACATTCTATCGTCTACATAATCACAAGTATTCCTCCTTAACCATTTACCTTCTATATGTTTCATCCTAGAAAGCTTAAACTTATTGGTGAAACAAATGGTACTAGTGATAAGGTGAACCTTATATATGTCTTAAAATAAATGTAATACAAAATTATTCTCAAAATCACTACTATTTTGATTAACTCGTGCTACCCAATACTTTTAATCAAATTTATGCACCACCCTAAAAATATTATCCTTGGATTCTCCTCCATATGCAACATATATTTTAATAAGAATTTTTACATATATTTCAAAATATCTTTGCAAATTTGTCACCTCTCAAAACTTAAAAATAATAATAACTAGATCAACTTATCAAAGTTAGTGTATCTCGTGGATATCGCATGGACCACTTCATATTTAACATTATGAAACAATGACCGTTTGGCCCAACTTGAGCTCGAGATGAATGCCATTTAAATGCTCTCGATCACCTTAAAATCTATCAAAAACCTATCAAACGTGCCTCATGACAAACGTGTCCATGAACGAACCTTCAAGGTCGTGATCTTGTCTCAAGTGAAATCAACATGTAACCAAATTTGAGAAAAGTAAACGGGGAAAGGTTTCTCCTAATTGGTTTGGACCCTACATTGTCACACATACCTATGGATAGAGGTGGTGATCGTTTAGCTTCTCTCGAAGGTAAGCCCGGACTGAGCCCTCAATTCCTTGCATCTTCGACCATTCTAATATTGAATAAATTACTAGATCATCATCTATCTATTAAACAATTGTCCCTTGAGAAAACTTCACCTTCCACTTACCTATTTTAAGGATAAATGACTAAACAAGAATCATGTGATTAATCGATACCTTTTAGCCTTATCTTCAATATGAGTATCATGGCTCTACTGCAAGTGGCATGCTTCTCATGGATACTTTTAGTTCTTTTCGGATGAAATCCCATGGTCGATTCGTCACTTAAACCCTCTCTTTCATAGTTAACCTTTGGGTGCCATGGTTTTGCCTTTATAAAAGAAGCCTATACTCCTTTACAATCTTCTCCATGACTTAAAAGTATAAAGAATTCAAAAGTAATATATGGGATTTTCAAATTCCACTCCTTGATAAAACTTCTTATAAATAGATGACTCACTCAAAAAGGAAATCTATATTTCTATCTTTTGCTATAAATAGACCACTCCTCTTGAAGGACATCTATAAAAGCTGGCCCAATTATACATAATCTATCCAAAAGAAGACTATTTTTGTCAAAATAAAATTAAAATATTCTCGAAGCTTCCCGCATCGATAAAATTCATGAAGACTCAAGGAGTCATTATATTCATCCCACATAGACTTCCTACATCAATCGGCCTATAAAAAACAAAAAGAAAATACAAAAGTATAGAAAAGTTAAATTTTTTCATCATGGACTTGCTTATTTTGGATTTGGGTATCTTATATGTAAGGGGCATGTTGTCTCACAACAAGGTTACACTAATCAAACCACTCCACCTCACCTTCCTTCCTTCTCTCCTTCTACCTACTCAAGGGAAGTGCCGTAAATGTGAAATTTCATGATCATGTAACTTCTTTCGCCCTTAAAAAGTCAAATCACCAATTACCTCCACAAACACTCGCAACTATCATCTCAATCACCGTATCCTACTAAATTTGATATACATGCTCTCTCATAATCGGTATCCAAGGAATCGTGTACAAATCTTCCATCATGATAGTCATATCACCGGTGGATAGATGGATGATATCGGTCATTGCATCTCATTTATCGATGAGAGCGACCATGATACTTATGATCTCACCGATACACCTATACCACATGATGTCGACCATCCCAATGTCCCGCATATGAGTCCACTCGACCTTCATGAATATGGGTTGTATCCACCTAATAATAGAGGTACCCTATCACCTATTGTCACGGGTGGTGACGTGCCTACATCCATACCACTCCAAACTATCAACTACTTAACTACTTTACTCATTTCTTCACCCCTACCTACCCCAATCCCACACCCACATTTATTTACCTACCTATTCATTTCCTAACTATTTCACTAACCTATCATCCATTTTATCTAGCCTAAACAAGCCCCATGTTCTATTTCATCACTTTCTCTCCTTCGATATTCGACCTAACTAATACTTGCCTATTCCTAGCCATAGATACCTTATACCCACCTACTTCTATTCTACTCTACCTCTCATCTCTCTAAATTTACCTACCTATCTATCTTATAAATCCATTTTTCCCTATAACTTAGCCTTTTAGAGGCTAGGTCACTTTCCACAAAGGCTCGACACTTGGTCACTCTAACCTAGTACCGGTCACCTATTTCAACAACAAATGCCAACATGCCAATCGACGTGGTCGATGCCTAACTAGTGTCACCTATGATTCAGCCCCAAGGATGAACTCCCACACCCCAAATTTTCAAAAAATTGAAAATATAGCTTAAAATCTACCCAAATCCCATCTAAACCCCACCTCAATTCATTTTCCCACCTAATTAATCTACATTCCAACCTCCCCTATCCAAATTCATCAATTTTTAACCAAATTAAAAAAATTCAATTCCCCACCCCATTTTATTTTTCATTTTTACCTCAAATTTCAATTAAAAAACACACAGTATGGATTGATTCCTACCTCAACATGAAGCCACCTCCTCACCTGGAACTCTCGGTATCTAAACCGATGGTCCTCCGAGCCTTCTCTTACCTCGCTCATGCCTCAATCTAACTCTTAGTCCTCCAGCCAATAAAATTACCTTGAATGATCTCATGGACCTGTCCACCTATCTCCTCCAAAAAATTACCGTCAACTACCTCCAACTTATCCTCATTTGAAGTTTTTGTCCTTTCTCCTGTTCAATCTTTCTTTTCGTTGTTTTCTATATTCGGAAATGTTAAAATGAATCAGAAACACAATTTTTGCCTTTTTACCCTAGCCCAACCTAATTAATGTCAATTTCTAGCCCTAATGAACCAACATTAGTTTTCCATTATCGACGCCCGCTTACTTATATCGCTATCAATCACCTTCCCACTAGCCTCTATCTAATTTACATTCAATTTGCCACCCGAACCCATTTTTATCACTATCATTCCTTCACCCTAACCTTGTTAGCGCACCTAATTACCTTATTGCCTACCACCCAACCTCATTATCACTGGGGCATGTGTTTTCCTCTACCTATTGCCTTACCTAATACACCCAACCTAACTCATTTATTTTGACACGTATGTTCACTTATTTATTACTCGTGTTGCTTTCCTAATGACCTTGCTTCGCCTAATGTCGTGCCGTTTATCCCAACAAACATTTTTTGTGTTTTGGAACACACCTAATGCCCATTCCTACACCTAGCCTAGTTGTGTTTCAGGACCATATCCTATACCTCGGATACCGTGGTCACATCAAACTTGTTTGGATAAACCAACCGATCTTCGACGAAGTAGAGTTTCATGAGTTGTTCAACCTAGTACCTTATCACAATTTATAACGTGTGTGTGTGTGTTTGAATGCCCTCTGTCTATTACCAACATCCGATCTCATCACACCTATACCCACACCCACCTCATTTTCATCACTTACCCATTTATCAAACCACTCACTGAATCCGTTTATCACCTCATCGCCTCGGATTAAGGGGAGAAATTCCATCCATACTTAGGAAAACCTAACCTTCACTCATACCTCGGGCAACAACCACCTATTTTTGTCAATGTCGCTTATCACCGCAAGCTACGTGAAAAAAAGGGACGAATGTAGACACCAAATTTGGGTCACACTCCCTTTGTTCCCCTTTGATTAACCAACATAACCTATTCACCTAACCATGACCCCTTACCTCACATTCATATTAATTTAATTACTTACAATTGAATTAATGCACGTTCTCACATTATTAATTACTTTAATTAAATTAATTTAATACTCACACATCCACCTCATCAGTACACCTCACCCCGAACCCATCAGAGGGCATTTAACTCATAATGACTAACTCATCACTCTCAAAGACTAAGTCATCACCTCCAGCCGAGTCACCACTTGACCTAACTAACTAAGACTTATTCCAAACATAATTGGACTTATTCTATGATATTCCTACATTTTCTAATGTGAACCCCACTTCCCTAAGTGAACCCAACTTGGAAAGCACACTAAATCTAGGAATATTAGGCTATTTTTGGTAAAAAGACTATTTCACCCTTACTGGACGATGTCGGTTTATCTCGCCAACACCGGTCACCTAACCACCATCGGCTCCTTTATATACAATTTTATAACTCTTTACACGTGTTGGTTATTTAGTTATTAGAGTTTTATTGCAATCAAACGCCAATCTTCAAGCCTTCTTGCATCTAGACAATGAACACTCACAACCATAGTGTAAGACAAGTAGCCGATTTTCCTTCCAAAGCATTGGAATACTCACGGGAGCACACATATTGCACCGCTATGGCACTCCGGACCTAGATATATCCTCTTTGATTAACCACCATCCATCTCCATTCATAGGATCTACAAAACATCAAGTAAGTAGTATGGTTTTAATAATTTGTGCTTATTCCATTGTAGATCTCTTACCCGTATATCACCTTCTTCCCACCAACCCACTATTCAACCACCCCAATCCTTTTTACCCATTTTAATCTCATTGCTAATATTCCTGAGTTTTCTAAGCCATATTACGACCCTAACCATATCATCCTCACTCTCTCGTGTAATCACAGAGAGGCTAAAACCCTATTTTTAATAGTTTATCACCCATTGCCCCTACCAAAATTGGTTCCCTAACTGTAGTCAGCTTTATCCCCATACCGACATCGGTCACCCGACCGATACGGGTCTCTGTGTCATTTTATATTCTCAGACCAACAAGCTTCCCACTCACCCAAAACCAACCCATATCTCAAGCAATCAGCCCCACTTACTCGATAGACCTTTTCGACCTGAAAAAACCCCTCGGTTCTAATTATATTTAGTGTTGCATTTCTTATTTAGCATTGAATCTAGTGTATTGTGTATATGAGAATCCTAAATCATAACATCACAATAGGACCTATCTATTTCATTTTCTTATTCACATTAAATTGTTATTAAATAGTGGATTGAAAACCTCTCTAGGAAGCACCCCGCTTCCTGGATCTAGCATACGCTAGGAAGTCCACTCTCACATGCTATTTAATACTCTTTTGTGGTCTTGATTTGCATCTATAGGAAGTCCTTCCCAGACAAAAAGGAGTTCTTTACAATCATCTTGGACAACGTCAACAACGTGCACATTCTACCATCTTTATAATCAGAGGTATTTCTCCTTAACCATTTACCTTCTATTTGTTTCGTCCTAGAAAGCGTAAACTTATTCGTGAAACAAATTGTACTAGTGACAAGGTGGACCTTATATATGTCTTAAAATAAATGCAATACAAAATTATTCTTAGAATCGCTATTATTTTGATTAACTCGTGCTACCCAATACTTTTTAATCAAACTTATGCACCGCCCTAAAAATATTCTCCTTGGCTTCTCCTCCATGTGTAACATATTTTAATAATAATTTTTACATATATTTAAAAACATATTTGCAAATTTGTTACCTCTCAAAACTTAAAAAAATAATAACTAGATCAACTTATCAAGGTCAGCGTATCTCATGGATATCACATGGACGACTTCATAATTAACTTTCTAAAATAATGATAATTTTGTGTTGTAAATGCTTAAACATCATCTCCTATTGCCAAAAATATTGTCATGACTTGACTCGCCATAATGTATAATTGATGATGTTGGCCTACATACCCAAAATCCTTAAAACCAACAATAAAACTTCCTTGCTTTGGGGATTTTCTTTAATTGATAAAATGATGGATTATGATGTCTTAAGCTTACTCAACAAGGCTTTCATGCAAAAAAACTTATTCTTCTCTAATGTGGTATGCAAGAAAAGCTAAGTTTAATTATTCATTATAACTAGCAATTTCACCTGTCCTAGAGGTGATAGGGGGTGTGAAGAAGTTAAAGTTGGCGGATTGAAAGTGAAATATTGGTGGGAGAGGAGTAGTGATGAAGAAGGGATTTGAGGGAGGAGAATTTTCGGGTTGGGGAATCTATTGGAGGGAATATAGGCTATCCTCTTTTTATTTCGACAAGTCACATATGGAGAACTTATCATTTTTCCTTACCATCACCACATCATCTATTTAATGCAATGTTTGTTGAAAATTAATTTTTTCTTAATATCTACCATCTTGAAAAATCCTATTTTTATTGAGTTTAAAACTTTCAGTGGATTACTAGAATCAAATCATTATGTGTTTGTTCAATAATAAATATATTTATCACCGTCATCTTTAAAATTCCTACCTTTTATATTGGATTTGTAATTTTTAGAGATAACTGCAATCACATTTTTATGCATATTAATAATGTAAGCATGGAAGGTAAACAAAGAAAAAGGTAAGCACAAGTTAAAACATGGTATATACTCCGCGCATGGAAGACAACACAAACTCCTACACATCCACAACTCCAATGACAATGTTGGTCGGTTTTTGATGCTATGTTATCTATTAGCAAATAGGATAAGTTGGATGATAAGTATGTATTGAGGGTAAAATGGAAAAAGACTTAAACCGACTACACTCTTGTATTTTTTTAATATTATATAACTCTTTTTTTTTTTTTTTAATATAATGGACAGTTCCAATAATAAATAATACTTATTGTTGTAAGTTTTTTTTGGGGACCAATAACAATCTCAACAATCTACCATGTTCTCCTGTTGGCATGTTTTCCATTGGCAACATTCGTACAGACCGTGTATATACCTTTTGCCACATTGCTTCGCATACCACGCAAGCTTTTTCAAATGAAATTATCATAAGGATATCCTAGGGTGTGTCCAAAACTCTTAGGTTCAACACTCGTGAAGAAGATTTTTCATTTTGAGCACCTTGATTACAATCTTTTGTCAATAAGGAAGCGTACTCAACACAAGTTTCTTTCCACAAACTTATGTCTCTATATACGAAATGCAAAGGTAATTATGATGCAACGCTTAGAATACTTGTTGAAATTTATTCTTAATATACCATGTTTTTCATTTATGTCACCCATTTTTTTACGTTGAAGTTTAACATGTTTTATTGGCATGAAATCATTTGTTGAGTAAGCTTGGGACATCATAAATCATCATTTTCTTAATTAACAAGGAATAGCCAAAGAAAGAATTTTTTTATTTTTACTTTTTTTTTATTTGAAGGATTTTGGGTGTGTAGGTCAACATCAACAATAATACATTATAGTAGGTCCATTCATTGCAATATTTTGGGGACGAGAGGCGATGTTTGAACTTGTACATCATGGTATTGGAATTGTTTTAGAAAGTTAATAATGAAGGTGTTCATTAGATATGCACGTAACATCAAATAGGATCCATATAATATTCCCCACCTAAGAGGAAGACCCAACCTCTTAGGCCGCATACACCGTCTTCACTTACTACCCTTTGTCACCTTAACCACTTACATCTATTCTAGGTCCACACCCATATACCTTGGTCAATGCTGCAGCCTCCTACCCAAGGTAAATCGAAAACACAACAGCCCACCTCCTCGTCACGATATTTTGTTCCACCCAAATTACCTACACAACCTATGCCTTCACCATTACCTACATCATTTCTACCTCCCATACCTACACCACTTCCTATACCCTCATCATTACCCATGTCATTCCCTTCTCTTCAACCAGTCCCTTCCACATTGTCTCCTACCATTTTCTTCACCACACCTCCATTATCACCTTGGATAATCCATCCTCCCATTCCACCATATGCCTTACCTTCTACATCACACATCCATGTTATACTTTTACTCAAGAAGGTGCCATCCAAACCCAAAACCCCACTACCTTCCAAAAAGGTAGTTAAACCTACACAACCTCTAAGTCCACTATCAATTGTACCTTTACCCAAGAAGGTACAACCCAAACCTAAAATTGTACTATCTACTAAACAAATATTCAACCTTAACCTCCAATTCCACCCTCATCGAAATCACCTCAACTTCCGTCTAGACCCACACTCACCTCACATTGTGAACCATTGCGTGCTCTTACGCATATATCCTCTGGCTAACCTTTTGGAAAACTCGTCATCACATTGCCACTACTTATACATTACAACCCACTCAAACCTAAACCAAAAGGGTATGATGATACCAAAATTTACGTTTACTTTTCATCATCTTCTAGGGCATGATGTAGAAAGTTGTAAGGCTCTTAAGACTATTCTTCTCCAACTATGTCCTATCAAAGAGAACTCGATGATGATATTTTAGATGAGGACCCCATCACACCTTTTCCTATCACTACACAACCTCACCCCATACCTATTCGACAATCTCCATCTCCACCTCAATAACCCTTTTTACCCTCCTCCAACCTTTGAGATCAATATGGTCCGCATTAGAGAGCTAGCTGAACCTCCACTAAAATGTCAATGCACCACATTAATTTCACAAAACCATTATATTCCTCACCATATTTTTTCCCATCATGCCACTACACCTTTCATGACTCACCTTCCCCTTCACCGCAGATAAATATGATTCAAGTTTCCACTGAGCTCGAAGGACAAGGAAAAGAGAAGACAACCAACTCATCCACTACACCTTTACCTACCATTCCATCTACACCCGCGTACTCCAAAATCACCATTCGTGGACCCACATACCCCATTTTCGATGGGGTTGCACATCGTAAAATGATTTAAAAATGGCACCATCTCCTCTCAAAATGTCTTTGTATGACCTCGTCCCAAACCTCGTAAGTCTCATCGCCAGCCCTCATCAAGGTCCTGCAATCTATTGAGATTTTACGATGAACCCACACTTGTCGCTACCATTATCACTCCTCATCATGTGAATTTTCTCACCACTTAGCCTCCATCTTCTACCCCCACTACCATTCATCAAGTCTATGTAGTTAGTTTTTATAATAAAGAAATTGTACTCTCCAAGTTGATGATCCTGACCCCGCCTTATTCATTTTTGTCCATGTTGATACTATACATGTTCGATGTGTTATGATCGATGGAGGTGCCAATATCAACATCATTTCCTCCCATACATATAAACAAATGTGCATCCCTACCAATTACATGCATAATAACCTAGTTATGTTGTGTTCATTTAATGACGTTATGAATTCCACCCTCGGTACCATTATTCTCCACATTCACGTGGGCCCTCGTACTATTCCTAAACTATTCTATGTCTTAGAGGGGGAGTTATAATATAACATGATGCTTGGCCAACCTTGAATCCATGCCATGGGTTTTGTTCCTTTGACCTTACACTCGCTACCTCAAATTTGAACATGAAGGACTCCTATACCATTCCGGTTGAACCCTAACCATTCAAAACCTACAACATGTTATTTCGACCTAATGATATTATTATACCGTTAATGCATCTACCACCACTATCGCTTCTTCTTGATCCATTGCCTCATCCTCCACTTTTGCTACTACATCTTCCACCACCAAATCCTCTATCCCCACTACTGGTCACAATTTCGCATCCCGCCCATCAACCAATCCATATACTTCTCAATCATCTTATGCTTCTTCTTGTTATTTGTTCAAAGTGATTCATCCATTCCCACTACCCATATACCAACTATCGATCCCTTAGAAGGTGATTTTCAACGCCTCACTCTCGGGAGTATCACCTTTATAACATTGACACATTCCTTACTTCACAAGAGTATGGTAACCTCCATCAACATCCCAAGTTATGATGATTGAGTAGGAAAATTTTTCTCCTACGGTCCTCCCCACCTTCGCACTAACCTCATGTATGGGGGACTTGATGCTTCTACCTACTCACTCGAGCCACCTTCCCAAACTCAATCATTTTCCTCTCGACCTTCAACCTATCACCAACCACCGCTTCGCCACACCTTCCTCCATCAATGCATTGTTAAGGGATTTGGCTTTGGCTTCTATGAACAAGGCAACCATATTGTCATTCCTTCGCACCATCATAAGCATAAAGACCGTAGTGGTATCAGATTTTTTGAACCACCTTCAGAGAAGGCTCGAGTCAAACTCATGAGGACGATAAACCTTCTCCACCCCATTTACCTACCTCACCACCTTTACCTACGGAGTCTATGGATCCAAAATCCATTCCTCCAAAAAAAAAAAAAATCGTGAACACCATTTTCATGGGACCTCGACTTATCAACGCGATGGTGACTCCCTCTTCTCTTCCCTTCTTGTATCCTGACATGATCGATGACGACACACCTTCTATCAACGCTGCTCAATGTCAGGGATGATAAGTCTATTCTCACCTACCTTGGTGCGGAATATTTTTATATTCACACAGATCGTTGCCTTCTCGAGATGTAAACTTTGTTGAATGAATCCACCATCGAGATCAACATTCACACTCAGACGACCCACACATCCTAAAGATAGGCCAATCTTTAGATGTTGCACAACATGAAGCTTTCACTTCTTTCCTCTGAGATCATAACAATAATTTTACTTGGTATTACATCGATATGCCCAAAGATTGACCAAAATATCTTGGTCCACAATATCATAACCATTCCTGACACCAAACTCATGAAATAGAATCTACGAAAATGTATCCTCACATTTCCCTTATTGTGAAAGAAGAACTCCAATGTCTCCTTTCCATTTCTTTCATCTTACCCATTTATTATTACCAACGGATCTCTAAATTTTTTTCCTATCACCAAAGAAACATGGGGACTCTGCATTTACATGGATTTTTGTGACCTTAACCTAGCTTTCCCCAAGAATGAATTTCCTCTACTTGTAGTGCCCACATTTTACACACCCAAATACAACAAGAAAATACTAGGATAATTATTATTTTTACATTACTCATGACACACAACCCAATAGGGGCTCCAAGTACAGAACTCGACACACATGCGACAATCACATAAGTCATCGACTCACATAGACACATGCAGACGACATCAACATGTCGATACCACACTCTTCCCAACGAACGAATACTAGCAAAGACCCAACCACAAGAAACGTGACTTTAGGAACGCAAACCCACAACAAATCATTACTTTAAATGTATTTTAGTTACGGCTAACTTCCCAAGATCCTTATTAGGTAAGCATGATTTTCTCCTTTTTCCACCTACATGTCCTGAAAATTCATTTCACAGTTCACTTATTGTTCAACCATTTAATTTGCTCTTTACCCTTATAACAATCTTCAGAACTTACATAAGTATTTTTCCATATTTCAAAATGCCTACAAGATTCTAATTCTCTCATTCTTATGTTAAGATTTTGCTTCTCAAACGTTTATTTAAAGGCTACAGTCTTACCCTTACACTCAAGTGAAAGTGACTTGATGTCCAGAATGAAATCAAGGATTTGACGGAGATTTAGACACAGGGCAGCTTTTCACCAAAATATTTCTCGATTCACACTATATTTATTTCTCTACCATTGTTATTATAATTTGAAAACTTATTGAATTCCTATAAGATTTATATATAGCTAGGTATACATATCTTTTGTTTTCTCAAAGTTTGGTCGCACCAAGGTAACTTATATTCTTTGCAACGCATGAAAAAGTTTAATTAAGTTATAAAGACTCCAAGATTGACCTTAGTCCTAAACTCCAATCTCGTGTGCAACATTATATGATATGCTCTTATATCACACTAAGGTCTCGTTCTTAGCATCGTCTCGAAACAAAGAGATACAAAAGCACTTATCTGACATCTTAAAGAAGTACACGGCTAGGAGCATAATAAACTACACATGAACACAAGGGATCTATGTACACGAAGATCCCATGTCACTACACTTCACGATTCCACATAAGGAATATTCTTTATTCCTTAATGCCATAAATGACATAACAAGGGATTAAGGGACAAGATTACAATTTCTAAGGTTCTCTAGAATCAACATCCTTCCACTCAATTTTGCATACAAGGAGTTAAAATATAGTTTCTACCCACAAGTTAGCAGACAAAAACCACTAGGGTTTAGTTTAATTCCAATATGCACCTAGTGATCTACACCTCTACTACATGTGATTTTGAGGCAAGTGGACATAATTGTACTAAACCACATTCAAGAGAATGCCAAGATGATTTTGATAGAAACAAGGGTAGCATGCTTAGTCGATCCTTCGAACAAGGACTCATAAGGTGACTCTAAGGTGGTCCTCAACACTCGGCACTGTATCGGACTCGACCAAGAGAGTACATTATTGTCACGAATGCCAAATCTAGAAGGAAACCACATACTCCGAGATAGGTCGACCATGACATTCCTAAATATGGGTTCGCGACACTGTCGCTAGACATAAAGACTATGACGGTAAACTCCAACGAGGGGTTTTATTTACCTAACCTATGAGGTCTCATCAGGTGCAAAGGTTAAGGTCGTTCTTTGGTTTTAAATTTCTTATATGGTAGGAAGGGATCACACATACAGGCAAGTTATGCACGAATATTTTATTAGGGTTGAGTGTTCCCATTAAAACTCATTATTGTGTTTGCAAGGTAAGAAGGTAACCCTATAATTAATTTAATCATTTATTAAATACTGAGAAGGTACTACAATGTATTAACTTCGATTTCAAAATTTGCTTTATATAAATCAAACCTTTTTTTTATACACAACTAAAAATCAAATTGAACTGGTGATTAGAGGCACATTTCCTAAGTATCCATAAAACTGGCATATCATACATATTAACAAATTTCATTTATAACTTTTCAGTAACAAGAGACTACATTACACAGTTATTCATTTTACAATGACCTATAAAAATTACAATAATAATAATTAAATTACACATCGCCCTTTTGCATCGTCATTCTTCCATCCCTGCAAAACCCACGTGAGCATGATATCGCGATGAAATCGCTGGCATGACATCCACCCTAATCAATCATAATTGTCATTTTTCATTTTCCCATTTACATCAGACAATAACTACAATTTGCCAATCGAAATAAAAAGTCTAGAAACATGTAATCATTGCATTTGATTTTTCTTCATTTTATAAACCCAGGAGAGAGAAAGAGAAAGGAAGAGAGAGAGAAAACATCGTTTTGTCAAAAGTTCCAATACATACAACAAGTTTCATTATAGTGTTTTAAATAGTTAATTACATGTGTTAAAAGTTTCCAAAGGGGATTTGGCAACCCTACAAGGGTCCGCAACTTTCTACTTTTACATTTTCTCACTAATTACAAAAAGCGTTCAAAATGTGCTCTGAGGTTGAGAAACTACTTCCAAAAGTTACCTTCCAATGATAACGCCCTCCACGATCAACTTCTACGTGTTCCTGGATATACCAAGAGTTCATAAAGAATCGACGGAATTGAAAAGAGTGGACGGTTTGCATTGGGCGGCTAGTTTTCGGGGCCACTGGTCGTAGTTCACCTAGTTGTAAAGATACAAAAGTTAGCTCGAGTGGCCCAAAAAACCATGTCCCAAATGATGTTTGATGGATGCGCACACAACGAGACTCTTCCTACTAGTTCCCCTATATAAGGATAATTCATCGATTCGACGGGAAGGAGAACTAGAAAACCATGTTCAAACGGCGACAAGTTTTTCCGGAGTGACAAGACAAAATTGACCAGTTTGACCTCACAAACCGTGATCTGAGGCCTATAAAATGGCTTTGCCAACATATCCCAAAAAGGTTATCTTTCCTACATTGAATGTTCCATGCATTTGTCTAGTATAAATGCTAGAGGTTTGCGAAGACGGAATGCGATTTCTCTTTCCGTGGTTCAATGGTGGTCCCAAACGAAAGCCAACTTTCTAGTTTTAATGCTCTCTCTATGTTGTAAACCAAAGAGTGTAGTAGGGCTCCTATAAGGGCGTCAAAAGGATGTCATATGATCGTTTCGGGCCAAACCAAAAATCAGGGTGACTCCTCGTATACCAAGGTACCCGAATGAAACTTCACATCTCGTTTCTAGAGTGGCGAAGGGTACCTGGTGAGTCTCCGAAAATTGCAAAATTTAACTATTTAAAACAAGGAGAAGGTCAACTTTATCAGTGGAGAGTCAAATTTGTCTGGTCAACAAAACGATATTGGAGCGGTCAAGAAGGGTAAGAGATTTCTAAATCATCTCGAAGCGAGGGTGATAGTTCATGTTTTAAAGTAGGTGAGTTATAATGGCTTCGAGAGTTGCGACACGACGCTTTATTGTTTTGCAATGAGTTGAAAAGACATTTAACTGCATTTAAGAATCCTAATAATTTAAAATTCTATTTAGTTGCAAAAGAGAACTAAAACACGAGAATTATGAGAGGTAAGGGAAGAAGGACCATGCCTGGAGAACGAAGTCGGTCGAAGCCGCAGGCTTTGGTTCAACATCATGCTCGGGCACTTCGCCAATCGGTTCACGAGCCTGGATCTAACCTCCACCACGTCATACCAACTTCCCGATCACTTGAGTCTTTCCAACAGTATAAGTGGTTGCTTGAAAGTTTCTGAGTTTTTTAACATACCCACTTCATACAAAACTGTTAATCGATGATGTAGTGTATGAGGTGCCCCAAGCTAGTTAGAACGCATACAAGCAACAAGTCCACCACACGACAATCTTGCTCCAAGATTTACATTTTGGCACAAGGAGTTAGGATGCTTGCAAAGGTTATGAACTCACATATCTCCACGAATGAATTCCAAGCTCAACCGATCTTTATGAGCACCAGCTTGTTTGTAAATCCACAACTTGCATACAGATCTAACAAACCATGGTTGAGCATACTCTACAAATCATGTTGTCCATGATAAAACATCTATCTGGGGTATTTTGCAAATAGTTAACGTGCTCTGTCAAAGCTTTCACATCTTGCATCCATGTCTAACATACCCATTTTGTGCAGATCCTGCAAATCATGGCGCTCCATGAGACTGCATTTCTTTGAGGCATTCTGTCAAATAGTTAATGTGTCTTTTCTATTCATCCATTTTGTGCATATGCTGCCACCATGGCATTCCATGAGACAACATTTCTTTGAGGCATTTTATCAAACAGATTATGCACCTTGAAAACACTTCCACATTTGCACGAATAACAACAAAAATAATTTAAAAAAAATAGATTCTTTTGTTTATTCCCTGCTCCAAAGTGCCACGTATGAACAGGCTGGAGACTTGTTTGTTGCAAGGTGAAACAGTGTGACTGTCTTTCGAGAAAACCATGACTTCTGTACACTGCCAAAAGAAAACGCATTCCAAGAGGAGCTGTTTCATTTTTTCATTTGGTCAAACACTGGAATAGCGTCCCCAATGCCATAACAACTACCACATCTGTCAAAATCCCTGTCTTGATGCGCTGGAAGGAGTCCTCACAAGATTCAAGGGTTTTCCCATTTTTTAACAGCCTGGGAGGATGCTGGCGCAGGCAGACAGCTGGGAGGAAGCCGCAAAAAACCCAAATCCAATGCTAATGCCAAGGACCCGTGGAAGGGAGGAGTGAAGCGGTGGAAGGGCATGACTGGTTTGAAGCTTATCCTCCCTCCATGGCGGCGGCAGTTCTCACTAAAACAAACAAAACCAAAAAGATAAACAAATGAAATCCCAAAGGAGCCCGAGCCCTAAAATCGCCCCCCACAAAGAAAACACGGTTTTTTTTTAAATTTTAAAAACTTTTATTTTATTCATTATTTATTTTATTTTATTTTTTAAAAACACGGGGCATTACACTACCTAGAATTAGTTGATTCACCACCTGTCCATGAGATGCTATCACTCATGGATGGTTTCTCGTGAGTTATAACCAAATATTACTCACCTGGAAGATCAACACAAAACTACCTTCATCACCCCTTCGGGGACCTTCGCTATCGTGTCATGCCATTTGGCCTTAAAAATGTACATATCGGTGGGATATGATTTATATCTTTCACGAAATCATGTATAGTATATTAGAAGATTATGTCAAAAATATTCTTGCCAAATCTAAACATCGGATCGAACACTTTGCAGCTTCTTAAGGTTGTCTTTGACCTTCTCATAAAATATTGTTTTTCCTTGAACCTAAGAAGTGTGTCTTCACCATTCTCTTGGGAAAGCTCTGTTATCCAAAATTCACCCCCAAGGTAACTTTGATAACATGCAAGCAATTATATTGATTCAGGGCGAAAAGTCATGTTTCTAGGGTCCCCTCATATTTGTCTAACTCCCCTGTCCAAGAGGAAGAGAGTAAGTTATGAGAAAATGCGAAAAAAAAGGGTTGCAGAAGGCAAATAGGTTGATCCAGGAAAAATCGTGAAAATTGGCTAAGTCCCGCTCAAGGTCGCCTAGGGCGTTTGGGACGAAGGCGAAGCGAACCGCCGAACCGGTGAAATCAGCACAAACAACCCAAAATGCAAAGAGGACAAATGGGACAAAAGTACGCGGCGGGCGCGAAATTCCGGTTCGACAGAGAAAAAATCGACTAACTGCTGAGAGGGTCGCCTTTGGGACAAGCGGGACAAAAAGACGCGAACCGCCGATCGGGCGAAATGAGTCAAGGCACCTCGAAAGCTTGATCTGGGGCGCGGGGCAAAAATAACGCGAACCGCCGGATCGGCGAAATGAGAACTTTGTCCGGAACGGCCGGGACAAATGGCGCGAACCGGCCAATCGGCGTAATTTGTCCCAGTGACGGTCGAAAAGCAAATGGGACATTTTGGGACAAATGGCGCGAACCAGCTCGCCGTTCGCGAAATCAGCACAAGGAGCACTGTGCTAAATGGGACAAAGGGACGCGCGGGACGCGAAAAGCCGAAATGGCCGAAGGCAGGGAAGAAAAGTCAACGTTTGGTCCGGAAACTCAAACGGCCATAACTTTTGACTCGAGCTCCAATTTTGATAAAATTTGACTTTTCTCGAACGAGCACGACGCCCTCTACGCCACAAAATCTGGATTTCTTATTTTTAATGAGGGTAGATATGTTTAAATGAAAGAAACATATTCGGCTCGGTCGACGCCAATGCTCATTCCCGTCAAATGACAAAACGCTGCACTGTGCCCAAAATTGCCACACTCGTAAGGCCATAACTTTTGCATTTCTCAACGAAATCGCACAAAATTGGTACCGTTGGAATCGTGGTTCGAGCCCAATGCACAGCAATCAAGAAATTCCAGATTTGATCAGAAATTGATTGAGTTTTTAAGGAAACGTGGCCGGGTTCGGAACATGGTGTTTTATTGGTATTTCTGGAGTGCAATTAAGAGGTATGGTCATCATTCCTTCTCTTCATTGCAAAGACATGGGACAAGATGGGGAGCCTTTTCCAAGTAATGTATGCCCATTCCACTCAATTTAATGCATCTCTGTGTGGTTGAAGGACAGATTTCGGGATTTCCATTTTCCTTCTCTTTTCCTTCTCATTTTTCTATAAAATGAAGTGTTGGGCTCATTGTAAGGGGGAGAGTTTTGGGTAACAAAGCTCACAAAATTGCTTTGTGAAGCCGCGTGTGTTTGCAGCCCTTGTAGTGGACTCCTTGCATGGTGATCCAGGCCCTTATCTTGTAATAGATTGAATGTGCATATGCATGAAGCAATAAAATATCGGTTTGTGGATATATCTTCCCTCTTTGTGTTTCTTGCATTCTTCTTGCCCCTTTAATCTTTCTACAAGTATATTGTGTCTATTTATTATGTTCTTGCAGAATTCATTATTATCAGGTGTGCTTGGAATATATTTGTGAATGCATTTTCTTTGGATTATGGTGAACTGTCATCACCTCTTCTAGTGTGCATTTTGCCTCTCAGTATTTCACACATTTGGAGATTACTCTCACCCTCTTTTTCTCGGTGTATCACCGCTTTAGTGTAGGCTTTCATTTTATGCATTCTCTCTCGTCGGTCCTTGGAATTTTAGGTTAGAATAGCTAGTTTCTCCGCATTAGAGTAGATTGTGGCGGTGTAGTTTAGAGCAAGAACCAGCTTTCTCTCGGAGGTCTATCTCAAGTAGCAAGTCCACAACTTGGAGATAGTACCCATGTTATCCAATCACACCTGGATGCTTAGAGTGATCAAACTAGAAATCGATCAACATCCAGGTGCCTTTGTGATTCGGTGATAACAAGCTCCTTGGTTTTATCATTTCTTTACGTGGCATTGAAGTTGATCCCTCCAAAATCAAGACTATTCTCGAGATGCCTCCACCTAATAACCTTTGTCAACTTCATAGTTTGCAAGGCAAGTTCACGTAATTCATTCATCACTTTATTTCTCGGCCTTTCTAACCATTGTACCCATTTCATCATCTTCTAAAAAAGGATGTCTCCTTAAAATGCGATGATGAATGTGATAAATCCTTCGACACCTTAAAACAATACCTCCTCCAATAACTCGTGCTCATTCCACTAAGGACGATCAACCATTTTACCTTTACATTTATGCCACTAACCAATCCCTAGGTGTCATGCTCACTCATCATGATGAGCAACACATGGAGAAAGTGTTTTATTACATAAGTCGACGCTTTTAGATTATGAAAATTAATATACTAACATTGAGAAGCTTTGCTTAGCCCTAGTATTCTTCACCACCAAACTTCACCATTACTTACTCAACCACAAAACCTTCATTGTCACCAATACTGAGCCCTTACATTACATGTATGCTAAGCCTTACCAACACCAAAGTGTTACATGTTGGATAATGCTTCTTGGAGACCGAGATCTTTAATTCATCCATCAAAAGTTTGTTAAAGGAAAAACCATTTATGAAATACTTACAGACGCACCTCTTTCCGTAAATCTATCTTATAACTTCAATTTCCTTGATGAATCCATCTCTACCTCTCCCTGATGACACCGTTTATCGATGACCTTATTCTCGAATGGTTCTAAATGTCAACATGTGGGTGGTGCGGGGTCATCCTTATTTCTCTTGATGGTGAGCCTATGCTTTTATCTTTTAAAAAGGATTTCAACTATACTATTAACATTTCCAAATATGAAGCACTCGTGTTAGGTCTTGAATGCCATAGTCTTAGATGTCAAAACCATTAATATCTTTTGCGACTCCAAACTAGTTCATGAACCGTGTCAATGGTTTATATCGTTGTCGTAATGAGATACTTCAAAAGTATAAACATCACGTCAACATACTTTTGACTACCTTTGATCATTATGAACTTCAAACCATTGTGTTCTCCACTAACAAATTTACGGATACCATAACCTGTCTTACCTATCAAATACCTGCTTCACCTTCCAACTGAAAAATATTTGTCATAGTATAACAGTTGTAATCACCATCTTATCTATTCCAAGACATTAACTTTGTAGGAAGAATTGAAACCGATGCACATGATATTTGGTATAAGAAGTTTTCCTATTACCTTTCCCTCTCAATTCGCCTCCGTAAATCACTGCATGATGGACAACAAGCATTCCTAAAAAATGCTTCTCACTATGTCATTATGGGGTCTTTCTACAAACGTGGCTTTGAATGTATCCTCCTACGATGCCTTACAAATTCTCAAATCCCATACACCATTACAAGTTCACGAGGGATTTGCGGTGATCATTTCTGGCCTCATTGTTGCTAAGCGCATCTTTCACCTCGGCTACTCTTGGCCCACCATAAATCAAGACTGTTGTCAGACTATGTCAAACATTGTGTGAAATGTCGTGAATATGCTAATCTTAACCACACTCCTATTCACGCCTTTACAGTCGTCAGTGACCTTTGGCCTTTCTCCCAATGGGGTTTGGATCTCATCGGAGAGATTAACCCTCATTCTTCTCAACGCCATCAATGGATCATCACCGCGAGCTTGAATATTACACTAAATGGGTGGAATCCATACTTCTCATTTCTATGAAGGTTGAGAAAATTTGTGAATTCATCAACATAACATCATTTTTCACTTTGGTGTTCCTCACCACCTCATCATTGATAACAACAAACAATTAAAAAGCCCTACGCAAGTTCTCAGTGACACCTTTGACATACAACTCAATTTTTCTTCACCTTATTATCTCCAGACAAATGGAAAATCCAAATAAATAAAAAATCAATAAAATACTTATGAAAGTAGTTGATGATGCCGGTAAGGATTATCACATGCACATTCCTTTTGCCTTATGGGCTTATCGCACTAGTAATCATACCTCTCTGCCGCTGCAACACCTTTTCTCGTGGTCTACGTGGAGGTTGTCTTACCTCTCAAAGTCCAAATTCCATCACTTTGTATCTCACTCAAATACATGCTCAATGATGACAATTTTTTCCAAGACCATTTGGCCCAACTTGAGCTCCTAGATGAACGTCATTTAAATGCTCTCGATCACCTTCAAATCTATCAAAAATGTATCAAACATTCCTATGAAAAACATGTTCACAAATGAACTTTCAAGGTCGGTGATATTATCCTAAAGGAAAATCAACATGTAACCAAAGATGAGAAAAGTAAATGGGGAAATTTTGCTCCTAATTGGCTTGGACCCTACATTGTCACACATACCTATGGATCGGGTGCTTATCATTTAGCTTCTCTCGAAGGTAAACCTGAACTTGATCCCCTCAATGCATTGCATCTTTGACCATTCTACTATTAAATAAAGTACTATATCACCTTTCGTCTATTAAACACTCATCCCTTGAGAAACCTTTTTGCTTTAGCTTACCTATTTTAAGGACCAACGACTAAACAAGAATCGTGTGATTAACCGATACCTTTTAGCCTTATCTTCAATATGAGTATCACGAATCTACTCATGTCATGATTCTCATAGATATTTTTCGTTCTTTTCAGGATGGAATCCCATGGTCGTCATTGTCACTTAAACCCTCTCTTTCATAGTTAACCTTTGCGTGTTATGGTTTTTCCTTCATAAAAGAATCCTATACTCCTTTATAGTCTTGTCCATGACTTAAAAGTACAAATAATTCAAAAGTAATATATGGGATTTTCAAATTCCATTCCTTGATTCAAACTTCTTATAAATAGCTAACTCCCTTAAAAGGAAATCTATCTTTCTATCTTCACGCTATAAATAGACCACTCCTCGAAGGAAAACTATAAAAATCTAGCCCTATTATACATAGTCTATCCAAAAGAAGACTATTTATGTCAAAATAAAATAAAAATATTCTGAAGCTTCCCGCATCGATCAACTTCATGAAGACCTCAAGGAGTCATTCTATTCATCCCACATAGACTTCCCGCATCGATCAATCTATAAAACAAAAGCAAAAATAAAATACAAAAGTCAAGAAAAGTACAACTTTTTCTGTCATGGACTTGCCTATTTTGGTTTTGGGTATCTTGTAGAAGGGGCATGTTGTCTCACAACAAGGTTACGCTAATCAAACCACTCCACCTCACCTTCCTTCCTTTCTCTCCTTCTACCTACTCAAGGTACGTGCCACAAATGCAACATTTCGTGATCATGTAAATTCTTTCACCTCGTAATAGTCAAGTCACCAACTACCTCCGCAAACACTATAGCTATCAGGCTCAATCAGCCGCTTTTGACAAAATCTCGATATACAAGCTCTCCCATAATCGGTAGAAATGCGCAGGATCGTGTACACATCCTCTCAGCGTGATAGTCATATCACCGATGGGTAGATGGATGGTATTGATTGCTTCATTCCATCTATTGATTAGAGTGATTATAAGACTAATATCTCACTTGATACACATGTACCTCCCGATGCCGATCAGCCCAACATTTCGCATATGAGTCCACTTGGCCTCTCGTGATGCTAGATCGCATCTACATTAATAATGGAGGTACCTTATCACGCATTATCACCGCGACGTTCTTACATCATTACCCTCCAAACTATCAAGTACTTACCTACTTTACTCATTTCTTCACCCCTTCCTACCCCATCCCACACCCACATTTATTTACGTACATATTCATTTCTTAACTATTTTACTAACCTATCATCCATTTTATCTAGTCTAAATAAGCTCCCATGTTCTATTTCATCACTTTCTCTCCTTCGATAGTCGACCTAACTAATACTCACCTATTCCTAGCCATAGGTACCTTATACCCACATATTTATATTCTACTCGCCTCTCATCTCTCTCAATTTACCTAATATGTATCTTATAAATCAATTTTCCCATATAACTTAGCCTTTTAGTGGATAGGTTGTTTTCATAGTGACGGCACCGGTCACCCTAACCGGTATGGGTCACCTATTTCAACAATCGATGTTGGCATACCAACTGCATCGCTGTCGATGCCTAATCGGCATCGGTCTCGATTCGACCCCAAGGCTGAACCCCACACCCCAAATTTTCAAGAAAATTAAAATATAGCCTAAAATCTACCCAAATCCCACCTAAACCCCACCCCAAGTCATTTTCCCACCTAATTAATCTACATTCCAACCTCCCCCTACCCAAATTCATCAATTTTTACCCACATTTCAAATTTTCAATTCCCCACCCCATTTTTTTCATTTTACCTCAAATTTCAATTAAAAACACACTAGTATGGATTGATTCCTACCTCAAGCATGAAGCCACCTCCTTAATGGAACCTATGGTCTCTAAACCGATGGTCCTCCAGAGCCTTCTCCTGCCTCAGTCATGCCTCAATCCAACTCTCAGTCCTCCACCCAATCAAATCACCTCGAATGATCTCATGGACCCATCCACCTATCTCCTCAAGCCACTCGGCCTACCCCTAACTTAGCCTCGGTAAATTTTCTTGTCCTTTCTCCCATTCAAACTTTCTTTTCATCGCTTTTTATAATCGGGAAACGTTAAAATGAATCTATAAAACATGGATTTTTCTTTTTTTACGCTACCCGACCCAACCGATGTTGATTTCTAGCCCTAATGAACCGACATTGGTTTTCCCTTAACGACATTGATTTACTTAAATTGGTGTCGGTTACTTTCCCACTAGCCTCTACCTAATTTACATTCAATTTTTCCACCCGAACCCATTTTTATCACTATCATTCCTTCACCCTAACCTTGTTAGCCCACCTAATTACCTTATTACCTACCACCCAACCTCATTATTAGTTGGGGCATGTTTTTACCTCTACCTATGGCCTTACCTAATACACCCAACCCAACCCAACCCATTTTGACACTCAAATTCACTTACTCGCTATACCTTGTGATGACGCTACTCGTGTTGTTTAGCCCAATGACCTTGCCTTGCCTAATGTCGTGTCGTTTATCCCAACCAAAACTTTTGGTGTTTTGGAACACACCTAATGCCCATTCCTACACCTAGCCTAGTTGTGTTTCAGGACCATATCCTATACCTTGGATACCTGGGTCACATCAACCTTGTTTGGATAAACCAACCGACCTTTGACGAAGTAGAGTTTGCAAGCTCTTCAACCTAGTACCTTATCACATTTTATAATGTGTGCATGTGTTTGAATGCCTCTTTGCCTATTACCCATGCCTGATCTCATCACACCTATACCCACACCCATATCATTTTCATCACTTACCCTTTCATCAAACCACTCATTGACTCTTTTATCACCTCATTAGTTCCCGGTTTGAGGGGAGAATTTCCACCCATACTTAGGGAAACCTAACCTTCACTCATACTTGGGGAAACGACCTCATATTTTTGTTATCTTCACCTTTGATTAACTAATGTAACGTATTCACCTAACTATGACCCCTTACCCCACATTCATATTAATTTAATTACTTACAATTGAATTAATTTACGTTCACATTATTAATTAATTTAATTACTTTAATTAAGTTAATTTAATACTCACATAGCCACCTCATCAGTACACCTCACCCTGGACCCATTCCAGGGGCATTTAACTCATAATGACCAAGTCATCACTCTCAGCACTAAGTCATCACCTCTAGTGTTGAGTCATCACTTGACCTAACTAACTAAGACTTCTTCTTAAACCTAATTGGACTTCTTCTATTATCTTCCTACATTTTCTAACGTGAACTCCACTTCCCTAAGTAGACCCAACTTGGAAAGCACGCCAAATCTGGGAAGATCTACCTATTTTTGTTAAAAAAGACTATCTCACCCTAACCAACTTTGGTTTATCCTCGACTATTGTTGGTTACCTAACAAGCTATCGGTTCCTTTATATACAATTTTACAACTCTTTACACGGGTTGGTCATTCAGTTATTAGAGTTTTATTGCAATCAAGCTCAAATATTCAAGCCTTCCTACATCTAGATGACGAACACTCACAACCAATGTGCAAGAAAAACAACCAATTTTCCTTGCATAGCGTTGGAATACTCATAGGAGCACACAAGTTGCATTGCCATGGCACTAGACCAAACTATCTCCTCTCCGATTAACCACCAACCATCTCCATTCATAGGATTTTCAAAACATCAAGTACTATGGTTTTAATCATTTGTGCTTATTCCATTGTATATCTCTTACTTATTTTAGTATTTCATTTCTTTTGTTACCTGTTTATCACCTTCTTCCCACCTACCCACTATTCAATCACCCAAAGCCTTTTACCCATTTTAACCTCATTGTTAATATTCCTAAGTCTTCTAAGCCATATTACGACCCTAACCATATCATCCTCACTCTCCGTGTAATCATAGAGAGGCTAAAAACCTATTTTTAATAGTTTATCATCTATTGCCCCTACCAACGTCGGTTCCTAACCATTGTTGGATTTTTCCCCATACCGGCATCGGTCACCCAACCAATACCGGTCTCTGTGTCATTTTATATTCTCAGACCAGTAAGCTTCCCACTCACCCAAAACCAACCCAGACCTCAACCAATTAGCCACTGAAAACCTTACTGGACCTCGACAAACTTCGCATGACTGAACAAACCTTGGTTCTAATTAGATTTAGTGTTGCATTTCATATTTAGCATTTAATCTAGTGTATTGTGTGTATGAGAAGCCTAAATCATTACATCACAATAGGACCTATTTATTTCAGTTCCTTATTCACATGGACCACTTCATAATTAACTTTCTAAAATAATGATAATTTTGTGTTGTATAAGCTCAAACATCATCTCCTACTACCAAAAATATTGTAATGATTGGACTCGTCATAATGTATTATTTATGATGTTGGCCTACATACCCAAAATCCATTAAAAAAAAAAAAAAACAATAAAACTTCCTTGCTTTGGGGATTTTTCTTTAATTGATAAAATGATGCATTATGATGCCTTAAGCTTACTCAACAAGGCTTTCATGGAAAACACTTGTTCTTCTCTAATGTGGTATGCAAGAAAAGCTAATTTTAATTGTTCATTATAACTAGTAATTGCACCTATCGAGAACCACCGAGAGGGGGCGTTGAAGAAGTTACAATTGATGGATTGAAAGTGAAACATTGGGTGGGAGAGGAGTTGTGATGAAGAAGGGGTCCGAGTGAGGAGAATTTTCTGGTTGGGGAATGCGTTGGAGGGAGTATAGGCTTTCCTCTTTTTTATTTTGACAAGTTACATATGGACAACGTATCATTTTTCCTTACCATCACCACATCGTCAATTTAATGTAATGTTGGTTGAAAATTAATTTTTTCTTAATATCTACCATCTTGAAAAATCCTATTTTTATTGAATTTAAAATTTTTAAGGATTACTCAAATCAAATCATTGTGTTTGTTCAATAATAAATATGTTATTATCGCTATCAACTTGAAAATTCCTACCTTTTATATTGGATTTATAACTTTCAGAGATAACTCCAATCACATTTTTATGCATTTTAACAATGTACACATGGAAGGTAAACAAAGAAAAAGGTAAGAAAAAGTTAAAACACTTTGTATATGTTAGGAAATCAATATTTTAGTGCTCCACATTTGTATGTGTGTGAATAATAATTACATTGGTAATTATTATTATAGTGAATATTAGTAAGTTAGTTAGTCATATATATTGTTAGAATAACAATATATTATGAATGATTATTTGTTATACCCGTAGCTATTATCGGGTTAATTGTTCTACTCACTTCCTATTTCCTAGGAAGTTGTTTGCCTACCTTTATGGCTATATAATAGCCACTTGTATCTGAATATAATGATGAAATCTATTATTTTATTGTGTAAATCAGTTTCAGTGTTTTCATTTGGTGTCAGAGCGCTTGAGATCCAGAAATGCCTCTTCCATAAGTGTGATCTCCATTCTTTGAGCAAGGATGCATGAGAGTCTTTTACAGCTTGTGGCAGCGTTGAATCCTTGGTGATATCTTCAATGGTAACTGAGTCTTTTCCTGCATCGCAGACCGTATAGCACCATTTACCCACAATTTTTTTATTTCATGCATACATTACACCAGATCTTCCACATTTCAATTTTAAACGTGGAAATTGAAGGTTTGGTATTCGATTGGAGATGTGTGGTTGTTTCTGTGTAATTAGTGTATACAGACATGGTGAGCCAAAGGGCTAGTGATGACATCACAATAGTAAAAGATATATTAAACTCGGATGTCATTTAATATTCCTCTCCTATCATATTATGCGGTTGTGTAGTCAATAGTTGTACACATGCCATCAACATTCAATAGAGAAATCCTGGGACTCCTCGCCACCATATTCATCTGTTTTGATTTAAGTATCAATTGTATTTTGCTTGGCACTCAATACGCTGCCACATGTTCACCCTCCAAAAATATATGAAGGCTGCGAAATTTCTGAAGGTTGCAGGTTGCTCAGTGTCGGCCATACTGGAACTCTAACTCAAGAGTGCTCGCTCAAATTGTAGTTGTGATTAGAGCAACTGATCCAGTACTGTCATGGGTAAATAAGTGATTTACAGGGAAGTGGATCTTCTAAGGGCTTGACTCAGCCTATAGACTTGTTCTTATATGTTTCCTCTCTGTACTGAAGGACGTTTGCAGAGAAAGAGGACGTGTTTTCCAGTTTGGCATTACATGCTATATTTGATCCTTCATTACCTTTGCAGTGAACAGAATTAAATCGGTATCATCTATTCAAAAGCTGAAGGAAATGTTTTGAGGAGAAAAGGATGCAAATTTCAATGGAAGGAGTCATTTATGGGCCTTGTGCAAAGCATTTACAGCTGTAGCCTATCTACCACGTCTGGTCACAACACGTATCACCAAAAAACGTGTTTGAATAGTGTGAGACCTAACTTATGCCATTAGCTGTAAGTATTTTGTTTTTAGGTTTGGTATTGTTATTTTTTTAGAGATTATTTTAGGATTGTCAAACCAGTCCTCGAGTGTCATGAAAAGAGTCACATTAAACATAATATTAGTTGTTATTAGTCCTTCAAAGTTAATAAGTCTTTGTCTCGTTCAAAGTAATATTTTTTGTGTCAAATCCATGTAAAATTCAAAAAGTAATTTGTTCTTATTACTTTTTAAATATATAGTGTAAATCGGGAGCAATATCGGTTGAAGCCGACTCCCCTAAAAGAGTGCATTTTCGGTTGAAACCGATGCTCTAAGGTATAATGGACATTCCACTAGAAAAATTCAATGGTCTCAATTTTCACACATGGAAATTCAAGATCCAGATGTAATTGATGAACAAAAATCTTTGGAGGATAGTAGATGGAAAAGAACCAGCACCTTCAGATCCGACCAGATTGGCAGAATGGGAAACACAGGATGATAAAGCCAAAGCCATTATTGGCCTTGCCCTTTCAGACTCTGAATTACATTATGTTGATCTAGATAAAAACTCAAAGGACATCTGGGATAATCTGAGCAAATTATTTGGTTCAAAAGCAGTCAATGCAAAGTTTTCTCTGAAACTTCAATTGTTCAAGCTAAAAATGAGTGATGGAGATACAATGTCTAGTCACATCAACAATTTACGATCTCTTCTTAGACAACTTGCAGAAGTAAAAGCTCCAGTAGATGATGAGGATGCAAAAGCTATTCTTTTGAATAGTTTACCACCCAAATACAGTAATGTTGTTTTCACTCTTGGTCAGATACCTTCTAACTCATTAGAAGATATGATATCAGCTCTCTAATTTGAGGAAAAACGGACCAAAGAAGATATAGAAGAAGAAATAGCAATGTATGTAAAAGGAAGTACAAAAAAATTCTAAATATAAAGAGGAAAGAGAATTTTCTACTATAAGAAAAAGGGGCATACTGACTTCATTTTGTAGAGCGCTTGAGCTCAAGATATACTTAGTGGAAAACTCAAAGGAATTGAGGCAAACTTTATTACTGAAGAAAGATCAGAGAATGAGGAAGAACAAGTAAATGAAGACAGTGGCTCTGAAGACTTCTTGTTCTGAGCATGAAACCTGGAGGTAGGAGGCATCGGAGGTTGGAGGTCATTCAGCGACCTCTCGTCAGTTGCCAACGACGGGGCCGCATATCAGCTTTGGTGACATGTGTGTGTGCAGTTTGATTTTAGTGCTTCCAGTGTGGTGTGCCTCAGTTTGCAATAATCTTGTTTTCAATAAGTGGAAATTTCACATTGAGGGGGGGAACATCATTCCAATGTTCCATTTCCAGTATGTCAGTTTTTTCTATGTATGTATGAGCAACAGATGTCAGCAGAATTTCCTATGTTATTCCCTGCAGTGAGATGTGACGAGGGCTGAGAATAGTACTTTGCATATCATGATGTGGTTGTAGGTAAACCACTTGAAAACCTTCATTTGTGGTTTGTGGTAAACCAATAGCAAAACCACCATTCTTGGTTGTTGGTAATCCATTTGAAAATGGTAAACCAATTGCAAAACCACCATTCTTGGTTTGTGGTCAACCGTTTGCAAAACCATCCTTGAGGTTTGTGATCATCCTGTGAAAATCACCAGATCATGAGCAGGTGCAAGTATAAGGCAAGTTTTCCCCATGTTCGCACTAAGGGGGGGAATGTTAGGAAATCAATATTTTAGTGCTCCACATTTGTATGTGTGTGAATAATAATTACATTGGTAATTATTATTATAGTGAATATTAGTAAGTTAGTTAGTCATATATATTGTTAGAATAACAATATATTATGAATGATTATTTGTTATACCCGTAGCTATTATCGGGTTAATTGTTCTACTCACTTCCTATTTCCTAGGAAGTTGTTTGCCTACCTTTATGGCTATATAATAGCCACTTGTATCTGAATATAATGATGAAATCTATTATTTTATTGTGTAAATCGGTTTCGGTGTTTCGAGTATATACTCCACGCAGTGAAGCCGAGCACAAACTCCTACACATCCACAACTCCAATGACAATGTTGGTGGTTTTTGATGCTATGTTGTATGATAACAAATAGGATAAGATGGATGACAAGGATGCATTAAATGGTAAAAGGGACAAAGACTTACACCGACTACACTCTTATATTTTTTTAATATAATATAACTCTCCTATATTTTTTAATATAATGGACAATTCCAATAATAAATAATACTTATTTTTCTAAGGTTTTTTTGGGGATAAATAAGAATCTCAACGATTTCCCTGTTCTCCTTGTTGACATGTTTTCCATCAGTATTTGTACGACCTTGATTTAAAGGAGATTGTATAAAATGGAGCAAAACCGCGCAAATATTATTTGCGTATGGAAAAGTAAGTAAAAAGCTGGTTTTTAATCGTTAATTCTCATTTCCGTAAGAAGAAAGACGAGCCAAATTTGACCTTTAACTTGCTACTAATTTCTTGTTTTATCTTATTAGAAACGTATTATACTTTTCAAGGAGTAAATATTTTACTTAAAATCCAAGTAAATGTAAAAGTGTTTTAAGTATTAGACATTATAAAATCCATCTCTTCTATATACAACTAGCAATCACACCAAAGGGGTGCAATATGAATGCTAATAGGTGCAAAAGAATTAATTTTCCTTATGTAGAGGAGGATGTAAAAGTAATGTGATTGATGGAAATGTAGATTTTAGTGTATTAGAGTGAAGATATAGTTTTGAGTACAATGTAATGTTATTTTGAGGAGGAAAAGCAACACATTTCTTTATTTATCTCCAATGTCAATAGCTTTGCATATATCATAAAATAAGGTGAATAGGATGCAAACACTATAATCAACAACAAGTTTTATTTTTCCTTTTTCATCGCGGCCTTTAATAAAACACTAACATGAAGCCATTATAATTTTTTATACGTTTGGTTATTTCTATTTTGAAAGTGGCCTTCTCCTTTGGGAATCAAGGTGGACATAGGGGAGTTCTTACTTCCGTGAGGCATGGAGTCCAGTAGGTAGAGGACCATGGAGATGGAATTATCCTCAAAATGAGATCTTATAGGAGGTTAGGTCATTGTGTACAAGTACTATCTTATGTGATAATTTAAGAGTAGAAGGAAGGAGGTGGAAGGGGAATTATCACCCATGTGGTACCTCATTATCGACCACAAATACAAAATTGGGTGAGTGAGTTCTCATTTGGATGAGACATGAACATGGGGAGCACCAATGAAGGGGAAGGGAAGGTCTCATATACTATTGATTATTGCATTCAAATGCAAATTTGATAACTTAAAATATTATGAATAAAACATATTCCCTATACATTGGAACATATGGGGCATTAACGCCTAACACACAAACAATCACAAAAAATGTTCTAATTATTGTAGAAAAAAATCCTAGATGGGTGTGGGGGGTTGTCTCACTTATGCAAAGCCTAGACACCAGTAGGTAGAGGGCAGGTGAGGTGGAATTCTCATCAAAGGGAGGTCTTATAGGAGGTCAAGCTAGACTTGCATAAAAGTGAAAATGAATCTAGGCAAGGGAGGTCTTGCCTCAGAAAATCTCAACACTTTGCAAACACCAATGAAGGAGTAGGGAAAGTCTTGCTCATTGTTGATCGTCGATTTGAACAAAAATTGAAACCTTAAAAATATTTAATAATAGTATGGTGTTAGATGTGGATCATGGATCATGGATTATTGTTGACTCGATTCATATATGATGCATGATGATTGTTAGAGATTTTTTATATAGATGTTGACATGTTGTTGGACATGGTATATATATATATATATATATATATATATATATATATATATATATATTTATGGATGTTGTTAGGACATGTGATATTTGGATATATTGAGTAGACCAAGAAAATTGAATTTAAAATTGATGATTATATAGTTGCTGATGAAATTGTAAGTGATATTGTTGATTATATGGATGTTGTTATGATATATATATATATATATATATATTGATGATTTTGAAATTATATTATATTCATTTGGATGTTCTGATATGGCCACGAGGCCGAAGGGGTATTTGTATTGTGTAGGTTAAAAATATCACAACAAACATCGGGGGATTGGAGACCAACCACATTGGAATTCTAGATGAATTCAACAAGGTCACCATGGCAACTTGTATTGTTCGTGTGTGTGTGTTTGATTGTTAGGGATTCCCATGGGGGATCACCTTTAAATGTGACCAAGGGTTATGTGTATTTATTTATTTGGTTCCTTTTTATTGATGTTTGTATGTGTTTATTAAGTGATGTGTTTACCCCTTTCATTATTTATTAATTGTGGTAAATTAATGTGAGTAAACATGTTGTTAAAATTAATTAATCAAATTGGGACATAAGAAAGTAATTATTAGAGTTGTTGGCCTAAAATTAAAGTGTTGTAAGAAATGTGTAAGTGATGTGTAAGAGATGTGTAAATTAATTTTGGAGTATGAAACACTCCACCTCCTTTTGAAATTCGAATTTGTCCTTGGAGGCTGATTTTGGAAGCTTATGGGACAAGTTAAACTTGTCCCATACCTCTTAAATTTGCATGCCAACCTTACCTATGGTTGGAGGGTTTAAATCTAGCCTTCATTATGCATTTTTGTAAGTCAAGTTGTATGCTTTTATTGCACTTTCTTACATGCTTTCAATTTCAGTCCTTATGAGGTGTGGGTTTGATTTGAGTGTGTAAGTAAAACTGTCATTTATTCACCTGCTTATTTATTGTGCCTTGGAGATTGAAGTTGACTTATGAGTTGGAGTTGAGGATGTGTGATGTGGCATCCCACATGGATCCACCTCATCCTCTTCTCTTTCCTCTTCTATATATTTGAATTCCTTGGCTTGTTTTTGGGGTTTTTTTTTTTTGCTTCACTTTTATCACTTCATTTTTGGTGACTTGCTTTGGGTTTTTGGAGCTCTTGCAAATTGGGAGAAATTTGGAGATTGTTGCATACTTGTTGATTGTTGATCTCTTGGTTTGTGTTGCATTGGAGAGCTTGTTGTTTTGAACTTGGAACAAACTCCATCATGGAGAGGTAAGAGCTTAGCTCTTGGAAATACTCTCCTTTTATTTGTATGCATATGTGAATGGTTGAATGTTTGAATGTGTTTTTTTTTTTGTTGGTTGGTTGGGTAGATGGCCTAGGGATGGTGTAGGAGAAGACTATGGGGCATTTTGTGGGAGGCATAAGTGTTTTGGGGAGGTATAAGTGTGGAGGGAGTTGGGATTTGGGTTCCACCTTACAAAGAAATAGCTTGCATTTCTTTACTCGTTATGGGGTGCCATAAGAGGTTGGGGAGGCATAAGGAAATGTGAGGAATAAGGGGTACTTGGGGGAGGCATAAGGGCATGTCAGGGATTTGAAATGATATATATTTTGGTGGTTTGTTCTCAGGTGGTGATACCCATTTCCCTTTGGGAGGCATAAAGCAACATCCCCCATAGTTTCTTGCTCCTTTGGCTTGCATGATGAAGCTTGAGTGTGTTGTTTTTTGTTTTGTTTTGTGGTGGCAAACTGCAGTTTTGTTTTGGACTTTGTGTTTTGAATGAAAATTTTCTTTGTGTTGTGGAAGCCTATTGTTGCCATGAGTTGAAAAAAAAAAACATTTCTTATTGCAATGTGGTTGGGGCTCGGGGGCCAATGAAGAAGGATGGCTTCTCCCTTTTCATTGGATGTCTTGGTTGGGTGGAGAGCGTTGCCTTTCCCCTATTTTGTTGTGACCAAATTGGAGAATGATGGAAATTCATATTGTTGTTCTGGAACTGAGAAAGAAGACAGTTTGACAGTCCTTGCTGAGATCATTTCTTAATGTAACCTTTTCCCACTTGAAGTGGATGATCTTGTATATTATTTGTGATGGAAAGATGGTCTGTATGGGCTATGAAAGTTGTAAATTGAATTGTGAAAGAGATATACTCTGTTTTTCTACTTTTGAAAGAATGTGAAAGAAATCATATTTTGTATATTGTAATTGAGGAATGAAAGAAGAAATTGTAAAGGTATCTCTTTGAATCAATAAAGGATTGTATTACTTTACTCAAATGGCATTATTGGGTATTGAAATCTGATTGTTGAATGTATTTTGAAATTTTGTTGGAAGGATGAAAAAGTGAATACGTATGGAGAAATGTCATAATACTCTTTTTTTTAAATAAATGTTTTAGAAATCAGAATTGTAATTTGGCATTTGAATACTTTTCTTGAGTCAACTTAGTATGTTAGATTGGGTTGGAATGAATTCATAGTTTAAAGTTGGAAAATGAAAATAAATCTATTGAATTTGAGCTCTGTTAGATAACTTTCATACTGGCAATTATTAATCAAAAATTGAATAGAATGACCCTGCAACATCAAAAAGACAAAATGAAATATCAAATTTTATTTGTAAGGTCAAAATGACCCCAAACATACCAAAATACTTATGAAAATTTTATAGAACCTTTCAAATCGGGAAAAGGCAAAATTGCAGACTTCTTGTTGTATAAAATTGATAAATTTTGAATGCAAATCAATCAAGAAAACTTAACCTTGCAATCTATCCTAAAATATTCCAAGTAAAATCCTCCATGCCTGTTTGGCAAGTGGAAAAAGAATTAACGACAAATTTGAACAAAATTGATAAGTTAAAAATACCAGTTCACTTTCTAAGTGATGACAAAAAGATTTTTCTCAAAATTGACCCTTTAAAATTTATCAAAATCAAATTCCTAAGGTTTTTGTGAAAAGAGGACATCGAGAGCTTTCCAGAAAGTCCTCGTTTTCCAAAACCTGAGTTCCCAATCAAAAGTTATGGCCTTTTAAAGTTTTTACTTCATTTGGGCTCAAAATAATCTAACTATCAAATTTTAAATGAATAAAATATTCTTGGGTGGACCCATGGGCTAAAACTTTCCTTTTTTTTTTTTTTTTTTTTTCCCAAAAGGTGCAAAGTCATGAAGTTTTCCACTCCGCTCCGCTAATCCATGCAAGCCTTCATTTTGTCTAAAAATGATCTAAGTCCAAAAAGTTAATTTGGCAAATTTTTCCTCCGCGGCCCCGCCCCACAACCAATCATTGATCAACACGTGGCTTCGTTGGGGTCGGTCATGGGCTCGGATCGATTTTAACCTTAAGCTTTCAAAAATAAATTTGGAAAAATTTGTAAGTTTTCCCCCCCCTCGAGCCCGTAGTAATCAAGTGTTGCCACGTGGCTTCACGAGGCGTCGATCGGAGGAGCGGATCTTTTTAAGCCTTAATGCTTTAAAAAATTTTTGGGAAAAATTTCCAAATTATCCCGCCGGCCCGCCAAACCATAAGCTAATGGTTGGCTGACACGTGGCATCTTCTCGCGTCGGTGGAGGCGCGGGTTCCTTTTGACCTTTTTGCCCTTCCTTTTGAATAGTCAAATTTTCCAAATGTTCCCCACCCCCCCCTGCTGACCCCAATAAGGAGCTGCCACGTGGCCTCCCTGGGTGTCGGTGGAGGTGCGGGTGTAAAATTCACTTTGTCCAAAAGGGAAAAAGTGCTAAATGCCTTCCCCCGCTCCGCCCCGGCATTTGGGCTGGGAAAATTTTTCTTCCCTCCCCAACGTTGGTCCACTTTTCTCCTCTGGGTGAATTTTCTCTCCGAAGTCCGCAGGCCCGAGTTGGGGAAAATTTTCCTCCCCCAGCCCAGCAGCCCGCTCTTGGGAAAATTTTCACCCCAAGTTCCGCTCGGTCCATAACTTGAGAAATATGAGGAGTTAGGAGGACTTCTTTATATCACCGGAAAGGTGAGGAAATTCCCTATCTAATGGGAATGTTTTAGGAAGTTTTAATTGCATTAATCATGGGAAAAATCAAATTGAATCTTTAACCGAGTTCTGGGAGTGGGTAAGTAAGAATTTACTCTGATGATTTTAAATATGTATTCTTCCCCCTTGTAATTAAACCTTGCTCTTGTCTTAGATCTTGTGGAATTAAATACCTTGGGTATTTAATTGTTTTGGTCCCTTAACCCTAAAATTTTTAATCAGGAATATTTAGCTAAAATGTCAATGTAATCAGTGATTAAATTAATCCCTAAGGAGATTTGAGCTAGGTGTGGACTTATTACACTTGTTGCTTTATAATGTGGAATTAGTAATTATTATAATGGGAAAAGTTATCAGTTGAATTTAATTGTCCTTGAGACTTTGGTTGTTAACACTTTAAAAAAAAAAATTATTCCATAATTTTGTAACTAAACCTAGGTTGTTCATGGGTCTCAAGTGGGAGATTTTAGCGGGCGTTACACTTGGTATCAGAGCCGTGGGTTCAAAGCTTGGACCCTTGGGCACACTAGAAAACTTGAGACATGAACTATAAACCTAGCACACTTTTGAATCTAAGAAAACAAACTTGTTTGAAAATTGAAAAAGAAATGCGTATGAAGAAATATTACATTACTCTGTTCATTTGAACTACCAAAATTAAAATAATAATAAAATAATAAGTTGTTTGAATTGTTGTACTCACTCAGTGGCATTTTTTTCTAAACCGGGTAACTAAGAATGTCAAATTAAATTGATTTTTGTGAACTTCTAGTGTAGTGGAAACTTGGTTCCCCTTTGAAAATGTGTTGTTTTACAAGTCCTAAAACTTGATTTAATTGTATGATGTGTTAAGCCCTTTGTTGAGACCCTTCCTTATTGGAGTTGTTGGAATGATAAATTGTATGGTGTGAATCTTGTGGTTGGACAATAGTGGTTGTGTCTGGGGTTGGGAAGAGTTAATTAGAAGTTGTTTAGAGCTTCCTTCCTTCAGTAGTTAGGAAAGTTGGTCTGGTTGTCAGTTTTTCATTTTGTTACCCATATGGGAGAGTGGACATTAAGTCTGGGTGTCGTTTATGACCCAATCCTATGCATGTGTCCTTGGAACTGACCTCGAGGTAGAGTACCCCTATTGGTGGCCATGAAGGGCTGTGAAGTGAATGTGGTGTTAATTTTTGTATTTTACATTCGTAAACTTGTGTCATTTTATCAAGGACCAACATCTTATTTTATGATTGGATTGAGAAGCTCTGAGGCTCTTCTAGTTATTTATATTTTTGTGAGAATTTTCAGACTTTGCAATGTGGCTACTTAGCCACTTTCCTTGATTGCTGATATTTCTTGGACTTTATTTTGATTGGTGACTCGGAGCTCATTATGTTGTTGGCTGCTTAGCTAAATGTTACGTGGATTTCTTCTTGCATGATGATGAGCTGGTTCTATGCTACTTGTATTCATACATTTTGTCATATGGGGGTACACCCTAGGTGTCTTGAATGTCCTCTTAGGTGCTTAAAGTTATGCCTTGGTTTTAGATGCATGGAACCTTGAGTGTATCTAGGATCTTAGAGTGACCTTTTCATTACTCGACCTTGTTGGGAAGAGAGTTTGTTGTGTTGTGTGTTCTAGTTGGGCTTTGTTAGTGGTGGTGGTGATTCTCTTACAATCCGGTAAGAGCTTGAACCTCATTGGAGTAGAGGTGTTTAATTGTGGGTTGATGAATTATGGTGGGATCGGTTTGCTTTTGGTTGGTTGTGGATGTTAGTGGAAAAGTGTTTGTTTGGTAGTGGCTTCTCTTCGATGGCATGCTAAGTTTTATCAAGAGTTCCTCATTTCATTATATTAAGTAGTGACTTGAGGATTGTATGCATCTTGGTAATTATGGTTAGATTTAATCCCATTCGAGTATTGTGTGTAAATTAAGTGTGTCTATTTTCCCTCTTGACCTATAAATAAGTCTACCCTTTCCTTAACTTTTTTTTAGTTACTATGAATAATACTCTATGACCTATTAATTTTGGATTACGTGGAGACACTTATGGATGCTTTGAGTCTTTTGGACCATGACATTGGTGATGATAGTGTAATTAGACCTTGATAATTTAATCTCGGTGGTATTTTATAATGTGATTCTTCTTCTTGCAAAACTGTAACTCTTGGTCGTAAAGCCATGTTGAATAGATAGTTGATTGTCTTGCTTACATTTGATGCTTTCTAGTGAGTATGTGGTGTTCTTATAGTTAAAATATTTCCTTGTCATTTTGATTGCTTGGTTGGTGGTATCCTGTGGTAATATGGGTGTAGATTTGAAAACTTTCCTTGTCTTATCAGGTGAGTAAAATGTTTTCACCAAAACAACAAACATTGTTAAACCCTAGTAGATCAGTAAAAGTAATTATGCTTCCTTAATGGGCCTCCTTGTAACTTATTTTGAGAACTTGTAGAAACCCACTAGGAATGTTTTATGATACTTGTAATTAGAAAAAAAAAAATCTGAAATATTGTTGTGATCCATGTTGGTTGATTGTTTCCTAGTTCTTACAAAAGTAATAATGTGTTTTCTATGTTGAATGTCCCTTGTTTTCCTTAGAATTAAAAATGTGATGTGTTGATTTACCTCTCTCTCCCATAAAAGTAATAGTGTGATATGTTTACCCTTCCTTCTCATTAAATTTTTAATTGACAAGTTGACTCACCCAAACATCATAAAACTATAATTGAGGAGATTTGGCCTTGAAGCTTAACAAATAAACTGGAACATAGAAAGAGAAAATGGTTCTTGCTTTAACCTTGGTAGATTAATAGAAAAAAAAAAAACATGTAGAAGAACAGAAAAGGAAAACTTTGTCCATCTACCTCCCCTAGGAGTAAAATAAATACTTTTTCTCTTTTTGCCTTTACAGAATGGCGAGATATCATGCCCCCTTAGTGGTCCTTATAACACAAAGTTGTGATGTCATAATAGGAGGAAGTTTAATTAAGAAAACTCGTAAAGGAATGTGCTTAGAAAATGAAACTACAACTTTTGACTTAATTAGTTGAGTTATAAAATAAGTAAGATTTATGTGTATTGAGTGCAATGTTTAGTTGAACCTGTAGTTTTGTCGCCTACCTGAAATTGTGAAACACCTGGTGGATAGCAATGTGTTCTAGTTGCTTAGTACTTTCTTATTCATAGATGTATGTGCCTTTCTTGTGGGAGTTTTGGGTCATCATACCCTTATCGTCCCGTAGCTCGATGAGTGTGAGTTGTGGTCCTTTTGGATTGAGACTTATCTATTGTTTAAGAAGAAACCTCCTTGTGTGTTGTCTTGTCCTTGGAGACCTAAGTTATTGTAATTTTAAGGAAACATATGTTAAGGATATAAAATAACTTTGGGAAGTCTTCTTTTCTTCATATTTTCTTGGGTCACCTTGTTATTGTTTGCCCCTTTTCCATTAGGATGGAAAGTGCAAGATGATGTTATTCACTTTTGATACGATGCACCCTTGGATTGTAGTTGGACCCCGTGTTACTTGTTCTTCTCCCTAGTGACCTTGAGTGGTCCTTGGTGTTTCTTGTGCTCTCTTTATGGTTATTCCGAGCTTGAGCTTGAGTAGGAAATAAGATAAATAAATCCCATTGTGCTATAATGTATGGTACTTGTATTGATATGTTATTGATATATATATATATATATATATATATATATATATATATATATATATATATATATATATATATATATATATATATTTTTGCTAAATGGTTGACTTCTTTAGATTTGGTTGGTATGGTGTGTTTGATTCTTAAAACAAAAGTGTAAAAATCAGACTATAGGAAAACTTGTGGTCTTGACTTCGCTTGTATTACCATGAAAAGTTAATTGTACCCTCTCGAGTTATAGAAGTGCTTTCCTTGAATAGTTCCTTGATTTTAAATTTTTTTGATTTAGGTGTCCTTGTTGATTAACCTCATCCTGTGTGATCCTCAAATTGTGGGACCTTGAGTAGACTTGTTCCTTGTGCAAATTTGGTCATAGTTGATTTTTGCTAGCCTTGTCTAGACAACGAACCTTGAAATCATGGCTTAAACTTAGTAGAAACCTTAACTTTTATTATTGTAGTATGTTGTATTCCTTGGGAAACTATGTGGTCATTCTCAAACTCATGGAATTCTCCTTATTATTCCTCTACTTGGTGGTTACTCTTAAGACTCTTTTGAACTCTTCATGTTATATTGTTATGTGTGGTATCTTGGTTGATAGCGTAAATTTACTCTCTAGATTTAAGTGTTCGTAGCCTTGCATGCAGAAAGTTTTAGAACTCATCCCTTGCAATCTCCCTTCTTCTTGTTGAATTGCATTGGACCAAACTTAGGTTCTGTAGACCCACACTTGTTTGAAGCAAGCAATCCCATAATGGAGTGATCTTTTTTCTATTGCATTTGTTCCTATCTCTCTTTCCAGTGACTTCTAGGAGGAAGTCGAGTCTAAGGGGAGGGGGATGTAGTGCCCACTTCCCTTCGACACTTTTGATATTGATCATGATACTGTTGACTATATTATGGACATTATTATAGTTTTGATTTAGTATGGTGTTAGATGTCAAGATCATGGATTATTGTTGACTTGATTCATATATGATGCATGATGATTGTTAGAGACATTTTATATAGATGTTGACATGTTGTTGACATGGTTATATATATATATATATATATATGATTATATGACATGTATATATATATATATTGATGTTGGATATATATATATATATATATATATATATATATATATATATATATATGGATGTTGTTAGGACATGTGATATTTAGATATATTGAGTAGACCGAGAAAATTGAATTTAAAATTGATGATTATATAGTTGCTAATGAAATTGTAAGTGATATTGTTGATTTTCTGGATGTTGTTGTGATTCATATATATATTGATGATTTTGAAATTATATTATATTCATTTGGATGTTCTGATATGGCCACGAGGCCGAAGGGGTATTTGTATTGTGTAGGTTAAAAATATCACAACAAACATTGGGGGATTGGAGACCAACCACATTGGAATTCTAGATGAATTCAACAAGGTCACCATGGCAACTTGTATTATTTGTGTGTGTGTGTGTGTGTTTGATTGTTAGGGATTCCCATGGGGGATCACCTTTAAATGTGACCAAGGGTTATGTGTATTTATTTATTTGGTTCCTTTTTATTGATGTTTGTATGTGTTTATTAAGTGATGTGTTTACCCCTTTCATTATTTATTAATTGTGGTAAATTAATGTGAGTAAACATGTTGTTAAAATTAATTAATCAAATTGGGACATAAGAAAGTAATTATTAGAGTTGTTGGCCTAAAATTAAAGTGTTGTAAGAAATGTGTAAATTAATTTTGGAGTATGAAACACTCCACCTCCTTTTGAAATTTGAATTTGTCCTTGGAGGCTGATTTTGGAAGCTTATGGGACAAGTTAAACTTGTCCCATACCTCTTAAATTTGCATGCCAACCTTACCTATGGTTGGAGGGTTTAAATCTAGCCTTCATTATGCATTTTTGTAAGTCAAGTTGTATGCTTTTATTGCACTTTCTTACATGCTTTCAATTTCAGTCCTTATGAGGTGTGGGTTTGATTTGAGTGTGTAAGTAAAACTGTCATTTATTCACCTACTTATTTATTGTGCCTTGGAGATTGAAGTTGACTTATGAGTTGGAGTTGAGGATGTGTGATGTGGCATCCCACATGGATCCACCTCATCCTCTTCTCTTTCCTCTTCTATATATTCGAATTCCTTGGCTTGTTTTTTTTTTTTTTGCTTCACTTTTATCACTTCATTTTTGGTGACTTGCTTTGGGTTTTGGAGCTCTTGCAAATTGGGAGAAATTTGGAGATTGTTGCATACTTGTTGATTGTTGATCTCTTGGTTTTTTACATTGGAGAGCTTGTTGTTTTGAACTTGGAACAAACTCCATCATGGAGAGGTAAGAGCTTAGCTCTTGAAATTCTCTTCTTTTATTTTATGCATATGTGAATGGTTGAATGTTTGAATGTGTTGTTTTATTTTTTGGTTGGTTGGGTAGATGGCCTAGGGATGGTGTAGGAGAAGACTATGGGGCATTTTGTGGGAGGCATAAGTGTTTTGGGGAGGTATAAGTGTGGAGGGAGTTGGGATTTGGGTTCCACCTTACAAAGAAATAGCTTGCATTTCTTTACTCATTATGGGGTGCCATAAGAGGTTGGGGAGGCATAAGGAAATGTGAGGAATAAGGGGTACTTGGGGGAGGCATAAGGGCATGTCAGGGATTTTATATATATATATTTTGGTGGTTTGTTCTCAGGTGGTGATACCCATTTCCCCTTTGGGAGGCATAAGCAACATCCCCCATAGTTTCTTGCTCCTTTGGCTTGCATGATGAAGCCTGAGTGTTGTTTTTGTTTTGTTCTATGGTGGAAAACTACGTAGTTTTGTTTTGGACTGTGTTTTGAATGAGAAATATTTCTTTGTGTTGTGGAAGCCTATTGTTGCCATGAGTTGAAAAAAACATTTCTTATTGCAATGTGGTTGGGGCTCGGGGGCCAATGAAGAAGGATGGCTTCTCCCTTTTCATTGGATGTCTTGGTTGGGTGGAGAGCGTTGCCTTTCCCTTTTTTATTGTGACCAAATTGGAGAATGATGGAAATTCATACTGTTGTTCTAGAACGAGAAAGAAGATAGTTTGATAGTCCTTGTTGAGATCATTTCTTAATGTAACCTTTTCCCACTTGAAGTGGATGATCTTGTATATTATTTGTGATGGAAAGATGGTCTGTATGGGCTATGAAAGTTGTAAATTGAATTGTGAAAGAGATATACTCTATTTTTCTACTTTTGAAAGAATGTGAAAGAAATCATATTCTGTATATTGTAATTGAGGAATGAAAGAAGAAATTGTAAAGGTATCTCTTTGAATCAATAAAGGATTGTATTACTTTACTCAAATGGCATTATTGGGTATTGAAATCTGATTGTTGAATGTATTTTGAAATTCTGTTGGAAGGATGAAAAAGTGAATACGTATGGAGAAATGTCATAATACTACTTTTTTTTTTTTAAATAAATGTTTTAGAAATCAGAATTGTAATTTGGCATTTGAATACTTTTCTTGAGTCAACTTAGTATGTTAGATTGGGTTGGAATGAATTCATAGTTTAAAGTTGGCAAATGAAAATAAATCTATTCGAATTTGAGCTCTGTTAGATAACTTTCATACTGGCAATTATTAATCAGAAATTGAACAAGAATGACCCTGCAACATCAAAAAGACAAAAAATGAAATATCAAATTTTATTTGTAAGGTCAAAATGACCCCAAACATACCAAAATACTTATGAAAATTTTATAGAACCTTTCAAATCGGGAAAAGGCAAAAATTAGACTTTCTTCTTTTGTATAAAATTGATAAATTTTGAATGCAAATCAATCAAGAAAACTTAACCTTGCAATCTATCCTAAAATATTCCAAGTAAAATCCTCCATGCCTGTTTGGCAAGTGGAAAAAGAATTAACGACAAATTTGAACAAAATTGATAAGTTAAAAATACTAGTTCACTTTCTAAGTGATAAAAAGACATTTTCTCAAAATTGACCCTTTAAAATTTATCAAAATCAAATTCCTAAGGTTTTTTGTGAAAAGAGGACATCGAGATTTTCAGAAAGTCCTCGTTTCCAAAAACCGAGTTCCCAATCAAAAGTTATGGCCTTCTGAAGTTTTTACTTCATTTGGGCTCAAAATAATCTAACTGTCAAATTTTAAATGAATAAAATATTCTTGGGTGGACCCATGGGCTAAAACTTTTTTTTTTTTGCTTTTTTTCCCAAAAGGTGCAAAGTCATGAAGTTTCCCGCCGCTCCGCTAATCCGCAAGCCTTCATTTTGTCTAAAAATGATCTAAGTCCAAAAAGTTAATTTGGCAATTTTTTTCCTCCGTGGCCCTGCCACTGCCCCCAACCAATCATTGATCAACACGTGGCTTCATTGGGGGCATCGGTGGAGGCTCGGATCGATTTTAACCTTAAGCGCTTTCAAAAATAAATTTGAAAAAATTTGTAAGTTTTCCCCGCCCCCCCCCCCCGACCTTGTGTAATCAGTGTTGCCACGTGGCTTCACGAGGCGTCGGCGGAGGAGTGGATCTTTTTAAGCCTTAACGCTTCAAAAAATTTTGGGAAAAATTTCCAAATTATCCTCCGCTAGCCCCGCCAAACCCAAACCTAATGGTTGGTTGGTGACATGACATCGTGGCATCTTCTCGTCGTGGCGGAGGCGGGTTCCTTTCGACCTTTTTGCCCTTCCTTTTGAATAGTCAAATTTTCCAAATCCCCCCCCACCAACCCGACCCTTGACCTAGCCAATAAGGAGCTGCCACGTGGCCTCCTGGGGTCAGTGGAGTGTGGGTGTAAAATTCACTTTGTCCCAAAAGGGAAAAAGTGCTAAATGCCTTCCCCGCTCCGCCGGCCCGCGTCTGGGAAAATTTTTCTTCCCCACTCCGCCGGTCCTGCTTTTCTCCTCCTAGGTGAATTTTCTCTCCGAAGTCCACAGGCCCGAGTTGGGGAAAATTTTCCTCCCCAGGCCCGCAAGCCCGCTCTTGGGAAAATTTTCACCCCAAGTTCCATCGGTCCATAACTTGAGAAATATGAGGAGTTAGGAGGACTTCTTTATATCACCGGAAAGGTGAGGAAATTCCCTATCTAATGGGAATGTTTTAGGAAGTTTTAATTGTGTTAATCATGGGAAAAATCAAATTGAATCTTTAACCGAGTTTTGGGAGTGGGTAAGTAAGAATTTACTCTGATGATTTTAAATATGTATTCTTTTTCCCCACTGTAATTAAACCTTGCTCTTGTCTTAGATCTTGTGGAATTAAATACCTTGGGTATTTAATTGTTTTGGTCCCTTAACCCTAAAATTTTAATCAGGGAATATTTAGCTAAAATGTCAATGTAATCAGTGATTAAATTAATCCCTAAGGAGATTTGAGCTAGGTGTGGACTTATTACACTTGTTGCTTTATAATGTGGAATTAGTAATTATTATAATGGGAAAAGTTATCAGTTGAATTTAATTGTCCTTGATCTTATCAACTCCTTCACCACCCCCTCTAGATAGGGAAGCTTGTAGATGTCCATATTTTTAACCTTTCCATTGATTTTTGTAATTTTTCTTGATATGGAATTCAAAAATGTTTATGTGTCTTACTATTAAATTAGAAGAAACAATTAAAATTTTCTAGAATTGGAACTAAGAAGGCATGTGTCGTTATAAGAGCATGTTCCAAAAAATCCCATATCAATGTATTTTTGTTCAAGCGGAAGGGGCAAAGTATGCCCTCTCAACATCGATAAAGTGGCGTAGTGTGAGGTACAATTGCAATGCGATCTCTAACCTACCTAGATGATATGCTTGGGAAATGTCTTACCCAATTCCAAATATGATTTTTTTGTAGGCTACCGAGGAATGAAGATGATCCATGCCTAAGGGGAAAAGACTCTAGCCATTGGCCTTTAATTTCCACATTCTCCTTGCCCTCGAGACTTTGCAAAATCTCCTTCATCATTTCTGTAGTTAGAAACGGCATGTCTCGTACTTGTCACACTTTTTTCCTTTCCCTTCATCTCATCTTCATTAAGAGAAAATAGAGAGTCAACAAAATCAATTAATGATGTTGGACTTGTGGAAGGACATGCCCTTGAGTCAAAGCACTCATACATGAAGTAGAGATTTGGGAAGATATGTTCACCCTACTCACTTGCCAACATTCCTATTGGAAAACCATAACTAAGAACCCAACCATTAAAAATAAGGAGACATGTACTAATCATATATCGATAAGAGGTCCTTGATTTCAAATTTCACATGTTAAAGAAAAAAATATATCTACCCTTTGCCACATTGCACCACATACCACCCAAGCTTTTCCAAATGAAAGTATCACAAGGTTATCCTAGTGTGTGTCAAAAACTCTTAGGTTCAACCTTGTGAAGAAGATTTTTCATTTTGAGCACCTTGATTACAATATTTTGTCAACAAGGAAGTGTCCCAACACAAGTTTATTTCCACAAACTTGTGCTCTATATATACTTTTAATGCAAAGGTAATTTTGATGCAACATTTAGAATATGTGTTGAAATTTATTCTTAATATACCATGTTTTTCATTTATGTCACCTTTTTTACATTGAAGTTTAACATGTTTTCTTAGCATGAAATCCTTTGTTGAGTAAGCTTAGGACATCATAAATCATCATGTTCTTAATTAACAAGGAATACCCAAAACAAGAAAAAATTTATTTTTACTTTTATTTTCTTTGAAATATTTTGGATGTGTAGGTCAACATCAACAATAATACATTATATTGGATCCATTCATTGCAATATTTTGGGGACGAGAGATGATGTTTGAACTTGTACAACATGGTATTGGTTATTTTAGAAAGTTAATAATGAAGGTGTTCATGAGATATCCATGTAACATCAAATAGGAAACAATTTCACACATTAGGAATATGAATGAGATGGAAAAGATAAAAAATTGATGTAGGAAATGTATTAATGTCAAACATTTTCTTTTGCATGATAGCCAAAGGGACTTGTACCACTCCAAAAGATGAAATTATATATATGTGGATGGCCCCTCCATGGTTTGCAAAGGGTTAGTTATTTCCTTGATGTAGGCAGAACCATGACAACTTTTAATATTCTAAATTTGATGGGTTGGTTTAGTTTTATAATTTTTAATTTTTGAGAGGTGAAAAATTGGGAAGATATTTTTACATATATCTAGAAGTTATTAAATTACCATTAACTTTTCCATTAAATCTAGGGTCTTGACATCTTTCCTTTCCCCTTACACAATTTGAAGAAACAATTTTTTTGAGAGAATATGGGAAAAGGGACTTAGTTGTTTTTCATTTTATATTTTATGGAATTAAGGTTTATGATTAGATGACATTTGATTTGTTAGATAAGTTGAATACATGAATGGAAAGATGTAAAAAGGAAGTTGGGAATTAAATAGTTGCATGTCCCACACTTATTCCACGACTCAAATCATGCCAACCCAAATAATATTTGATATATTTGTTCAATTTATTCTCTCATTCTTGTTCACAGTACAAGTCTAAAAGAGATTCCTTATTTTCTTAATTTAAGAGCTGATATACTTACTCTAGGTCGAAGGAGCTAATTTCTTGCCAATCCTAGCGATGGAATTTGTGAAAACAATTAAGTAGATATATATAAATGGAAAAGTTATAAATTTCAATTGTGTTAGTTCTAAATGTGGTCCCAGAGAGAGATAACACATAGAAAAAATGTTGTTGGGAAAAGATTCACACCAATGGTAATAGAAAGTGAAGATGAAACATAGTTTTGAAACACATTTTTAAATGCAAGTTGCATTGCCACATGGATGGCTCGATTTATCCACATGTTGTTCATATTTCAATGCGACATATTCGATTCAGCTATGCACCATCCATATTTGAATGTAAAACTCAATCACAACCATCAATCACCAAACCATGTCATAGCTAGACACCCATCACTAGGTAGAATACATGTATATAAGTGTCAATAGTCATCAATATGAAAGGAAATTAATTTGAAAGGATTCTACCTTTTGCTTGAGTCTTTGTATACTTTTCTAGCTTGGGTGAACCCATGACAATGGACGAGTGAGCAAAAATGTTTTTCAACAATCATTTGTGTGAGCTAGAAATGGGAACTAAAATCATGATCATGACAATTGGCATGTCATCTATGTCTATACTAACACATATATCAATGGATTGCACCAATTTACGAAAAAGTGTAGTTAACAAGTATTTTCCAAATGGATATCACCACATCTTTAATTCAAGAATTATACCGTTAAATTATGATGTTTCTCATGTATATAAAAACCTATAATTGAGAAAGCCTAATCTGGTGGATGAGTAGACATGAAAACTCTAACATCTTTTTTTTAAAAATCTATAAAAATGGTCACAAATACTATAGAATTGGTGTTTTCCATGTCCTCCACCCCATATCATCTCAGTATTATATGTGGTATATACCCTTAGTTTCGTACTATAATGTGTTAAGGTTATGGAGAACCTTATATAACAGATCACCATAAGTGTGAGTCACCTTAAACTTTATAAGCCATGACCCCCTCTAGGATAATGTTACTAAACTAATGCTGTTAATTTGTTTCTTGTATTATATTCTTCCATTGAAGGATCCCTGAGGATAGTTGTATGCTAAAGCCCTACATTTTCTCAGTTTTATTGAATTGTTCGAACATCGATACCTGTCTATATGGGGCACCTATTTATTCTTGGCATTTTCAAATTTTGGCTCTTTACAATGATCCAGTAGTTAAGGACAAATGAAAATATGAAAATGAAATCGCAGAAAAATATCTAAAAAGACAAGGACTTCATAATTCACACTTATCTTTTCATCACACACAGTGATGAAAAACGTAAGTTCACACCTACTTTTAGAAGGATGCAATGGCTTGCTCTGCCGTTGCATGCTTCTAAAATATTAGAAGCATTTAAAATTCCACCTGAAGAAAAATTTCGTCTCATTGCTGCGTGGATGAAGAAATGCAAGGAGAGGGAGAGTGAAGAAAATACTTCCAGAATATGAAAATTGATGCGCTGTGGTTTATCCAGTTGCTGTTATTATGGAAAATTGCAGCCAGTAACATTTGTGCTGGCCTCCAGTCCTTGAAACTTTCCCAAACGCTTGGAATTTGCCTCAGGTCCTTCTGTCACAAAGTGGGTTATGACGTTGAACGTTCTGAAGGATGAAAATCCGAAGACGTTCCATACACTCCTGCAACTGTTGCTACAGTCGATTTCTTTCCACTTGTGATTTCGTGGGTGTAAACACCGTGTTCTATTACTTCGCAATCCCAACGACGATATCAAAATAAGCACTGAACAACGTGTGGCCAAGGATCAATATAAATGATGATTTTGAAGCTATAGTTAGAGATTGTGTGAATAAGCTGCAAGTTAAGAAACTATTAAGCAGGGAGAGTATAATATATAAGCATTGGAATGCAAATTCCAGCTTTCTTGACTTCTTATTCACATTTCAGCCGCACCCCGTCAAACACGAAAATTGACGAACAGAAAATTCCAGCTTTCTTGACGTACTGGTGCAGGTCTATTCGGTGCTTATTCACATTTCAGCCGCACCCTGTCAAACACGAAAATTGACGAAGTCAAGAAAGTACCAAAATAAGGCAGTTGTAGATTGATGGAGATGGGATTACCCTCCACTTAATTTGCACCCATGTATGTGCATTTCCCATAAAATTAACCATCCAACATTCCATGCCCCCATCGACTAGACATGACATGTCCATTTTTGCCAGCACCGGTGCAGGTCTATTCGGTGGTCTTGTCAAATTTTGGTCTTCCTAACGTGACCATGGAGTATTCGGCGACGATATAGAACAAGCTATTTGAGGATCAAGATAATGGCTAATGGGACAATGATGGCGGTTGGCGGTTGTAGGCGAAGCATTGACTACACTTTGGTAGAAGTGCTTCCGCACTAAATACTCCTTGTTTTCCCGATTTCGCCGTTAAAACATTGAGCTCGCCATTTGTAGAACCTAGAGCTAGAGCCATCCATCGTTGAGCCAAAGGTGTGGATGAATTTGTAGAGTAGAAGGTAAGTCGAGGATAATTTCAAGAATAATAGGAGAAGGTAAATATTTGGCCCATTATTTAATTGTTTAGCAATGTTTCTTCATGATGAATTCAACCCTAATTAATTAGTTTTTAAAATTCCATTTTTAAAAAAATATATTCTTTGATTAAAAATTGTTCTTAGTTTTAATAAACTATTTGTGATGCTTAATTAAGTTTTTGTTCATTTATAAATTGAGTTATCATTTCAATTAGTTGGATTATAAATTTCCATTGAAAATTGAAAGTTACTAGTTAAATAGTTTGGCAACTGATCAATTTAGTTGTTAAAAGACTCTAGATTACTACCCTAAGATACACAATGTATGTTTGAATATACGCTTGGCGGTTGTACAACTCTCAAAATTTTCATTTATTGAGGACAACATTCAATTTAATCATTATTGATGAAAACATTCAATTTATTTGTTAAAAGACTCTAGATTACTATCCTAAGATACACGATGTATGTTTGAATATTCATAACATACACAAAGTGGGAACCGCCCACTAATTCTAAGTTTGGTTCATTTATAAATAGAGTTATCATTTCAATTCGATGGATTATAAAAATACATTGTGACTTTAGATTACTACCCTTTTAATGTTCAATTTAATTATTCATTACTACCCTAAATACACAATGTGTTTTTCAACAGTTGTCCACTTCTAAGTTTGGTTACGAAATACATTGTGTTTTTAATGTGTTAAAAAAACCGTGTTTTTCAACACAATGGAACATATTATATAACAACATTATATTCTTACATGGTTGTTCAAACATATAGTGCCAACACGTAAGTTATTACACCAAATTGATGTAAATCAAAATCATTAAAATGTTTGATAAAATTAAATTTATATAAATTGCAAGAGCTATGTAGATTATGGTAAAGGAATGAACCCTTAAATAAAGGAATGCACCTTCATGTAAAGGAAGGAAACTGATAGGCATTTTGAGGATAAAAAATTCTTTGTTGTGGGATGTGATAAAATGTTAATTACAATAGATTGTTCGATAAAGGATAGAGTAAATAATATTATAGAATGTATAAATATGGGAAACAAAAATGTATATTCATTTGGTATAGATAAAAAAGTTAAAGGTATAAATGTCCTGTAATAAATCATAGAAGAAGTGGAAACAAAGAGTAGTTGATACATATTGAAAACATGGAAACAAATAGTTGCCACTTGATATTTGATACATATAGTGTTTAGGTTTTTCCAACGACTGTATTTTCAATTTGATTATCTTATATGTGTCATTTAATCTTCTAAGGGGCATTCTTGAACCGACATTTTACCTATGGAAGCCTACATAAGCTAGTTAATATCCCTTCATAACTCACCTGGAGCTTTCATAAGATCTATTGTAAATATCTTTACAAAATCCTCTTGCAGTATGACTCTTACATTCTATCATAAGATGTAGTAAAATCTATGTTGAATTTGTGTATCTATCCCTAAAGCTATATTAGAGACCTTTAAAAACCCTGTATTTTTGCAGACATTCAGGATGTTTGCAGCAACTTCGGAAAATAAAATATATTTGGGACATCAAAATCCAATGTTTTCACCCTCTGTTGGATGATTCCATCTAGATCAAATATCTATGAATGGTTTTTATTTGTACATGTAAGTATGTCCCTATAACATATTCTATTGTATTTTAAAGTTTGTAATCTTTCTATTCTTTGTGATAACCACATTGAAAGCCCCCTTTTTTGAGGTGAGTGAGATATACTATAGATATCTCATTTCAAAATAATTGAGGTGTATTCATGTCATATATAACATATAATAATTGTAGAACACATCCACTCAAAATGCACACCTAATAGCAATACTAGAGCACATCCACAACCTTATACAAAAAGAACAATCAAGATACGTTGGAAACTTCATGAGTATGTACCTATACACATGAACAACATGACGATTTTTCACACGGTTTCATTTACGAAATTGAATTTTCTGAAGTCACACTATTATGAACATAACATTTGAATTCATATTTGTTAACAAGAACCTTAATAATAAATGTCTTGAAATACAATGTTCGACAATCTCTATTTTTTTCCATCTACATCTAGATATATAGTTATAGAATTCATATTTGGATTAAACAAATGTTATCACCAATCATGAGCTAGGGGACCACATATCATACTAAATGCATAGTTACATTTTTTAGGGGAAAATGTTTTCCCTCGATTTTAGTGATAAATAAAGGATTAAATCCACTGTCCACTATTTACCCTTTGTATTTTATGTATGTTAAGATGGAAAACATGTCCACTGTCCATAATGTTTTTCATTAAGATGGAAAACACAACGTGTTTTTTGTTAAGATGGAAAACACGCTGTGTTTTTCAACATGTTGAAAAACATGATGGTTTTCCACATGTTCAAGGTGGCCTATTTGAGTGTCGAGTATTAGTTTGCCCTTGTTTCCACCGATCGAGCCCTAATACACCTAATGTGACAATTGAACATGTATTAGGGCTAGATTTGGAATCATTTATACCAATTGAACCCTAATACATGTTAAATTAATGTTAGGTGTTGTATTATAATTTAGGGTGTTGTAATTGTGTTATTTAAGATGACAAGTTAGTGTTTAGGGCATCATATCAGTGTTTGAGTGTTTAGGGTATTGTATGATTGTTTAGGATGACACATTAATATTTAGGGCGTTCCAATTGTGTTTTGTAAAGTGACCCATTAGTTTGTAAGGTCTCATTATAGTTTTTAGGGTTTCATATCAGGTTTAGGGTTGTTTTGTTAATGCTCAAAGTATCTCGATTGTTAATTATGTTATTTAGGTTGACCCATTAGTGTTTAGGTTTTTGTATCAATGTTCAAATGTTTAGGGTGGTGTATTAGTGTTTAATATGAGTGCTTATGATATCAAATTATTCTGTAAGGTGTCCTAATTATATTATTTACAGTGATCCCTTAATGTTTATAGTCTTCTAATAGTGTATAGGGTGTCATATTAGTGTTTATCATGTCTTATAATTTTTTAGGGTATAACATTAGTGTTTTTTTGTGTCTAAATTATGTTATTTAGAGTAACCCATTAGTGTCCAAGGTTTTGCATCAATTTTTGAGTGTTTAGGATGTCATATGAGGGTTTAGGGTGTCATATTAGTGTTTAAGGTGTCGTATGAGTTTATAGGGTATTATAGTAATGATTATGGTTTTGTATGAGACCATGTGTTTCATTAGTGTTTAGGTTATCCTAATTATGAAATAGAAGAATAATCATTGGTGCATAGAGTATGACGACATTATTTAGGGTATTCTATCAATGTTTAGGGTGTTAAATTAATGTTTAGTGTATCTCAATTATTTTATGTGGGGTGACTAATTAGTGTTCAAGGTGTCATATAAGTGTTTAAAGTGTCCAAAATTAATTTAATGTGGCTGACTTATTATTGTTTATGGTGATATAATTAGAATAATTTTAGCTAATACTATGTTTTCATTCATCATTAGAATTAGAATAATTTTAGCTAATACTTTATAGAGATGTTATGTTAATGTTATAAACATTTTTAAATTTATTGTTCATTTTATATAAAAACCAAGCACAAATTTAATCTCCTTCAAAGACCGAGAGCAACATCATGGATTTTGATAGGACACTCAGAGGTAGATAGATAATCATGTATGTCATTTTGTGTAGCTGGGGAAGCAATCTATCTGACTTGTTAGCACTTAGGTTTGAAAGGAGTGGGTAGCACCTTAAAAGGATGTGATCTGATCCTAACTATTTTAGGTTGTGCCTTTCAACCAAGGTAAGAGAACCTATTTTGTAACCTCTTTTATTGAAGAACAATGATAAATCCTTCTTTTGCATAAATTTTATAGAGAAGACCTTGGGAAAATATGATCAACACACCAAATTTGACTCTCACGAGTTGTCACTTCAGATCATGGAGATATTTTCACAACAAGGAAAAGGTTACTAAAGACATTTGGGACCCTGATTGCTTCTGCATGTTTTGGTAATAGAGATTATGCATTTGTATGCACACACAGGACAAACAGGGGTAGTATGGGTAGGATTGGTTGTTTTTGAATAAATTTTTGGTGGGAGGTGGGGTAGGATGAACTTGATTCACCAGATCCTTGAGGAATCTTACAAAATGGAAGGTTAAACCAACAGAATGCCACAAAATAGCTAAAATGTTTCTTTAACTAGAATATGTGCTTCAATGGAGGCCCAGATTAGCACTTTTTCACACAATCTTTGAGATTCTATCATGAAGGCTCGAGTTAGAAAATCCAACAAAGCATCAAGATCTGAGTCAAATCATGCCTAAGGTACACCTAGAGGCTTTATAGACAATCTTGTCAATAGATGAAAGAAAAGTGATTTTAAATCATTTATTCAATCCCAGATGAAATCTCTTCCGAGAAATGGAAAATTGCAGATGCCACTAAACTATCACAAGGATTGAGGCTGTGTGATTGAATCAGATTTTAATACAAGATTGCAATGAAACAAGAAAAACTACTCGCATACATTCAGAAATAAAACAAACACATTTTTCTCAAGACAACACAGAATAACTCAAATTTGATTAAATCTATCAGCAAGGGAAAGTTTCTAGAATAGTCTCAGAGCTTGTCAATGGTTGTACATTTGCAACCACCTTGACATGATCAAATTTAATACAAAAGAGATATACAAGCTTCTCAAATGGCTTCTCAAAATGATGGGCTCTGTCAAGCTTTTTCTATTAGAAAATTCAGTCCCGACCCCTAACACTCCAACCATTTGCATGAAAATTTTTGCCATTTATAACATTTACAATAGAGCCCCTTTTCCCCCAAAATCTAGACCTTGAGTGCTACCAGTGCTTGCCATGATCACGATCGTGATTCTTAGAATCAGATCTGTAAAAAAGTCAGGTGCTCGAGGGGGAAGATCTCATCGAATATCTCCGCATTCAACTCCTTCCTCTGGTAGATCACTCTTTCTTCAATTTTCCAACCACTTCCACGCCCCTAATCTGTCAAATTTGGCTCCTTGCGTGCTTGGGAGAAGAAAAATAGAAAATCGATCGAGCACGATAGTCAGACCATTTTAATGGTGAAAGACATCTTCCAGATCTCCCCACCAAACTCAGATATCAACATTAACTCCCCTCTCTGCTTGGCATGTAGGAAATACCAAGAAATCATGAAGACTCACACTTCCAGGTGTGTTTTAGTAAAATGGGGAAAATCAGATTCAAACTCTCAGCTTGTCGTTGATCTTTACTTTGAATTTTGGGTCATCCGTGGAAGATTCAAACTTAAAAATAGACCCGGGGTTTCCTTGAATTTTACAACTTTTGGAAAAATGGAAAAATTTCACATTTTGTTCCACATCTCCGCCCTCGAGAAATGAGCTTGACACGTGTCTAAGGTGGGTCCCAAAGGAACCATGGATAAATTCTACCATTTGACCCTCTTTTTGAAAAAGGAAAATTTTCCAAGTTTTCCCCGCAGCTCCTGCCCTTCCGCTTCAAGTTTCCAATGTGGGTCCCAAGTGGAACCACACTTCCTTTTTTACTTTTAACTCTTTTTCCCACAAAGGAAAATTTTCCAAATTTCCTCCAAAAGGCCCGCACCTCCGCCATTGACTGGAGCAAGCTTTGACCTTTCTTCCATTGGGCTTGTGGGCCATTTTTGATATCTTAACCCTTTTGAGCATAAGAGGAAAAAATTCTAAGTTGCCTCCGATGGTCCAGCTTCCCCTCCTTTTGACTTTTCAAACTGCCACGTGTCACTATGGCACACCTTGAGATGGTCCCAAAATTTGAGACCTTGAATGAGCGTGGGCTCGCCATGTGTCTGGAAAAAGTTTTCTAAATTTGAAAAATTTGTTTGAAGGCTTGAAGCTCTAAGCAAAAGCAAAGTGAAGGAAGGTGCCAAGTGTGTCATGCTCAAGGCAGTCTCCTTTGGCCGTTGAAAAGTCCAAGAAAAATGCAAAGTGAGTGGAGGCCTCCAGTGTCCTCCTGCTTCTTTAAAATGGTGCCCAAAGCGAGCTGAATGAGTGCGGGCTCACCACGTGTCCCTGTTTCTCCGCCAAACTATTTTAGCTGCATAAAATTTATCTAAGTCTGGGAAAAGTAGTGGAAACCTCCACGTGTCCTCTCGGCACTACTCCAAGGCCAAACCAAAAAGTAGATCTTCAAATGAGTGTCATTCCTCCACGTGGACACATTTTTAAGTTGAGGTGATTCATAGAAATTTTGAAGTACCCAGCTGAGCCACATCCAACCAAAAGGTGCCACGTCCCCTGTCGATGCAAGGATGTAAATTTGACTGGGAGAAACACCCGTCAAACCGTAAAATATAGAAAAATGATCATTTGAGCCCGAAAATGAAAATTTCTCCAAGGACTAGAGAATTTAGAAATGTTACAAGGCTCAAATATGTCCATCAGAGACACATCCATTCATTTTTCTTCAAGTATTTAGGGAAGAAATGACAAGGAAGACAAATCTTGACCATGGAGAATGGAAAATATGGGAGAACTTGAGTTTTTAGATGAACAGAGAATGGGAGACCCAAATTACAGACCTTTTCGGAGGAACAAAGAAACAAGGAGAAAACCATGGACCCATAAGTGATCTATGACCCATGAACAGATTAAAAATGGCAACAAAGATTAACCAGGCACAACATGGGGAAAAAGAAAGTGACAGAGGCCGTAAATCGATAGATTTTCAAAGGAAAACTGGGGCGAGACTATTTTGAGCACCAACATCGGCTCGACTCGGGGATGGGCACTCCTGTGAGTGCCACAAGAAAAAGGTAGACCAAGTGCCAAAATATCCATTGGGAAAGAGTCAATTTGTAGAGTAGAGAAACAGAGCCATCTCCAAAAATGAAATAGAGAAACTAGCAAAAATAGGTCACCGAGGACCAGAATGAACAAACAAAAACACAAAAGACAAGAGACAAACAACAAACTATACACTGTACACAAGATTTTTGCCTTGATTTAGGGAATCAATCCAAGAAATGCTTCAAATGCCTGCCATTAATAGGTAATTTCAAGTAGTTCACCATCTAAGTCCTTGAGGAAGAAGGTATGCTCACCAATCCTGATATCAATGGAGTAAGGGCCCATCCATAATGAGTCAAACTTGCCATGCTTGCCCTTATCCTCATGTTCTGTTATCCCATAACAGCACAAGATCTCCAACATTGAAGGCCCTAGGAGTGACCTTCTTGTCAAATAACTTCTTCAGCCTTTCTCTGAACTTTACATGCCTCTGGTGGGATGCCCTCCTCTCTTCATCAAGTTCAACAATCTGGTTAATGTGAGCATCATAAGGACCTACCTCTTGATCTTCCATCTGTTGAATGAACTGATATGAGGATAATTACATATGCAAGGGTAGTAGGGCTGAGTCCATACACCAACTCAAATGGACTCTTTCTAGTGGCTCTTTTAGTAGTGATCCTATCTGCCCAAACAACAAACTTCAATTGTTCACCCCACTTTCTCTTGTTTAGCTCCAAGGTTCTTCTGATAATCTTTACAATTTTTATTCTGGACTCAGCTTGTCCATTTCCTTGGGGATTGTAATTAGAGGCATATGTCAAGTTGATCCCATACTCTTTGCACATTGCCATCAAAGGTTTAGCTCTAAAGCTCATGGCATTGTCAACAACAATCTTGACTAGCACCCCAAACCTGTAGATGATATGGTTCAACAGAAAATCCATGACAATTTGGTGTGTTGCTCTTTTGGTGGGGATTTCCTCCACCCACTTGGTGAAATAATCAGTGGCTACAAGAATCCACTTATGGCCAACACTTGAAGGGTCTAAAATCTCACCAATGAAATCCATTCCCCATTGCTTGAATGGAGCTTCAATTGATATAGGTTGCAAAGGAAGGGAGCTGAAGCTTTTAGTCTTCCGAGAAGTGCTTGGAAACTCTCACATCTTCTAACCAAAAGAGTTGTATCCTTGAAGAGATTTGGCCACCAATAACCAGCCCTCAGGATCTTGTGTGTTGTGACTCTTACAGCAAAATGTCCCCCACATACTCCTCCATGGAGATCAGCAATTATCTTGGGGGCTTCTTCTTCAGTAATGCATCTTAAGAGGACTCCCTCTAGGTTCTTCCAAGCCAACCCATAATCAAGTAATGACATATTTCTGGGAGGCCAACTTAAGATCCCTTTTCTGGTTCTTACTTAAATGCTCAGGGTAGTATAAGTGTCTGAGATAGAAAATCACATCCTTGTACCACTCAGAACTCATCAACCTTTCAAAAACACCTACCCTTTCTTCTTCTACCTCATTTACCTCAATAGTTTGCAAGTTTCTCTCAGCCATAAGCTTAGCCAAGCCCAAACCTCTCACCAACTTCGTGGTTTGGATATCCATATCATATTCTTGCAACTTGTTCACCCACCTACATCTTTTGCTTGAGACCTCCATCTCTAACAAGATGTCCTTCACCATGGTGTGGGGAACATAAGAAACCACTTTAGAACTTAGAATGTAAGGTCTAAAAACCTTTTTTGATTTTACCAAGGAAAATGCCTTCTTTTCCATGATAGTGTACTTCATCTCAGCCCCTACAAGGCCTTACTTGAAAAAGGAATTGGCCTCTCAAGCCCCTTCATCATCCTTCTGTAGTAGGATAGAAGCAATAGTGTTCTCTGAAGTAAAGGAAAATAGTTGGAAAGGCTTCTTATAATCTAGAGCTGCCAAAATAGGGGCATGTTTTAGTGCCTCCTTGATTCCATTGAAAGGCTTGGATGGAAGCCTCCTCCCATTTGATGACCTAGTCTTTCTTCACATGGAAGTGATTGGAATGGTCAACTCAACAAAGTTTGATATGAATCTTCTGATGAAGTTTATCTACCCAAAGAAGGATTGAATTCCTTCTTGGTTCTTGGGATTGGGACCTTGTTGATGGCCTCTACTCTTTCTGGATCAATCATCACTCCTTCTTGTGACATAATGTGACCAAGAAACTTTTCCTTCTACACTCCAAAATGGCACTTCTTTGGATTGAGTGAGATGCCATATTCTCTACATCTTATCAAGCATCTTCTCCAAGTGTAGCAAGTGGTCACTTCTCTTTCTAGAAAACACAGTCACATCATCCTGGTAGACAACAATAAACTCATTGATGTAACTAGAAAAAGCAACATCCATTTCTCTTTGGAAGGTGGCTCCAACATTCATCAGACCAAAGGGCATCCTGACATACACATATGTTCCCCAAGGAGTAGTAAAGGTTGTCTTGATCCTTTCTGATTCCTTCACCACAACTTGGTTATAACCGAGAGAAACCATCCAAGGTAGAGAGCAATTTAGACCAGTCACTAACTATGCAGCATGTTCTCCATATTTGGTAAAGGATAATTATCCTTCATTGATGCTCTGTTCAGATTCTGAAGTCCACACATAACTTGATATCACCATTCTTCTTTCTTACTGGTACTAGGTTTGCAACCCAAGAAGAATACCTAGTGGGCTGAATAATCCCTCCATCTCTCAGCTTCTTCAGTTCCTCTTGCATCTTGAGAGATAAGAGTGGGTTGATTGGCCTCTGTTTCTTCCTGAATGGCTTTGCATTAGACTCCAAGGGAATCTCATGTTGAAACAGTCCTCTCTGTATGCTTTTAGTTCAGAATAGGTCCAAGCCATGCAATCTTGGTATTTCTTCAACAATTGGATGTATGACTGCTTCTCCTCCTTGCTGAGATTATTGCCTAACCAAATTTTCCTTGGCTTCTCCTTTGTGCCAAGGTCATGCTCCTCAATATCCCTTGAGGTTCATGCATGCATCTATTAACAATGTGATCAACATTATCAAAATTGGACTCAAGAGAAACCAGTCCTCTAGGAATGGTATTGGTTTTAGTTGGATGATGCCCTTTCCAAACAAGGTTTCTTTTCCTTCTATTGTACATACCATTGGCTCTAAATCAATGCATTGATAAAAAAATCTCCCTTGTTCTTGGCAGAAATCTTCTGATCGAGCATCATCATCAAAAACCTACCAATGTTTAATGTTGTCAGGGATAAAAGGTCTTGTCAATACCTCAACATCATATTCACAATATGGGGACATTATACAATTGTCAAACCGAGACCCCAACACTGCAAGCTTTTCTACCAAGTCATTGAATTTCCTATCATGATGCACTATGTTGAATGAATCAAACATCTCAATAAGATCCCAAACTGCATGTTTATATTGTTTCATTCATTGATTCTTTGTGGCATATAGTTTTCTGACTTGTTTTACAATTAATTCTGAGTCTCCTTTGACAATGATGTCCTTGATACCATATTTCCAAGCAATTATTAAACCCAACAACAATGCCTCATACTCAAAAATGTTGTTGGTGCACTCAAAGTTGAGTTTGAAGGAAAAAAAATTTTTTTCTTGACCTAGGAGAAAGTAGAACAACACCAGCACCATTCCCAAACTTGGAGCAAGCTCCATCAAACAATAGAGTCCAAGGAGATCCCACTTGTTCAAGACACCTGCATTCCTCAATCTTGTGCTCCTTTCCATCAGCAAATCCTACAAAGTTGTCAGCATCAACATTTGTGTACAATACTTCATAGGATGCATTGTTGGGATCCTCAATAAGATGCAACATTTTCTTTTCTCCATACAACCTGACAAGGTTTCCTTCAATTGGAATGGTGGCATAGGACATATCCATTTGGACACTCCCACCAACACTTGCAGCCCATTTTCTTGACAGTAGCATGCCCCACTTGGCTGGGAGTCAACGATGACAACATCAAGTTTTAAATTTTTACCTAGGTAAGTTGCAAGCTGCACCACCAAACCCTTCACACATCCCACTACTGGCACTTCTCTGGAATCCATGGCAAAGTGCACTTCCCATATGCTGTTGTCACTTTGATATTTAGCTCATTCATGACTTCCAAAGGCATGACATTGCATGATGCCCTTGAGTCAAACATGCAGTTGTGTAGTAGTCTATCCTTAATGATCAAAGTGGTGAAGAATGGATCCACATTCATCTGAGAGTCCACCAAGGATGTCCCCAAATAGACCTCAGGGAGTTCATCTAGCTCCTCCAATGCTGGTGGTGTCTCTAACTCTTAAATGATTGGAGGAGTCTCCACAATATTTACATTTCTGCTACATGGCAATCTATCTCTAAGTATTCAAAGTATTCAAATCTCTCTTTTTGTGCTCGGGAATCCTAAGGAACTCAACAATTGGAACATATATTTTTATTTGAATTAAAACTTGGGAAATATCATATGGGACATTCCTTGAAAGGTAGTATTGGAAGGAAAGCCAACACACTCATTAGGTGATACGAGGATTTTTGACAACTTGGGCATGAGGAGGGTATGATTTTTTTTGGAACTGCAGGATTTTGGAAGATGGCTCTTTCGTAGGATCCTCTTTAGGAATGTTTGAAAGTAAGGGAGCTTTTGCTTGGCTTGAGGCCCTGTCCCTTTGACATGCCCTTACTTCTTGTGTTATATTCCTTCTCTTGAGCAACAATGACATTCATCAAGAACTATCTATCTTCCTCGGATGTAATTCCTCCATCATACTTCTTTATCATTAAAGCCCTTAAATATTAAAAGTCATTATTGGGAAATTCAAAACCTGTATAGTATCTACTTCTAAAGTATGAGAGGGAGAAAGAATAGGTACCTTATGAATGTAGTCCCAAAAAGTGGCAGACATTTAAGCAATTGAGTACGAAAATTTGTCACACCATAGTTGCAGAGGTTTTAAACTCAAAATCCTACTCTAAATTCCAAGGGGACAGAGATAGAGAATGCAAAAGAACTAAAACTAATGCTAATAAGGTGATGCACCAAAGGAGTGGTGAGCATTTTTTACTTCTGAAAATTGACACAGATCATAGAAATGCAACAAAACATCATGCACAAACTGATAAAATGTAATGAAAGGTCATGGAAATGAAGCAAACAACACAAAGAAGAGGACTGAAACTCATTCACAGAGCTTGCATTGTCATTTCCAATATCAAAAAATACATGCATTACAACATCAGAGAGGTAGAAAACATGTTACAGTCTTGGAAGAGGTCTGATATTCCACAAAATCACTTTTCAAGGTGAAAGAGGGAGCCTGCAAAACATAAAAATGTCCAACCCTCAAAAATGAGCCAAATCTAGCTTTTACAATGCAAAAATGAGCCCAAGAGAGAGAAACATGGGAAAACATGAGAGGAGCTTCAACCACCAACCAAAATGCAATAAAACAAGCATGGGCATCCTTACAGGTCCATTCCCTGACATTTTTCACCATGCTGGGAGAGAATGCGAGCCATTCTTCATTAAAAATGGTGGTTAAAACGTCATTTCTGTTGATTACCACACGTGCCAGAGGTGTTTTTCAATTTTATCTCTCCAAACTCCATCAAAATACAAAATTGAGCCTAGAATCATGTAGATAATTTCACCAGCTTTCCGTTGATATAAAGAACGTGAAAACCGAGCTCTGGATCGAAAGTTATGGTCATTTGAAAATTTAGGGCAAAACAGGGCCAAAACGGGTTGGCATGGGCCAAAAATTTGAAATTTTCCCACTTTTTTGCATTTGGGAAAATTTCCCAAAAATCTCCATGCCCCACCGATCCGGTGCCATGTGGCATGATTCTGATTGGTCGCGGGCTCTTCTTGCTTCATTTTCCATCATTTTGGCCATTGGAAAATTTTCCAAAAATTCTCCGCCGGCCGATGACTTGAGGACACGTGGTGGCATGATATGATTTGCGTGGGCATTTCTCTTCAAATTTTTCATCACCGCTTTGACCATTTTTCGACTTGGACACATGTGGCAAATCCCATGGATGTGGGATTTTTTGCTTCATTTTTCTCTCGGGCTTGCCTTGCATTTTTTTGCGCCATGGACACGTGGCGATGATTTGATTGGCTCAGTTTTGGGGGTGGGCTTTTCCTTTCAATATTTCCTTCGATTTTGCTTTGGGAAAATTCCCAACTTTTCCCCCTGCTCCACCGGTCTCTGACACACGTGGCAAGCTCCCATGGATGTGGGCCTGGGGGCAAACATTTCTTTTGCGCTAACCTTTGGGAAAAATTCCCAATTTCTCCCCCCACGGCCGAAGCTCCGATGCCCCCGAGACACGTGGCGTGATCCCATTCGATCGGGCCTGGGGGAAAAATTCCTTTCCTTTTGAACCAAAACACTTGGGTGAAAAAAAAAAAAAATCCTTTTCCCTTCCCCGACGCCACGTGGGACACGTGGCTTGATCGATGGCTGGGCTCGACGGGCCAAACACTCACCAAAACACTTCACCAAATTTTCAATTTTCCTCCACCCTCCGCCACTCCTTTCCTCTAGAGACACGTGGCACAATGTGATTGGATGCGGCCTCGCTCATCATCAAAATTTTTTTTTTGTGTCAACCCTTAGGAAATTTTCCTAATTTCTTCCCCTGGACACGTGGCAGGATCCAATTCGTCGGTGGGCCTTCGGGGCAAAAAATTCCTTTTAAAACCTTGCCAAACACTTGGTAAAAATTCCAAGTTTACCTCCACCCTCCCCCTCCCGAGGACACGTGGCCTCATCTTATTGGCTCGGGCTTTTCAGGGAAAATTTCCCACAAAATCTCCGCCGAGCCATAACTTCAAAAATACATGGAGTTAGGAGGAAAACTTTACCTTTCTGGAAAGATGAGAAAAATCTCTATCCAATGGTGCCATTTCTAGAAGGTCTTGAGTGCCTGAAAAGAAAAAAATTATGACTGAGGCACAAGAGAGGGAAGAATGAAGGGAGTTAGCCACAAAATGAGCAAGGGGCTCATTTTGGATAACAATTTTGGTGACTCGTAGGGGTCATCTCGCCGCTCGCTGGATGAAGTTACCAAGTTCAGCTCAAACAATCCATCGCATGGAGTCATTAAATCTCTCGCTTGGTACCCCAACCGATTAGAACATCGCAAGGAGGAAGATGGAAGGTAGAACACCATCTGATGGAGCAAGGCCTGCAAAACACATTTCCTAGAACAACAAGCTTGTGCCAAAGCACTTAGGGAAAGCAAAGCTAATCTACAACAAAACAATGTGCATAAGCACTTGGAGGAATGAAAACCTAAGCTAATATGTACAAGGTGGAGAATTTCTTTCAAGAAGAATGCTTTCGATGGATTCCATTGACTGAATCTACAATTCTTCACCATCCAATGAAGACAATTGGAAGGCATTGTTGTCCTTACACTTTGTGACCATGTATGGGCCACTCCAAATGGCATCAAATTTTGAATGCCTCCCCGGTTTTGCTCTGTCTGCATCCCATTTTAACACTAGATCTCCAACTTGGAAAGATCTATCCTTGGCCTTTCTATCAAAGGTCTTCTTGATCAAAGCTTGATCCTTCTCCATTGCTTGGGGATGCCCGATTTCTGATTTTCGAGCTCCATCAATTCTGCATATCTAACCTCCATGGGTCCAAACTCCAACAACTCCAACTATTTCATGAGTTCCAATGTTGGCAACTCAAGTGACATGGGCAAAATTGCCTCTCTTCCATAAACAAGCTTGAATGGAGAGTTACCTGTAGATCTCTTGGGAGTTATCCTATCAGCCCATAAGGCTGATTTCAACTTAGTATGCCAAGACCTCTGATTTTCATCAAGAGTCCTCCTAATGATCCTTAACAAGTTCTTGTTTGTAGATTCAGCTTGGCCATTACCCTGAGGGTAATAATTTGATGAAGTGCTTAGGTAGATCCCATTCTTGACAGCCCATTCAGTTACCTTGGACCCAATGAATGCCAATGCATTATCTGATATTATTGTAGTAGGTATGCCAAATCTGGTTGCTATTCCCTCATAGAAGTCCAGGATGCTAGATTCATTTGCTTCCTTGAGTGCTACTGCTTCAGTCCATTTGGTGAAGTAATATTGTTGTTAGAATCCATTTGTGTCCTTGGCTTGAATTTGGATTAATGACTCCAATGAAGTCCAAACCCCATTGCATGAATGGCTGGTCAACTGAAATTGGATGCAATGGAAGGGCAGCTAGTCTCTCCTTACCCGTGAAGAATGCACAATTCTTGCACCTCTTGATCCATGCATAACAATCACTAAAAATCTTGGGCCAATAATAGCCAGCCCTCATGATCTTTAGAGCTGTCACTCTGGTGCAAAATGACCACCAGCTGATCCACCATGGAACTCTTCCAACACCCTGTGAATCTGATTTGTACCAATGCATCTCAACAGCACTCCATTCACATCCCTTTTGAACAAAACACCATCAACAAGGGCATATGGGACAGCCTGCAATCTGAAGTGTCTTCTTTTGGTCTTGTTCATCTCTAGAGGGCATAGACCTATGTTTAGGAAGTGCATTATGTCTTGGGTCCAGCAAGGAGTGAGGACACCATCATTTTCTTCTTGAGTGCTTCCTTGCTCATGGCTGTCTTGCAACGCCAAAACAACCTCCTTCTCATTGCATGCTTCCTTGTGTTTATTCAAGACCAGCTGCTCACACAATCCTTTTCCTCTGACCAACTTGGTGACTTTGATCTCAATGTCATACTCCATGACACGAGTAATCCAACCCGGCTCTTTTTCATTCAAGTCTTTGTTGAGGAGGAAGTCTTTAACTCCCACATGAGAAACCAACAATTGAACCTTGTTGTTTGAAACTAGATGCTTGAATTTCTTCAAGCTCCTGATTACTGCAAGAACATGCTTCTCAATGAAAGAATACCTCACCTCATAGTCCTCCAGGATTTGGCTGAAGAAAGCAATTGGCTGCTCATCATTGTCTTTGTTCTGCTGTACCAAAATTGTAGAAATAGTATCATCACCCCCAAATGCATAGAGGATGAAATCCTTGGAGAAATCTGGGTTAATGAGAGTTGGGGCTTGAGAGATGGCTTCTTTGATTGCTCCAAAACTTTCTTTTCCTTTCTGCTGTCCATTTGAAAGCTATGCTTTTCTTTAACATCTTGGTGATAGGCTTGACTAGGGCTGCAAAATTTGGGACAAACCTCCGAACAAAATTTATCCTCCCCAAGAAACTTTGAAGGGCCTTCTTGTGGCTTGGCAATGGTAGTGCTCTTATGGCTTCAACTCTTTCTGGATCAATTGCTAATCCTTCTTTGGAGACAATGTGGCCAAGGAGCTTTCCTTCATGGGCTAGAAAAATACACTTTTTAGGATTCAAGGATACCCCAAATCTTTTGCACCTTTGGAACACTTGTCTCAAATGAAAGAGATGGTCTGCTGCATTTTTTGAAAAAATAGTGATATCATCAAGATATATCAGCACCATGTTGTTAATCAAATCCTTGAACGCCATGTCCATTGCCCTTCGAAAGTAGCTCCCAGTGTTGGACAACCCAAATGGCATTTTCCGTATGCATAAGTTCCCATTTGGTTGTAAAGGCTGTCTTGAACTGATCCTCTTCTTTCACCATAATCTGATTGTACCCTGAATAGCCATCAAGTAATGAAAACCTCTCAGAGCCAGCAACAACTTGTAAAATCTGCTCCATAGAAGGAAGTGGATAATGATCCTTGAGAGATGCTCTATTCAAATCTCTGAAGTCAACACACAATCTGATTTCTCCACTCTTCTTTCTAACTAGAACCAAGTTGGCCACCCAACTAGAATGCTTGATAGGGAATATGATACTTGACTCTATCAACTTATTCAATTCTTTTCTCATGAGAGGCTCCATGTGTGGATTGATCGCCTTTGTTTTTTTCCCGATGGGTTTAGTACTTGATCCAATTCAATGGTGTGTTGAGCTAACTCTGGGATTCAAACCTTTCAAATCTTCATAGCTCCAAGCAAACACATCAGGGAATTCTTGACAAAGTCAGTATGAACTCATACCTTTTTGCTCAGCTTGTCACTTTACCAACTTGGAGTGATTTGCCTTCTTCCACCAAGATGGACACCGAATCTTCTCCTCGACTTGATGTTTGCTTTCTCCTTCCTAAACCGATCATTAGGATTGAAAATGGACTCCAAAGTAATAAGTCCCTTTGGTAGTTTGTTGGTTCTCACTGTACCACTTGGTCACCATATCGCTGCTCCAACTTTTCCGATTTTTAGCCGAGAACTCACCTCTTCTTCGCAAGAAATGGATGATTTGTTGATCATTTTCAAACACACTTGCCAACTTACATTGTTGTCTCGGCATCAAGGCCTTACAATCACATGGATGTTTGGCTGTACCTTGTCCTTTTTGGATGCTTTCAACAACATCAAAGGCTGCTCCAACTGCCGCAAGCCTGTCAGCAGCTTGGTTCTCTTTTCTAGGAATGGATTTGATGCCAAAGCCCTCAAAATCTTCAATGAGGTCCCACACCCTATTTTTGTAGCACTTGAGCAGATCATTCTTGACAAAGCATGCTGCCCTAACTTGGTTGACAATCAACTCACGTCACCAAAGACTTGCAAGTTCTTTATTCCTCTCTTTGATTGACCAATGCAATCCTTGTATCAAAGCTTCATATTCAGCAGTTGTTATTAGAGCATGCAAACTGAAATCTAAAAGCTGAATAATACTTAACTCCTCGAGGTGAAACAAGCATAGCTCCCCTCCCGCACCTTGTCTACTCCTTGATCCATCAAAAACAACCGCCATACCTCATTGTCATCCTTGTGGTCTGGCTTGGTGATGCTAGGAATAGGCTGATTTTCTTCATGCATGCAATAGACTCCTAGCTCGATTCTTCTATTTCTCGATAAGGATCAAAAGCATGCACCTTGCTTGCCCATTCATCAAGAGTCAAATCTGGGATGCTTCCAACCTTGGTGTCACTTCATCATTGCTTGGATAATCTTCTTGATCAAACGCTGAACAATTGGTATTGATTTGGCTTGGAGTGTGAGGCTCAATGTGAAAGTTTGCAAGGTTCAGATCTGATTGTGGCTTTAGTTCCATATCTTGTTCTCGAACAACATGTGTGACCAATCAAGAGATAAGTAACCTCCAATCTTAGCTATGAAATCCCTTGACAAACATAGGGCAAAGAGTGGTGGAAGATCTATTACTGAGACATCTTGCAAAACAACAACGTTGGGGCATGCATGCAAAGTAAGACTCAAGTTTTTAATCACTCCAATCGTTGTTACTACTGTCCCATCCAATTGCACTACCCCTTTGGATATGACTTCATATTGAAGCCCCAATTGATCAGCTATTTGCTTGGGCATTACTGAACTACTTGCCCGAATCAATCATGCAATTGTGTACTAAATGGTTTCCAATGATCAATGAAACATAGAATGGAGGGGGCTTCAACATTTTACCTTGTTGTCCTCCATGATTCCCTCAGGCTGGGCAAGCATTTGTGAGTACCTTCTCTTGCATTTGGACCCGCTGATTTGAAGTTGACCAGTCCTTCATGGCAGCTTGTAGCAAATCTCTTTGGCCTGGGATGGATAGTGATTCCCACATTGATATGTTTACATTTGTCTTCTTCATCTGATCAATGATGTCAATGGAGATGAAGCATCTCTCTGCTTGTCCCTTGGCCTCGCACATTCATTCCTTGCACATGGGCAGCAACAACCGGCATTTGAGTTGGCCTAGAGCTTTTTTAGGCAGTCCTCGTGTGTTTGGAACTCGCATTTTGTTTGCCAATAATTTGTGGAGTGGTAGAAGGTTGTGGATTACTTGAGCCAATGGCTGTTTCTTCACCCAAATTTCTCCTTTTTGACCTTGTGTTGGCTGCAACACTTTGGGAGATTGTTTGATTCATGCCACAAAAATCTTTCTTCGCCGCCAATTTTACAAGTGTGGTATCATTTGGAGCTGATTGTTGCTGGAATGTTTTTGTTGTTGGTTATTTCCTCGACTCCCTTCACCCTCCACACCAGTAGTTTGTCACCATTAATGCTTGATTTAAGGCACCATTGAAACACACATAGACTAGTTGTGAGGTTCATGCATGGGAAACACCAATCATACTCTTGAGCTATGTTGTTTTTTGCACCGGCACTACTATTGCTTTAGAGGTAGATGTAGCATTGGGATTATAGGGCTGAAATGGTCTGTTGGCAGGAGGTCTTGCTTGATTTTGATTTGCAACTAGATTGGGTGGTCTTTGAGGCTGGTATGGCTACCTGTTAGGCTGAGCTTGAGGCTGGAAAGAAGGTCTAAAACCTTGGGCTTGCTGCCTCTTGAGTGTAACCAGCTCATTACCTAAATTTTGCAATTGCTTCATGACTTCTTGAAGTTCATTTGAGGCACTAGAAGATGAAGTAGAAGCTTCACTTGAATTCTGATTTCTAGGAGTGGGAATAGGAGCTAAAATAGGCACTTGACTAGTACTGGGCTCTCTAAACTTGGATACAATGGCATCGAGGCTCAGAGCTAGCTTTCTGCCACTTGAATCAAACAATTTTCAGCTCTAATGGCAATGCTATAAGCAAACAGGATAGTTGTGCTCCCATGGATGAATTAACATAGAAATATCAGAATTTAGAGCTTTAAGGTAATATAGAAAAGCACCTTCATTGTTGGCCTTACGCCACTGGAATTCTCTCCCAAGTCATTTGAAAACCTGAAGTTCAAGTCACCACCACTCATGGGAGCTCTCTCGATGGTTGTCAATTGTGCTCCAAAAGGGACAAGTTATCTCCCTTTTCTCCAAACTCGCTCATGGAGGGCTATACATAGCTGGTTCCAATTTTGGATAGAACCCGAGGCAAGACTCCTCGAACCATTGCAAAGCTTTCCTTTCAATGAAGATGCCAAGCAGTTTGACAACAACTTCGCATCTCATTAATCTCATGGATCGCACAAATATTAGCAATATCCTCGACATGATCACCAGTGAGTGGTCCGATTCTCTCCAAGAAAGTATGGAATGTTCTTCAATGCCGCAATCGGGATTGGATTTTGTGCATTGAGAGCAAGTGGGCTGCCAAAGTGAAATTGACAGGGGTTGTGTTGTGCCATTTCGATTGGCCTTTAACCCTTGTTGATGAATGAAAGGCCTACAGTGGAGGAGTTGATAGAGTTCTGTTTGGTGGAGATGGAGACCTTGAATTCTCCTCCTCTTTGCCTTCTTCTTGGAGATAATTGCAGTATACTCAAACAACACCTCTTCTTCTCCAACTCTTGACCTTGTGGTGATTCTTCTCATGAGTTTTTCAGTGTCTCACACGCTAAAACCAGCTGATTCTTCTTCCTCGAGTCGCCGATGTGTAATTTAGGCTCTTTTAAGCAAGAAACTTGCAACAAATGCACATCAATTTTGTTGCAATGAAGATGAAGACCTCTAAGGTCCCACCAGGCATGCCAAAACTATTAGTGCAAATCAGCAGCACCCCTGGATGTTGATCAGATTTCTAGTTTGACATTTTGGACATCCAATGTGATTGCACAACATTGAATCTTTTCCCCAAGTGTGGGACTTGTAAAAATGGGAAAAGAATCTCCAGGTTAGAGGTTGGTTCCTCAACTCCTCTGATCAGGTGTATTACTTGCAAGTTGCAGAGGTTTTAAACTCAAAATCCTACTCTAAATTCCAAGGGGACAGAGATAGAGAATGCAAAAAACTAAAACTAATGCTAATAAGGTGATGCACCAAAGGAGTGGTGAGCATTTTTTACTTCTAAAAATTGACACAGATCATAGAAATGCAACAAAACATCATGCACAAACTGATAAAATGTAATGAAAGATCATGGGTAAATGAAGCAAACAACACAAAAAGAGGATTGAAACTCATTCACAGAGCTTGCATTGTCATTTCCAATATCAAAATACATGCATTACATCAACAAAAGAGTAAAAACATACAGCCTTGAAGAGGTCTGATATTCCACAAAATCACTTTTCAAGGTGAAAAGGGAGCCTGTAAAACATAAAAATGTCCAACCCTTCAAAAATGAGCCAAATCTGGCTTTTACAATGCAAAAAATGAGCCCAGGAGAGAGAAACATGGGAAAACATGAGAGGAGCTTCAACCACCAACCAAAATGTAATAAAACAGCATGGGCATCCTTACAGGTCCATTCCCTGACATTTTTCACCATGCTGGGAGAGAATGCGAGCCATTCTTCATTAAAAATGGTGGTTGAAACGTCATTTCTGTTGATTACCACGTGCTAGAGGTGTTTTTCAATTTTCTCTCTCCAAACTCCATCAAAATACAAAATTGAGCCTGGAATCATGTAGATAATTTCACCATCTTTCCGTTGATATAAAGAACGTGAAAACCGAGCTCTGGATCGAAAGTTATGGTCGCATTTGAAAATTTAGGGCAAAACAGGCCAAAACGGGTCAAGGGCCAAAAATTTGAAATTTTCCCACTTTTTGCATTTGGGAAAATTTCCCAAAAATCTCCATGCCCCACCACTCCGGTGCCACGTGGCATGATTGATTGGTCGTGGGCTCTTCGCGCTTCATTTTCCATCATTTGGCCATTGGAAAATTTTCCAAAATTCTCCGTCCCGGGCCGATGACCCGAGGACACGTGGCATGATATGATTCATTCTCGCCGGCATTTCTCTTAAATTTTCCATCTGCTGACCATTTTCCCGACTTGACATGTGGCAAATCCCATTGGACGTGGGATTTTTTCCTCATTTTTCCCTGGGCTTGCCTTGTGTTTTTTGCCGCCACATGGACACGTGGCGTGATTTGATTGGCTCGGGTTTTGGGGGGCGACTTTTTCCTTTCAATATTTCCTTTGATTTTGCTTTGGGAAAAATTCCCAACTTTTCCCCATGTTCCACCGGTCTTGGGACATGTGGTGAGCTCCCATTGGATGTGGGCCTTGGGGGCAAACATTTCTCTTTATGCTAACCTTTGGGAAAAAAATTTTCCCAATTTCTCCCGCCCGGAACACACGTTGATCCGAAGCTTCATGGGCCTTGGGACGCCCTCGAGACACGTGGTGAGATCCCATTCATCGCGGCACTGGGCCTTGTGGGCCAAAATTTCTCCTTTCCTCTCACCAAAACACTTCACCAAATTTTCAATTTTTCCTCCACCCTCCGCCACTCCTTTGGCCTAAGGACACGTGGCACAATGTGATTGGATGCGGGCCTGGCATCAAAATTTTTTTTTGTGTCAACCCTTAGGAAATTTTTCTAATTTCTCCCCGCCTGGACACGTGGCAACATCCAATTCATCAACGGGCCTTCGGGGTGAAAAATTCCTTTTGAAAACTTGCCAAACACTTGGTAAAATTCCAAGTTTACCTCCGCCTCCCCCTCTCCGAGGACACGTGGCCTCATCTTATTGGGCTCGGGCTTTTCAGGGAAAATTTCCCACAAAATCTCCGCCGAGCCATAACTTCAAAAATACATGGAGTTAGGAGGAAAACTTTACCTTTCTGGAAAGTTGAGAAAAATCTCTATCCAATGGTGCCATTTCCAGAAGGTCTTGAGTGCCTAAAAAGAAAAAAATTATGACTGAGGCACAAGAGAGGGAAGAATGAAGGGAGTTAGCCACGCCTTGTATCTTGGAAATCCCTATCAACCTCAGAAAAGATAGGTGCAGATGGTGAAGCAAACCATTTAAAATCAAATGAAGGCCCTTCTCCAGGTTTGTAGAATTCAATTCCACAAAGAGGCTACTCCGATTTAGAGTCATTTGAATGGAAGTCTTCAATGATAGGCCCATCACTTTCATCACGGATAGAGATCCATCTCCTTGTCTACTAATCATCAACATCTCTCCAAGCTTTTCTTCCATCGATTCTTTTCCTAGCTGGATACAATGTCCCAGAGGATCCCTAAGTAAAGAAAGATATTCTTCCTTCAGATTTTCCAATATTAGTAATAAATCTAATTCCTTAGTAGTTTAAGACTCGGTACTCATTAAAAATCAGATCAACAAGGAGTCGCCACTAAGTATTTCCACCCTAGTTGTGCAAATGCACTAAATATGATCTCCTTAATGTGTTTCATTGCTAGAAACTAGAAATGGAAAGATTCTAAAACTTTCTTTACCCAAATTTATCAAATGAAAGCTAGTGCACTAGATGTGAAACCTTAAAGAACCGAAACAACACTTGGAGCATACAAGAAGTGTTTTAGCCCGAGTCTCCTGATTGTGAACTAAAATCCTGAAAATGGTGCTAGAAGCATGTTGGTACCCAAATTTAATCTCCTTCAAATACCGAGCAACATCATGGATTTGACAGGACACTCAGAGGTAGATAGATAATCGTGTATGTCATTTTGAGAATGGGAAGTAATCTATCGACTTGTTAAGACTCAAATGTTTGAGAGGGTGGGTAAAGCACCTTAAAAGGATGTGATCTGATCCTAACTATTTTAGGTTGTGCCTTTCAACCAAGGTAAGATAACCTATTTTGTAACCTCTTTTATTGAAGAATGTTGGTAAATCCTTCTTTTTATAAATTTTATAGAGAAGACCTTGGGAAAATATGATCAACACACCAAATATGACTCTCACGAGTTGTCACTTCCAGATCATGGAGATATTTTCACAAAAGGCAAAGGTTATTAAAGACATTTGGGACCCCGATTGTTATTTGCATGTTTTGTAATGGAGATTATGCATTTGTATGCACACAAGACAAACAGGGGTAGTACAGGTAGGATTGGTTGTTTTTGAATAAATTTTTGGTGGGAGGTGAGGTAGATGAACTTGATTCACAAAATCCTTGAGGAATCTTACAAAATGGAAGGTTAAACCAACATAATGCCACAAAATAGCTAAAATGTTTCTTTAACTAGAATATTTGCTTTAATGGAGGCCCCATTATCACTTTTCACACAATCTTTGAGATTCTATCACGAAGGCTCGAGTTAGAAAATCCAACAAAGCATCAAGATATGATTCAAATCATGCCTAAGGTACACCTAGAGGCTTACAGACAATCTCTGTCAACAGATGAAAGAAAAGTGATTTTAAATCATTTATTCCAATCCCAGATGAAAGCTCTTCTGAGAAATGAAATTGCAAATGCCACTAAACTGTCACAAGGATTGAGGCCTGTGTGATTGAATCAGATTTTAATACAAGATTGCAACAGAAACAAGAAAAACTACTCGCATACATTCAAAAATAAAACAAACACATTTTGCTCAAGACAACATAGAATAACTCAAATTTGATTAAATGTATTAGCAATAGGGGAAAGTTTCTAGAATAGTATCAGAGCTTGTCAATGGCTGTACACTTGCAACCACCTTGACATGATCAAATTTAATAAAAAATAGATATACATGCTTCTCAAATGGCTTCTTAAAAATGATGGGCTCTGTCAAGCTTTTTCTATTAGAAAATTCAGTCCCGACCCCTAACACTCCAACCATTTGCACAAATTTTTTTCCATTTATAACATTTACAATAGAGACCCCTTTTCCCTTCCAAAATCCATACCTTGAGTGCTACCAATGCTTGCCATGATCACGATCGTGATTCTTAGAATCATATCTGCAAAAAGACACCAGGTGCTCGAGGGGTCAGATCTCATCGAATATCTTCTCGCATTCAACTCCTTCCTTTGGTAGATCACTCTTTCTTCAATTCACCAACCACTTCTACCACTAATATGTCAAATCTGGCTCCTTGTGTGCTTAGGAGAAGAAAAATGGAAAATCCGATCGAGCATGATAGTTAAACCATTTTAATGGTGAAAGACATCTTCTAGATCTCCCCACCAAACTTAGATATCAACATTAACTCCCCTCTCTACCTGGCATGTAGGAGATACCAAGAAATCATGAAGACTCACTTCCAGGCATGTTTTAGTAAAATGGGGGAAAATCATATTCAAATTACCGTTGATCTTTACTTTGAATTTGGGTCGTCCATGTGGAAGATTCAAACTTAAAAACAAACCTAGGGTTTCCTCTGAATTTTTACAACTTTTGGAAAAATGGAAAAATTTCACATTTTGTTCCGCATCTCCGCCCTCGAGAAATGAGCCTGACACGTGTCTTGAGGTGGGTCCCAAAGGAACTACCAGATAAATTCTGCCATTTGACCCTCTTTTTGGAAAAAGGAAAATTTTCAACTTTTCCCTACATCTTCGTCCTTCCGCTTCAAGTTTTCAATGTGGGTCCTAGCAGAACCACACTTCCTTTTTACTTTTAACTATTTTTCCCACAAAGGGAAAATTTTCCAAATTTCCTCCGAAGGCCCACACCTCCACCGTTGACTGGAGCAAGCTTTGACCTTTCTTCCATTGGGCATGGGCCATTTTTGATATCTTAACCCTTTTGAGCATAAGAGGCAAAAATTCTAAGTTACCTCCGATGGTCTCGCTTCCCCGCTCCTTTTGACTTGTCAAACTGCCACGTGTCACTATGGCACACCTTGAGATGGTCCCAAAAATTGAGACCTTGAATGAGCGCGGCCTCGAAAAGTTGTTTGAAGGATCGAAGCTTAGTGGAAGGTGCCAAGTGTCATGCTCCGAGGTAGTCTCCTTTGGCCGTTGAAAATTCCAAGCAAAATGTAAAGTGAGTAGAGGCCTCCAAGTGTCCTCCTGGCACTTCTTTAAAAGACTCTAAGTGAGTGTGGGCTCGCCACGTGTCCCTGTTCTCCATCAAACTATTTTAGCTGCATAAAATTTATCTAAGTCTGAGAAAAGTAGTGGAAACCTCCACGTGTCCTCCCGGTGCTACTCCAAGGTAAAACCAAAAAGTAGATCTTCAAATGAGCGCCATTCCTCCACATGGACACATTTTAAGTTGAGGTGATTCATAGAAATTTTGAAGTACCCAACCAAGCCACGTCCCACCAAAAGGTGCCACGTCCCTATCGATGCAAGGATGTCAATTTGATCGGGAGAAACACCTATCAAGCGTAAAATACGTAAAAATGATCATTTGAGCCTCCGAAAATGAAATTTTCTCCAAGGATAGAGAATTTAGAAATGTCACAAGGCTCAAATACGTCCATCAGAGACACATCCATTCATTTTTCTTCAAGTATTTAGGTTAGATTGAAAAGGAAAACAAAATCCCGACCGTGGAGAATGGAAAACATGGGAGAACCTAAGTTTTTAGATGAATAGAGAATGGGAGACCCAAACTACAGACCTTTTCTAGAGGAACAAAGAAACAAGGAGCAAACCATGGACCCATAAGTGATCTACGACCTAGAACAGTTAAAAATGAAAATAAAGATTAACCAGAGCACAACACGGGACAAAGAAAGTGACAGAGGTCGTAAATCAATAGATTTTCAAAGGCAAACCGAGGCAAAATTATTTTGAGCACCAATAACATGGGCAAGTGAAATTCCTTAAAATTATTGTGTTCTAACCACCGCAAAACACTAGGATTGACATTGGGAATATTGAACAACAAGGACTTTATTTTTGAGATAAAGCAAAATTACATTAGCTCAACAATTTTGCATGTGATAGGCATGACTAGGAATAGGTATGAATTTTGAATTTTTAGGGTTTCGACATGACTTTATAACTTGTTTAGGGTATGGTAATAGTGTTTAGGAAATGTTGAAAAAAAGCTGGTATTTAGGCGCACAAGAGTGTTTTCAAAGCACTTTGAAATACGTGATCACGTTCTCCAAAAGGTACAACCCACAGTGCTTTTCCTCCTTATTGCAAACATTGACTCCACATCAACTACTTACTTTGGGTGGAGAAGGGTTGGATTTCTCCAATGTGATGAAAAATGGAGTGTGTTTTCTACCACGTTGAAAAATGCACGGTATTTTTCAACACTTTGAAATACGCGATCCCATTCTCCAAAAGGTGCAACCCACGGTGCTTTTCCTCCTTGTTGCAAACATTGACTCCACATCAACTACTTACCAGGTGGAGAAGGGTTGGATTTATCCAATGTGATGAAAAATGGAGTGTGTTTTCCGCCACGTTGAAAAACACACGGCATTTTTAGCACTTTGAAATACACCTAAACCCTAAGTCATAAACCCTAAAGCTTGAACCCTAAGTCCTAAAAAAACCTGATCCATAAACCCTAAACCCTAATCCTTGAACCCTAAGCCCTAAACCTTATACCCTAAACCTTAAACCTTGAGGCCTACACCCTAAACCCCAAACCCTAAACCCTAAGCCCAAATCCCAAAGCCCTAAACCTTAAACTTTAAAGTTGTGTTAAATTAAATATAGTAGGAAAAGTTTGATTTCCTGGATGCATTATAGTTGTAAATATTGTGAATGTGTAGATCATTTGTATATATAATTTTTATTAGTTGTTAAATATTGGTAATTGTAATGTTGTGAATGTCTGATGTAAGTTGAAGCTATAAAAATTATGTGATATCATACTCTGACTCTCAATTTGGCATATGGGGGCAAGTGCCTCTGTAAAGACAGGAATTAGTGTGTGTTGAAGGGGCTTTCCCCTTAGGATGCCACATCGATACACCCAACTATCGTTGCATGATGAAGGGGCTTGCCCCTTAGGATTCCACATCAATAGTTGGGTGGTATACTGTGCTGAGAAGAGGTTTTTAAGTTGCCCGCCGACCCTCCACTTAGAAATGCACCCTCCCGTAATATCACAATTGTCCCTTTTGCAATGGACGATTGTGATATTATGGGAGGGTGCATCTTGAGTGAAGGATAGTCATTGGCATTTTTGATACTTGAATTTGTCATGGATATTAGCTTTCTGATGTTGTGATTATTTTATCATATTGGATGACATATATTTGATTTGACATGTATTGTACTAACGTTAATTGTATATTTATGTTTTGTACTAGTTACTCTTTTGTGCAGTGAATATGAATACCATGAGTTCAATTTTTTCAAAAAGAACGGTATGTGGGTGTTGCGATGATTATTATTTTATTGTTGTTTAATTATTGTGTTTTGACATGCGAAAATGTATGTATGTATATGTATGTATGTATGTATATATATATATATATATATATATATATATATATATATATATATATATATATATTAAAGATGTTATTAATATTTAAATTTTTAAATTTTTATTTGTAACTTCTATTTTAAATAAACATGTTCTTGTTTCGATAGTTTTTTTGTTTTTAGCTAAATGTAATAATATTTTCTATGGAAGTTTCTCTCCACATTTAATAAGTGTATTTGAAATAATATTAATTTTGTAATAGTATTTGTCACATTATATTTATTGTGTCGCATTCTTTGTCACATTATAGATGACCATATTGTGATATGCTTGCAGTAGGCAGTCTTATAAATTGTTATTTTCCTCGCATTTCAATACTATATTTTATACACGTGGCTTTTGAATTAGACAAAAATTTGAATGCTTCCAATGTTTCAATATGGTAGTCATGTTGATGATGATGAATCAAAGTCAAAATTTATTTTGGAAAGTATGAAATAATTGTTTCATTAACGATGAAAAAATGCATGTAATAATTTTTAGGATGGGAAGGAGGACCAAATGGCAGAGCATGATCGATCTTCTTGTCCAAGAGATTACAGAGGAAAAGATTCAATTTTCATATGATGACCTAGAATGGACACCGATAGGGGATGAGCCGAACATTGACATTTGTGCGATGTACCGCTCGTAAGACTACATGTATTTCTAAAGGGGAAGGTTCTAACCAAAGTTTTGAGACTACCTTCACCAAAGCACAAATCACAAGTCAAAAATATAGAAAATCCAAAACCGCATACAACAAGTCATATTCTAGGTTTGGAAATTTGCTAACAAATTATTTTTTGTACATTCTTTTCATAAACATTTGTATAGCATTTGATGTTACCATTTTTAATGCAGCTATTGGTGTTCATATGGTCCAGACGACAATAGAAATAAGCCAGTAACAAGTGAAAAAGTGAGTAGGTGTATAATTAAAAGGGGTTGCCAATGTCATTTCAATGTGAAGGTTTTTAATGATCCTCATTTGAATGTCGCCCCATACTTATCAAATGAATGCAAAACTTATATCGAGAGTCTTTTGTTGATGGGATTCACCATGGAAACGAGTGTACGATAAATATATAGATGATCCATCCAACGTGGGTATATCGAGCAAGAGGGATGAATACATGACAATAAAGGACATGGTGAACACATGGAAAAGAGTTCATTGCAGAAGGTCTCAAAAGCACATCGATGATGCCATGAGCATGAACTTATGACATGTGAAGGAAAGAGACATATTTTTCTACTATCAATGCCCAAATGGAACCACCATTCCATTCATTATGGGGTTCTAAACATCATGGATGTGTGAAAGAATGGTTCAACATTCGCACAATTCCATAATCTCCATGGACTTGACATTTGCTACCAACAAATATGGCGTAAGTAATTGGAATGAATTTTGAAATGATGTGTAATTTATGTATCATTAATAGTGTTCCCTTTCTGTTATATTAAACTTCATGTTACCATTTGATGTCATATTCCTTGTAGTACCAATTATACACATTGCTTGTTTTTGATGAGCAAGAGGCTGGGGTGCCCATAGCATGGGCCATTTCTTTGAGGAATAAAATTGAAGACATTTACAGGTGGTTGGCGGAAGTCTAGAAATGAGGAAAATGCCTTCGTGCCAATTGGTAGATCAATGCATTCATTACATGTGGTGCATCAAGCTGAATCCAAGCTATCGTGTGTTTTTTGGTTGTCGTGTAGTGTTATGCCTATAGCACGACGTGCACATGTATTGTAGCAAGGAGTCTAGGTGGAAGATTTTGAGAGACTAGGTACCATCATGTATGGTTCCGAAATGCATCACAAGCACACATTTCGAATCATTCAAGACTTCTTTAATGAATTCAAAGAGGAAACTAAGTTCCTCGAGTACTTCAAGAATACATGGTGTGAGAGTGAAGAATGTGTTGGTGAGTACTATCATTTGTGTGTTTCCTTATTAATTACCATCAATTATAAATCTTGGTTTATAGTGTCATTGATTTTCAATCTATGTCACTTGATAGCTATGTGGGAAACAAATTTTAGAAACTTCTCCCATGCAAATCAAGAAACAAATGCATCCATCGAGTCCTACCATTGTTTTTGAAGACTAGATACTTGTGTGACAAACAAAAGAAATGTACTCATCGGATGGACTATTTGTTCTACACACTTGTGTACAAGGTGGAGCCATTTTACAAACACAAGAGGAAGTTGCAAAAATATGGCTTCTTGACCAATTTCAAAAAAGAAAGACAACTATTGACAATGGTTGAGAGAGCAAAGAGTATTCGGATACAAATTTCCTTGTAATTATGCCTGATTGCAATCAATTGTGGGTGAGGAGCCAAACAACTAGAAGCACATGGTATTTGGTAAGACAATGCAGAGCCTTGGATGTATGTGAATGTGCTTGGGCTATCAGAGGAAATACGTGTAAGCACGTGTTGAAGGCATTGGATTTTTGCAAGCAATATGTGTTGATGTCATCATATCAAGCACCAAAAGTGACAGGTTATTCAATGTCATCATATGTTACCGATGTAGATTGTTACACATAAGTCATAATGAAATAAGCATCATGTTGAAATTATTTTCATTTCACGTGCAGGAGCCAATACTTATGGGGAGACAAGTAGGGTAAATGAAGACACATTCCGTGATGGCCCCTCGTCATCGTATCCAACATTAGAAGTGGAAGGTAATTCAATGTCATCGTATATGGCAAGTAGTGATATAGATTGCTAAACATAAGTCGTAACGAAATAAGCATCGTGTTGAAATTATTTTCATTTCACGTGTAGGAGCCAATACTTATGGGGAGACAAGCATGGTAAATGAAGACACGTTCGAGACGGCCCCTCTTTGTTATATCCAATAGTAGAAGTGGAAGGTAATTCAATGTCATCATATGTGGAAAGTAGTGATATAGATTGCTAAGCATAAGTTGTAACGAAAAAAGCATCGTGTTGGAATTGTTTTCATTTCTCATGCAACAACCAATACCTATGCAGAGACAAGCACTGTAAATGATGGCATGTTATGGGATGGCCCCTCCTCACCACCTCAACAATCACTGATAGTTGATGGTTAGTTGTTAATGCCTTCAATCAATTAATTGATGCCACTAATAATGTGCATCACACATATTTATGATTAGGTGGTATTGTGTATTCATGTGTACAATGATATTGAAAAACCTAGTGTATAAATATATAACTTTCTACGTCACAGGCATAGGCACTCCTAAAATAGTTGGGGCTGGTGTTTTGATGATAGAAAGTGATTCAAATTTTATGGAACACACATCCAAATAATTTTTGAAGTCAAGTCTTGAAACACGAGTACAGATGATGAACGAAATAACATTATTTGAATGTGTTCAAAGGTTTAGGAGAGACCTAGAAGCATCAAATATGTTGGATGTTTCTTTCAAAGGAGATGTCAATGAGACAACCACCACCTACATGTGTCCATGGTTTAGTGCGAGTAAAAATGTCACCGTCAGTGTGACTAAGAGGCCAATCATTGTAGAAGATTTGAACAATCGTGCTGAAGACTACAAATGCTTCCAATTTCCCGATGGCAATCATCCAAAGAGGAGACAAACCACACAAATGGAACATGTAGGTTAAAACATTGAACTATTAGTGTGATTGTGAATTCGCAAGAAATTTTAATTGTGGAGGTGAAGACTAACATATTGATCATTTATTTTGCAAGTGGTTCAAATGAAGCTGAAACATCTCCCCACCACCACTTATCTTTCAGAAATTTAGTGTCTGCGCAAGGTGTGTATTGAATGTCCTTAATTCATAACATTTATTTACTATATATAAGGTAAAAATCCTTTGATACCTTATCTAATATTTAATGCATTGTGTTGCAGATGCAACAGATATGCAGAGAGATGTATCTTACGGAATGAGCAGGTTGAGCTTTGGAAAGTAAATGTATGGCATGTTGAGTGGGCCTATATTATAATTGTAAACATTTCAAATTCATGTATATGAGATTGTACATTGCATATATTTAAAATACATAAATATGGAACGTGTACAACTGAATTGGACTTTGATTATTTTTAGAGTATTTAAAAAAGTGCTCGGTGGTGTTAGCCAACGTAGTACATCTCATGTAATATATGGATAATATAAAATATTTTAACAAATAGAAATTTGATGTAATTATGATGAAATTATGGAAAACTAAGTGTGTTTTCTACCACGTTGAAAAATGCACAGTGTTTTTAGCACTTTAAAATAAGCGATCCCATTCTCCAAAAGGTGTGACCTGCGGTGATTTTCCTCTTTGTTACAAACATTGACTCCACATCAAGTACTTACCAGGTGGAGAAGGGTTCAATTTCTCCAATGCGATGAAAAATGGAGTGTTTTTCTCGCCACATTGAAAAATGCATGGTGTTTTTCAGTACTTTGAGAAACGTAATTCCGTTCTCCAAAAGGTGCAAACCCACGGTGATTTTCCTTCTCCTTGTAAACATTTACTCCACATAAAATAATTTTCAGGTGGAGAGGGGTTGAATTTTTCCAATGCGATGGAAAATAGAGGGTGTTTTCTCCACGTTGAAAAATACACGGTGTTTTTCACACTTTGAAAAACACAATCACGTTCTCCAAAAGGTGCAACCCGTGGTGCTTTTCCTCATGGTTGTAAACATTGACTCCACATCAACTAATTGTCAGGCAGAGAGGGGTTGAATTTTTCCAATGCGATGGAAAATTGAGGGTGTTTTTCACCACATTGAAAAATGCACGGTGTTTTTCAACACTTTAAAAAAGGCAATCACGATCTCTAAAAGGTACAACCCATGGTGCTTGTCCTCATGGTTGTAAACATTGACTCCACATCAACTAATTTTCAGGTGGTGAGGGGTTGAATTTTTCCAATGCGATGCAAAACTGAGGGTATTTTTTCCACGTTGAAAAATGCACGGTATTTTTCAACACTTTGAAAAACACAATCACGTTCTCCAAAAGGTGCAACCCGCGGTGATTTTCCTCATGGTTGTAAACATTGAATCCACATCAACTACTTATAAGGTGGAGAGGGGTTGAAATTTTCCAATGCGATGGAAAATTGAGAGTGTTTTTGCCACGTTAAAAAATGCATGGTGTTTTTCAACACTTTGAAAAACACAATCATGTTCTCTAAAAGGTGCAACCTACGGTGCTTTTCCTCATGGTTGTAAACATTGACTCCACATCATCATATTTTCAGGTGGTGAGGGTTGAATTTTCTAATGCGATGGAAAAGCGAGGGTGTTTTTCACCACATTGAAAAACACAGGTGTTTTTAGCACTTTGAAAAACACAATCACGTTCTCCAAATGGTACAACCTGCGGTGATTTTCCTCATGGTTATAAACATTGACTCCACGTAAACTACTTGTCAAGTGGAGAGAGTTGAATATTTCCAATGCAATGGAAAACTAAGGGTGTTTTCCACCACGTTGAAAAACACACGGTATTTTTAGCACTTTGAAAACATAATCACGCTCTCTAAAAGGTGCAACCCGGTGCTTTTCTCATGGTTGTAAACATTGACTCCACATCAACTAAGTTTCCAAGCGGTGAGGGGTTGAATTTTTCCAATGCGATGGAAAAGCGAGGGTATTTTTTCGCCACGTTGAAAAACACATGGTGTTTTTCAAAGCACTTTGAGAAATGAAATCCCGTTCTCTAAAAGGTACAACCTGCGGTGCTTTTCCTTCTCTTCTTTGTAGATATAACATGAAATCATAATAGATATCAATTTTAGATATAACATGCATGATTAATTTCAAATCAATAGTTTTTATATGAATGTTAACACAACCAAAATAACACAAGTTCCAATCCTTTTATTTAAACCCATGTGTTGAGCCCATATTATAGTGGATACAATGCAAGAAAATCATAATATTAGACAAACCATTTATACATTTACACCAAATTTTATAGAACCATAGCGATGAGAAACAAGTCATGTATTCCACCACGTTAAAAAACACATGGTGTTTTTCAAAACTTTAAAAACCAAATCCTCGTTTTCCAAAAGGCGCAACCCCAGTGCTTTTCCTTCTTGTTGTAAACATTAAATCCACATCAAGTACTTTTCAGGTGGAGAAGGTTGAGTTTTTCCAAAGCGATGAGAAACAAGTCGTGTATTCCGCCACGTTGAAAAATGCACGGTGTTTTTAGCACTTTGAAAAACGTGATCCCATTCTCCAAAAGGCACAACCCCCGGTGCTTTTCCTTCTTATTGTAAACATTGAATCCACATCAAGTACTTTTTAGGTGGAGAAGGGTTGATTTTTTCCAAAGCGATGAGAAATAGGTCGTGTATTCCGCCACGTTGAAAAATGCAGTGTTTTCAAAGCACTTTGAAAAAATCGATCCGTTCTCCAAAAGGCACAACCTTGTTGCTTTTCCTTATTTTTGTAAACATTAAATCCACATTAGATACTTATTAGGTGGATAAGGGTTGAGTTTTTCCAAAGCAATGAGAAACAGGTCGTGTATTCGCCACATTGAAAAATGCATGATGTTTTTCAGCACTTTGAAAAATGTGATCCCGTTCTCCAAAAGGTGCAACCACTCGTTCTTTTCCTTATTTTTGTAAACATTAAATCCACGTTAAGTAATTTTCAGGTGGAGAAGGGTTTAGTTTTTCCAAAGTGATGAGAAAAAAGTTACATATTCCGCCACGTTGAAAAATGCACAATGTTTTTCAACACTTTGAAAAAAATTGATCCCGTTCTCAAAAGGTGCAACCCCTAGTGCTTTTCCTTCTTGTTGTAAACATTGACTCCACATCAAGTACTTGTCAGGTGGAGAAGGGTTGAGTTTTTCCAAAGTGATGAGAAACAAGTCGTGTATTCCGCCACGTTGAAAAAATGCACGGTGTTTTTAACACTTTGAAAAATGTGATCCCGTTCTCCAAAGGTGTAACCCCTGGTGCTTTTCCTTCTTGTTGTAAACATTGACTCCACATCAAGTATTTTTTAGGTGGAGAAGGGTTGAGTTTTTCCAAAGCGATGAAAAATAGGTCGTGTATTCCGCCATGTTGAAAAATGCATGGTGTTTTTCAACACTTTGAAAAACCCGATCCCATTCTCCAAAAGGCGCAACCCCGATGCTTTTCCTTCTTGTTGTAAACATTGACTCCATATCAAGTACTTGTCAGGTGGAGAAGGGTTGAGTTTTTCCAAAGCGATGAGAAACAGGTCGTGTATTTTACGCCATGTTAAAAGCGCATGCAGTAAGAGCCAAAGCACTTTGAAAAACCCGATCTCGTTTTCCAAAAGGCGCAACCCCAGGTGATTTTCCTTCTTGTCAGAAAACATTGACTCCACATCAAGTACTTGTCGGGTGGAGAAGGGTTGAGTTTTTCCATTGTAATGTATATGTAGTATGAAAATTACATGCTTCAATGAGAACTTGAAATTCGAATTCTCTATAATATGTACATTAACTAGAAGTAACATTCACAATACTCGCACATTTTAAATCTTATTCCAATTTAAATCTTGTTATTAGATTTTAAAACCTTCTAATATTTTATTATGTTTTTATGGTATAATTATTATTTACTCTTTTAAAAACTAGAATATATGTTTAACCAACACCTATTGATGTCAAAGGTCACATGGAAAGTGTCATTTTATTAAAAAGTCATATTTTATGTCAAAGGTCACTTGGACAGTCTTCGGTGTGAGCGACTAGTACTTTTTCCTTAGTCGACACCTTGGCTAGGATGTACATCTTCTTCCATAATTCTTTGTGACCTTCGTGAATTTTAACAATGGAATTAAAACTTGCTACTTGATTTTTGAACACTTTTTGTTCGATTCACACGTCATCTCCCAATTCTTAATTTCTAATTCCAACTCTTGAACCTCAAGCTCCAACTCCATCTTCTTCGAGGAAGCATCTAGTAATTGGTCCAATAATTCCTTATTTATCTTTGACAATTTTAAATATTGCAGTCTAAGTCTTTCACACTTGATTTTATAAAACTTTTCCTTGTTCATTACAAGTTTCAGTTCTATTTCCATATGAAGTAGTGGGATGACTCATATTCTTGTCTAGCTTCGACATTTTCATTCATAGGATCTCTACAAGAATTCTAAACACATTAGTACTAGGACTATAGAATTTTGCATAATCTTTCTGTTCGCAGACAAGTGAGGCCTTACGCTTTGCAACCTTCTTTTGTCTTGTCATCTAATTAAACCCTGTATTTAAACAACCAATTAATATTTGTTAACATTCGCCAATGGGGTTTGGGTGGATCGGTTAAGACGGGACGGTTGTGTCCAGATCCACCTAGGGTCAAATCTGCTAGGCATGATCCCTTCGGAGTGGTTATCGGTGGTGGCGGATGTTGCATCACAAAGTGGTTACGAATGGGGGTTATTCTTGGCGGTGGCGGAATCTGCATTATCGTCATTGGCATTGAAGCGCCTGGTGGCTCTAAAAAACATTGGTTGTAATGGGTGGGGTCCCAGAAACCCTCTGGTTCATAGCTCTAGTCAAAAACATTTATCGATCAAAAAAATATTTGTTAACATTCAAACGTAATTGTAACCATATACCGTACATGGAAGCAGAACCCAACAAAGTAACCATATACCATTTACCGTAATCCACATTCATAGTCACATTAATACATTAACCATATACACAGTGACAACATCATTATTTATACAATAAATGGAATGTCACATAACAAGAATAAAAACCATCTAATGTGCTATAAACATAACCACAAACCATATTCAATTTAACAAGAATGTAATACTAAATCGTAAATGTCAAACACATTAAAGTAACAACCTCATCACACATATATACAATTGTCTTCTAATCACACTTGTATTACTCTTCCTTATTCATCACATCGCATACCAGATATAACAATTGAAATACATGATCTAAATACTAATTAATGTGCACATCATAACATCAACCGAAAAACAACCATATTAGTGTAAAATCACATACATCTAATAATCATAATTTAACCACATACGTCTATCCATATCATCTATTATGCTACAAAGGAAAAATTCATCAAATATAACTAATTTTTTTGCATACCACATAATCAATATCTATACATATATGTCTGATATATAAGTAAAATTGGTCAAATATGTAAGTGCAATATAAAATTTCTATGACTAGTGTATTCATTTGTTATCATTGTCTTGGGTAGGAGTGCCTAGTGGTTTTTCCTCAATTTCCACCTTGGCCCGCATGTACATCTTCTTCCATACTTCCTTTTGATCTTTGTGTGTTTTAAGAATGGTATTAAATTTTGCTACATGATTTGCAAACACTTTTTTGTCCACTTCACGCATTGTCTCCCAATTCTTAATTTCTAGTTCTAACTCCTGAACCTCAAGCTCCAACTCCATCTGCCTTGAGGCAATTTCTCCTATTTCATCCAATATTTCCTTGTTTTTTTTTGTAAAATATAAATTTTCCAATGCAAAGCTTTCACATTGGTTTTGATATATCTTTGTCTTCTTTGTTACAAGTTTCATTTCTAAATCCATATGAACCGACTTGTGGGAAAGCTTGTCTTCTTGTGTAGCACCGACATCTTTGTTTGTAGAGCTCTTTGCATTCTTTTTGAACGGATAAGTGTCACTTTCAAATGAATCATAATCATTTGGTTCTTGCACATTGGTGAAGCCTTGCGCTTTCTAGTCTTCTTTAGTCTTGCCATCTAAATAAACTTGTATTATAACAATCGATTATTATTTGTTACCATTCAAACATAATTAGAAAGGAAATAATGCACTTAACCTATACGTAATAAAATACTATCATGGATGAAATATATATGAAAGTTTCATAAGCAAATCAAACCCAAGTATGCAATTATGGATGTAGAATGCAACTATGTAACCACATACCAAAAACCGTAATCCACAATCCATAGTCACATTAATACATTAACCAGATACACAGTGACAACATCATCATTTATATAGTAAATGGAATGTCACATAACAAGAATAAAAACCATCTAATGCATTATAAACAAATCGTAAATGGATAACTCTATGTAACCCATAACCACAAACCATATTCAATATATCAATAATAATAGGACTAAGTCATAAACCTCAAACACATTAAAGTAACATCGTCATCATATACACATATATACTAATCTAAATCCTCACAATCAATGTTATACATAAAGCTTTTCATCTCCTTCATTTCCTAGTGTTAGTGACAGACAATACTCCATCATAAAATCTAATATGTTTCTTCTCATTTCTATGAACATAATTTGGTGTGATGCCAAGAATGGGTGGGGAATCCGATGTATTTATCCGAGTATGGTGCATTGTCTCAACCTGTACCGCATCATCCTAAAAGCCAACCATATAGTAAATAAGTGGATGTAGATGAATCTCTCAATTAAACACATAATTAAATTAAATCATTCATTACAACTACTTGCCTCTTTAGGAGTGTCAAGTCTGATATCGCTGAGATCCCAAATAGAAAACCCTTTGACACACTCTACCAAAGTGTTTGCAAATGTATTAGGGTAGGGCAATGGAGCAAAGTGGGAACAATGGCCTCAGAAATAATCACTTTGACAATAAATTTAGGGAGTTTGATGCCATGACACTTCGTGTGTGGGATACTATCACAAACCACTCCTCTTGCGATAACCATATCATTTGACATTAACTGACTTTGACCTGTCAGAAAATCCTAGAATAACGACAATATCAATTGCATTAATAACTTTTTCTTAATTTCACCAAAAAAGAATACAAAAATCAAATGAGAACATTCAATAACTTACCAGTCCAGTTCCACCCTCTCTCGTAGTCTCAGTAATGGTGTTTGTGTCCCTCTCCTCATGCCTCCCCTTGTCACCCTCTCTCTCCTCGATTGGAAAATAAGTTGCAACTCTGGTATTTTTCATCTTCGCCTCTCTTACCTCACGTGAAGCTATCTCTCCAATAAGATCGAGACCACAAGCTGATTGAGAAGGGGGTATGTTATTGCAAATGTCCACCTATAACAATCGAGTCATCAAGACAATTAAAGTATCAACAACATAAGGCAACATACATTTTTCAAGTGCGTGTTAAGTGGTTTTTACCTCTCTCTGTTTCACACTACGAATCAAGTGTCTCTGTCGGTGTAAGAGTTGACACAAGGGAATTTCATAATCCTACGCATGCCTACAGTTAGTATATACAAAAATACACAAAAACTACATTGTATCCTTACTTACGAAAGACCAATAATTACTTACGTTATCATTCGTAGGGGGTCAAAAAAATTCTACTTGTTCCACCCTCATCTCTCGACTTCTGTTCATGACAAAATATCAAGTTTTTGATTTTCAACCAAACATAATATATAATATACTATACTAATCTTAAATTTACCTCTCTGCTTCGATATTTGAGTTTTTATTTCCTCTCACTCTTAACCAATGCTCCTCTCTCACCTTTCTCATCTCTGTTGAATCGTAGGCACACATTGCAACATCCACCTCCCTCTTTACTTCTTGGCTCAACTCCTCAAATAAATATTTGCATTCTTTTTTACAAACTTGATCAATAACCCTCTCTCGCTAGAAGTATCGTACATAACTATTAGCCCAACATAAAATATTAAGTATTTTATATGATGCATGATGATTGTTAGAGACATTATTATATGATTTATATAGATGTTGACATGTTGTTGGACATATATATATATATATTTTATGGATGTTGTTTATGGATTATTATGGATGTTGTTGACATGTGATATTTGGATATATTGAGTAGACCGAGAAAATTGAATTTAAAATTGATGATTATATAGTTGCTGATGAAATTGTAAGTGATATTGTTGATTTTGGATGTTGTTGTGATTCATATATATATTGATGATTTTGAAATTATATTATATTCATTTGGATGTTTTGATATGGCCACGAGGCCGAAGGGGTATTTGTATTTGTGCAGGTTAAAAATATCACAACAAACATGGGGGATTGGAGACCAACCACATTGGAATTCTAGATGAATTCAACAAGGTCACCATGGAAACTTGTATTGTTGTGTGTGTGTGTGTGTGTTTGATTGTTAGGGATTCCCATGGGGGATCACCTTTAAATGTGACCAAGGGTTATGTGTATTTATTTATTTGGTTCCTTTTTATTGATGTTTGTATGTGTTTATTAAGTGATGTGTTTACCCTTTCATTATTTATTAATTGTGGTAAATTAATGTGAGTAATCATATTGTTAAAATTAATTAATCAAATTGGGACATAAGAAAGTAATTATTAGAGTTGTTGGCCTAAAATTAAAGTGTTGTAAGAAATGTGTAAGTGATGTGTAAGAGATGTGTAAATTAATTTTGGAGTATGAAACACTCCACCTCCTTTTGAAATTTGAATTTGTCCTTGGAGGCTGATTTTGGAGGCTTATGGGACAAGTTAAACTTGTCCCATACCTCTTAAATTTGCATACCAACCTTACCTATGGTTGGAGAGTTTAAATCTAGCCTTCATTATGCATTTTTGTAAGTCAAGTTGTATGTTTTAATTGCACTTTCTTACATGCTTTAATTTCAGTCCTTATGGGGTGTGGGCTTGATTTGAGTGTGTAAGTAAACTGTCATTTATTCACCCACTTATTTATTGTGCCTTGGAGATTGAAGTTGACTTATGAGTTGGAGTTGAGGATGTGTGATGTGGCATCCTACATGGATCCACCTCATCCTCTTCTCTTCCCTCTTCTATATATTTGAATTCCTTGGCTTGTTTTGGGGTTGCTTCACTTTTATCACTTCATTTTTGGTGACTTCTTTTGGGTTTTGCTTTGCTTTGTTGTTTTGGGAGAGTTCTTGCTTTTTTTTTGGAGATTTTTGATGCTTTGTTTGTTTGCTTGATTTGATTGTTGATCTTGGACTGTTTTGCATTGGAAGCTTGTTGTTTGGAACTTGGAACAAACTCCATCATGGAGAGGTAAGAGCTTAGCTCTTGAAATACTCTCTCTTTTTTTGTATGCATATGTGAATGTTGTGAATGTTTGAATGTGTGTTTTATTTGTTGGTTGGTTGGGTAGATGGCCTAGGATGGTGTGTAGGAGAAGACTATGGGGTTTTTTTGTGGGAGGCATAAGTGTTTTGGGGAGGTATAAGTGTGGAGGGAGTTGGGATTTGGGTTCCACCTTACAAAGAAATAGCTTGCATTTCTTTACTCGTTATGGGGTGCCATAAGAGGTTGGGGAGGCATAAGGAAATGTGAGGAATAAGGGGTACTTGGGGAGGCATAAGGGCATGTCAGGGATTTGAAATGATATATATTTTGGTGGTTTGTTCTTAGGTGGTGATACCCATTTCCCCTTTGGGAGGCATAAGAAGCATCCCCATAGTTTCTTGCTCTTGGCTTGCATGATGAAGCTAAGTGAGTGTTGTTTTGTTTTTTGTGGTGGAAAAACTACAGTTTTGTTTTGGACTGTGTTTTGAATGAAAATTTGTCTTGTGTTTGTGGAAGCCTATTGTTGCCATGAGTTGAAAATCACATTTCTTATTGCAATGTGGTTGGGGCTCAGGGGCCAATGAAGAAGGATGGATTCTCCTTTTCATTGGATGTCTTGGTTGGGTGGAGAGCATTGCCTTTCCCCTCTCTTTTGTGACCAAATTGGAGAATGATGGAAATCATACATGTTGTTCTCGGAACCTGAGAAAGAAGAAAGTTTGACAGTCCTTCTTTGAGATCATTTCTTAATGTAACCTTTTCCCACTTGAAGTGGATGATCTTGTATATTATTTGTGATGGAAAGATGGTTTGTATGGGCTATGAAAGTTGTAAATTGAATTGTGAAAGAGATATACTCTGTTTTTTTGCTTTTGAAAGAATTTGAAAGAAATCATATTTGTATTGTAATTGAGGAATGAAAGAAGAAATTGTAAAGGTATCTCTTTGAATCAATAAAGGATTGTATTACTTTACTCAAATGGCATTATTGGGTATTGAAATATGATTGTTGAATGTATTTTGAAATTCTATTGGAAGGATGAAAAAGTGAATACGTATGGAGAAATGTCATAATACTCTTTTTTTTTTAAATAAATGTTTTAGAAATCAGAAAATTGTAATTTGGCATTTGAATACTTTGATTTGAATCAACTTAGTATGTTAGATTGGGTTGGAATGAATTCATAGTTTAAAGTTGATGAAAATGAAAATAAATCTATTCGAATTTGAGCTTGTTAGATAACTTTTTTTTGCAATTATTAATTCAAAAATGAAAACAGAATGACCCTACAACATCAAAAAGACAAAATGAAATATCAAATTTTATTTGTAAGGTCAAAATGACCCCAAACATACCAAAATACTTATGAAAATTTTATAGAACCTTTCAAATCGAGCAAAGGAAAATTTTAGATTTTTTTTTATATAAAATTGATAAATTTGAATGCAAATCAATCAAAAAACTTAACCTTGCAATCTATCCTAAAATCTTCCAAGTAAAATCCTCCATGCCTGTTTGGCAAGTGGAAAAAGAATTAACAACAAATTTGAACAAAATTGATAAGTTAAAAATACCAGTTCACTTTCTAAGTGACAAAAAGATGTTTTTCTCAAAATTGACCCTTTAAAATTTATCAAAATCAAATTCCTAAGGTTTTGTGAAAAGAGGACGTCGAGAGCTTTCCAAAAAGTCCTTGTTTTCCAAAACTGAGTTCCCAATCAAAAGTTATGGCCTTCTGAAGTTTTTACTTCATTTGGGCTCAAAATAATCTAACTATCAAATTTTAAATGAATAAAATATTCTTGGGTGGACCCGTGGGCTAAAACTTTCCTTTTTTTTTTTTTTTCCCAAAAGGTGCAAAATTCATGAAGTTTTTGCCGCTCCGCTAATCCACAAGCCTTCATTTTTCTAAAAATGATCTAAGTCAAAAAAAAGTTAATTTGGAAAAATTTTTCCTCATGCCCCCCCCACCACCGCGCCGCAGCCAATCATTGATCAACACGTGGCTTTGTTGGGTGTCGGGGAGGCTCGGATAATCGATTTTAACCTTAAGCGCTTTAAAAAAAATAAATTTGGAAAAATTTTTTGTAAGTTTTCCCATGCCCCCCTTGCCCATGAGCAGTAATCAGTGTTGCCATGTGGCTTCACGAGGCATCGGCGGAGGAGCGGATATTTTTAAGCCTTAACGCTTCAAAAAAAATTTTGGGAAAATTTCCAAATTTCCCCCCTGCCCGCCACCCGCAACTAATGGTTGGTGACATGTGGCATCTTCAGGCGTCGGGAGGTGGGTTCCTTTCGACCTTTTTGCCCTTCCTTTTGAATAGTCAAATTTTCCAAATGTTCCCCACCAACCCGCTGACCTGCAGCCAATAAGGAGCTGCCACGTGGCCTCCCTAGGCATTGGCGGAGGTGCGGGTGTAAAATTCGCTTTGTCCCAAAAGGGAAAAAGCGCTAAATGCCTCCCCGCCTCCTGGCCCGTGTCGGGAAAAGTTTTTTTTCTTCCCGCTCCATTGGTCCACTTTTCTCCTCCAGTGTGAAATTTTCTCTCCGAAGTCCGTAGGCCCGAGTTGGGGAAAATTTTCCTCCCAGTGCCCGAGCCCGCTCTTGGGAAAATTTTCACCCCAAGTCCGCATGGTCCATAACTTGAGAAATATGAGGAGTTAGGAGGACTTCTTTATATCACTGGAAAGGTGAGGAAATTCCCTATCTAATGGGAATGTTTTAGGAAGTTTTAATTGCATTAATCATGGGAAAAATCAAATTGAATCTTTAACCGAGTTCTGGGAGTGGGTAAGTAAGAATTTACTCTGATGATTTTAAATATGTATTCTTTTCCCCCACTGTAATTAAACCTTGCTCTTGTCTTAGATCTTGTGGAATTAAATACCTTGGGTATTTAATTGTTTTGGTCCCTTAACCCTAAAATTTTAATCAAGGAATATTTAGCTAAAATGTCAATGTAATCAGTGATTAAATTAATCCCTAAGGAGATTTGAGCTAGGTGTGGACTTATTACACTTGTTGCTTTATAATGTGGAATTAGTAATTATTATAATGGGAAAAGTTATCAGTTGAATTTAATTGTCCTTGAGACTTTGGTTGTTAACACTTTTTTAAAAAAATTATTCCATAATTTTGTAACTAAACCTAGGTTGTTCATGGGTCTCAAGTGGGAGATTTTAGTGGGTGTTACACTTGGTATCAGAGCCGTGGGTTCAAAGCTTGGACCCTTGGGCACACTAGAAAACTTGAGACATGAACTATAAACCTAGCACACTTTTGAATCTAAGAAAACAAACTTGTTTGAAAATTGAAAAAGAAATGCGTATGAAGAAATATTACATTACTCTATTCATTTGAACTACCAAAATTAAAATAATAATAAAATAATAAGTTGTTTGAATTGTTGTACACTTAGTGGCATTTTTTTTAAACCTGGGTAACTAAGAATGTCAAATTAAATTGATTTTTGTGAACTTCTAGTGTAGTGGAAACTTGGTTCCCCTTTGAAAATGTGTTGTTTTACAAGTCCTAAAACTTGATTTAATTGTATGATGCGTTAAGCCCTTTTTGAGACCCTTCCTTATTGGAGTTGTTGGAATGATAAATTGTATGGTGTGAATCTTGTGGTTGGACAATAGTGGTTGTGTCTGGGGTTGGGAAGAGTTAATTAGAAGTTGTTTAGAGCTTCCTTCCTTCAGTAGTTAGGAAAGTTGGTCTGGTTGTCATTTTTTCATTTTGTTACTTGTATGGGAGAGTGGACATTAAGTCTGGGTGTAGTTTATGACCCAATCCTGTGCATGTGTCCTTGGAACTGACCTCGAGGTAGAGTACCCCTATTGGTGGCCATGAAGGGCTGCTGTGAAGTGAATGTGGTGTTAACATTTTTGTATTTTACATTCGTAAACTTGTGTCATTTTATCAAGGACCAACATCTTATTTTATGATTGGATTGAGAAGCTCTGAGGCTCTTTTAGTTATTTATATTTTTGTGAGAATTTTCAGACTTTGCAATGTGGCTACTTAGCCACTTTCCTTGATTGTCGATATTTCTTGGACTTTATTTTGATTGGTGACTCGGAGCTCGTTATGTTGTTGGCTACTTAGCTAAACGTTACGTGGATTTCTTCTTGCATGATGATGAGTTGGTTCTATGCTACTTGTATTCATACATTTTTGTCATATGGGGGTACACCCTAGGTGTCTTGAATGTCCTCTTAGGTGCTTAAAGTTATGCCTTGGTTTTAGATGCATGGAACCTTGAGTGTATCTAGGATCTTAGAGTGACCTTTTCATTACTCGACCTTGTTGGGAAGAGAGTTCGTTGTGTTGTGCATTCTAGTTGGCAACCTGTTAGTGGTGGTGGTGATTCTCTTACAATCGGTAAGAGCTTGAACCTCATCGGAGTAGAGGTGTTTAATTGTGGGTTGATGAATTATGGTGGGATCGGTTTGCTTTTTTGGTTTGTGGATGTTAGTGGAAAAGTGTTTTTCTAGTAGTGGCTTCTCTTCGATGGCATGCTAAGTTTTATCAAGAGTTCCTCATTTCATTATATTAAGTAGTGACTTGAGGATTGTATGCATCTTGGTAATTATGGTTAGATTTAATCCCATTCGAGTATTGTGTGTAAATTAAGTGTGTTTGTTTTCCCTCTTGACCTATAAATAAGTCTACCCTTTCCTTAACTTTTTTTAAGTTACTATGAATAATACTCTATGACCTATTAATTTTGGATTACGTGGAGACACTTATGGATGCTTTGAGTCTTTTGGACCATGACATTGGTGATGATAGTGTAATTAGACCTTGATAATTTAATCTCGGTGGTATTTTATAATGTGATTCTTCTTGCAAAACTGTAACTCTTGGTCGTAAAGCCATGTTGAATAGATAGTTGATTGTCTGCTTACATTTGATGCTTTCTAGTGAGTATGTGGTGTTCTTATAGTTAAAATATTTCCTTGTCATTTTGATTGCTTGGTTGGTGGTATCTGTGGTAATATGGGTGTAGATTTGAAAACTTTCCTTGTCTTATCATGTGAGTAAAATGTTTTCGCCAAAACAACAAACATTGTTAAACCCTAGTAGATCAGTAAAAGTAATTATGCTTCCTTAATGGGCCTTCCTTGTAACTTCTTTTGAGAACTTGTAGAAACCCACTAGGAATGTTTTATGATACTTGTAATTAGTGGAAAAAAAAAAATCTTGAAATATTGTTGTGATCCATGTTGGTTGATTGTTTCCTAGTTCTTACAAAATTAATAATGTGTTTTCTATGTTGAATGTCCCTTGTTTTCCTTAGAATTAAAAATGTGATGTGTTGATTTACCTCTCTCTCCCATAAAAGTAATAGTGTGATATGTTTACCCTTCCTTCTCATTAATTTTTTTAATTGACAAGTTGACTCACCCAAACATCATAAAACTATAATTGAGGAGATTTGGCCTTGAAGCTTAACAAATAAACTGGAACATAGAAAGAGAAAATGGTTCTTGCTTTAACCTTGGTAGATTAATAGAAGAAAAAAAAACATGTAGAAGAACAAAAAGGAAAAATTTGTCCATCTACCTCCCCTAGGAGTAAAATAAATATTTTTTCTCTTTTCTACCTTTACAGAATGGTGAGATATCATGCCCCCTTAGTGGTCCTTATAACACAAAGTTGTGATGTCATAATAGGAGGAAGTTTAATTAAGAAAACTCGTAAAGGAATGTGCTTAAAAAAATGAAACTACAAATTTTGACTTAATTAGTTGAGTTATAAAATAAGTAAGATTTATGTGTATTGAGTGCAATGTTTAGTTGAACTGTAGTTCTGTCACCTACCGAAATTGTGAAACACCTGGTGGATAGAAATGTGTTCTAGTTGCTTAGTACTTTCTTATTCATAGATGTATGTGCCTTTCTTATTGGAGTTTTGGGTCATCATACCCTTATCATCCCGTAGCTCGATGAGTGTGAGTTGTGGTCCTTTTGGATTGAGACTTATCTATTGTTTAAGAAGCAACCTCCTTGCGTGTTGTCTTGTCCTTGGAGACCTAAGTTATTGTAATTTTAAGGCAACATATGTTAAGGATATAAAATAACTTTGGGAAGTCTTCTTTTTCTTCATATTTTCTTGGGTCACCTTGTTATTGTTGCCCCTTTTCCATTAGGATGGAAAGTGCAAGATGATGTTATTCACTTTTGATACGATGCACCCTTGGATTGTAGTTGGACCCCGTGTTACTTGTTCTTCTCCCTAGTGACCTTGAGTGGTCCTTGGTGTTTCTTGTGCTCTCTTTATGGTTATTCCGAGCTTGAGTAGGAAATAAGATAAATAAATCCCATTGTGTTATAATGTATGGTACTTGTATTGATATGTTAGTTGTTTATATATATATATATATATATATATATATATATATATTTATTATTTATTTTGCTAAATGGTTGACTTCTTTAGATTTGGTTGGTATGGTGTGTTTGATTCTTAAAACAAAAGTGTAAAAATCAGACTATAGGAAAACTTGTGGTCTTGACTTCACTTGTATTACCATGAAAAGTTAATTGTACCCTCTCGAGTTATAGAAGTGCTTTCCTTGAATAGTTCCTTGATTTTAAATGTTTTTGTTGATTTAGGTGTCCTTGTTGATTAACCTCATCTGTGTGATCCTCAAATTGTGGGACCTTGAGTAGACTTGTTCCTCGTGCAAATTTGGTCATAGTTGATTTTTTGCTAGCCTTGTCTAGACAATGAACCTTGAAATCATGGCTTAAACTTAGTAGAAACCTTAACTTTTATTATTGTAGTATGTTGTATTCCTTGGGAAACTATGTGGTCATTCTCAAACTCATGGAATTCTCCTTATTATTCCTCTACTTGGTGGTTACTCTTAAGACTCTTTTGAACTCTTCATGTTATATTGTTATGTGTGGTATCTTGGTTGATAGCGTAAATTTACTCTCTAGATTTAAGTGTTTGTAGCCTTGCATGCAGAAAGTTTAGAACTCATCCCTTGCAATCTCCCTTCTTCTTGTTGAATTGCATTGGACCAAACTTAGGTTCTGTAGACCCACACTTGTTTGAAGCAAGCAATCCCATAATGGAGTGATCCTTTTTTCTATTGCATTTGTTCCTATCTCTCTTTCTAGTGACTTCAGGAGGAAGTCGAGTCTAAGGGGAGGGGGATGTAGTGCCCACTTCCCTTCGACACTTTTGATATTGATCATGATACTGCTGACTATATTATGGACATTATTATAGTTTTGATTTAGTATGGTGTTAGATGTCAGATCATGGATTATTGTTGACTCTGATTCATATATGATGCATGATGATTGTTAGAGACATTTTATATATATGTTGATGATATATATATATATATATATATATATATATATATATATATATATTTATGGATGTTGTTAGGACATGTGATATTTGGATATATTGAGTAGACCGAGAAAATTGAATTTAAAATTGATGATTATATAGTTGTTGATGAAATTGTAAGTGATATTGTTGATTGTCTAGATGTTGTTGTGATTCATATATATATTGATGATTTTGAAATTATATTATATTCATTTGGATGTTTATGATATGGCCATGAGGTGAAGGGGTATTTGTATTGTGTAGGTTAAAAATATCACAACAAACATCGGGGGATTGGAGACCAACCACATTGGAATTCTAGATGAATTCAACAAGGTCACCATGGCAACTTGTATTGTTGTGTGTGTGTGTGTTTGATTGTTAGGGATTCCCATGGGGGATCACCTTTAAATGTGACCAAGGGTTATGTGTATTTATTTATTTGGTTCCTTTTTATTGATGTTTGTATGTGTTTATTAAGTGATGTGTTTACCCTTTCATTATTTATTAATTGTGGTAAATTAATGTGAGTAAACATGTTGTTAAAATTAATTAATCAAATTGGGACATAAGAAATAATTATAGAGAGTTGTTGGCCTAAAATTAAAGTGTTGTAAGAAATGTGTAAGTGATGTGTAAGAGATGTGTAAATTAATTTTGGAGTATGAAACACTCCACCTCCTTTTGAAATTTGAATTTGTCCTTGGAGGCTGATTTTGGAGGCTTGTGGGACAAGTTAAACTTGTCCCATACCTCTTAAATTTGCATACCAACCTTACCTATGGTTGGAGAGTTTAAATCTAGCCTTCATTATGCATTTTTGTAAGTCAAGTTGTATGTTTTAATTGCACTTTCTTACATGCTTTCAATTTCAGTCCTTATGGGGTGTGGGTTTGATTTGAGTGTGTAAGTAAAACTGTCATTTATTCACCCACTTATTTATTGTGCCTTGGAGATTGAAGTTGACTTATGAGTTGGAGTTGAGGATGTGTGATGTGGCATCCACATGGATCCACCTCATCCTCTTCTCTTTCCTCTTCTATATATTCAAATTCCTTTGCTTTTTTGGGTGTTGCTTCACTTTTATCACTTCATTTTGGTGACTTGCTTTGGGTTTTGGAGCTCTTGCATTTTGAGAGAAATTTGGAGATTGTTGCATACTTGTTGATTATTGATCTTGGTTTTTTACATTGGAAAGCTTGTTGTTTTGAACTTGGAACAAACTCCATCATGGAGAGGTAAGAGCTTAGCTCTTGGAAAACTCTCCTTTTTTTGTATGCATATGTGAATGGTTGAATGTTTGAATGTGTTGTTTTATTTGTTGGCTGGTTGGGTAGATGGCCTAGGGATGGTGTAGGAGAAGACTATGGGGCATTTTGTGGGAGGCATAAGTGTTTGGGGAGGTATAAGTGTGGAGGGAGTTGGGATTTGGGTTCCACCTTACAAAGAAATAGCTTGCATTTCTTTACTCGTTATGGGGTGCCATAAGAGGTTGGGGAGGCATAAGGAAATGTGAGGAATAAGGGGTACTTTGGGGAGGCATAAGGGCATGTCAGGGATTTGAAATGATATATATATATATTTTGGTGGTTTGTTCTCAGTGGTGATACCCATTTCCCCTTTGGGAGGCATAAGAAGCATCCCCCATAGTTTCTTGCTCCTTTGGCTTGCATGATGAAGCTTGAGTGTTGTTTGTTGTTTTTTTCTATGGTGGAAAACTGTAGTTTTGTTTTGGACTATGTTTTGAATGAGAAATTTGTCTTTGTGTTGTGGAAGCCTATTGTTGCCATGAGTTGAAAAAAACATTTCTTATTGCAATGTGGTTGGGGCTCGGGGGCCAATGAAGAAGGATGGATTCTCCTTTTCATTGGATGTCTTGGTTGGGTGGAGAGCGTTGCCTTTCCCCCTTTTTTTGTGACCAAATTGGAGAATGATGGAAATTCATATTGTTGTTCTAGAACTGAGAAAGAAGACAGTTTGATAGTCCTTGTTGAGATCATTTCTTAATGTAACCTTTTCCCACTTGAAGTGGATGATCTTGTATATTATTTGTGATGGAAAGATGGTTGTATATGGGCTATGAAAGTTGTAAATTGAATTGTGAAAGAGATATATACTCTTTTTTTCTACTTTTGAAAGAATGTGAAAGAAATCATATTTTGTATATTGTAATTGAGGAATGAAAGAAAGAAATTGTAAAGTATGTATCTCTTTGAATCAATAAAGGATTGTATTAAGTTTTTTACTCAAATGGCATTATTGGGTATTGAAATCTGATTGTTGAATGTATTTTGAAAATTATGTTGGAAGGATGAAAAAGTGAATACGTATGGAGAAATGTCATAATACTCTTTTTTTAAAATAAATGTTTTAGAAAAAGAATTGTAATTTGGCATTTGAATTTTTGATTTGAATCAACTTAGTATATGTTAGATTGGATTGGAATGAATTCATAGTTTAAAGTTGGTAAATGAAAATAAATCTATTCAAATTTGAGCTCTGTTAGATAACTTTCATACTGGAAATTATTAATCAAAAATTGAACAGAATGACCCTGCAACATCAAAAAGAAAAGAAATATCAAATTTTATTTGTAAGGTCAAAATGACCCCAAACATACTAAAATACTTATGAAAATTTTATAGAACCTTTCAAATCGGGAAAAGGCAAAATTGCAGACTTCTTGTTGTATAAAATTGATAAATTTCAAATGCAAATCAATCAAGCAAACTTAACCTTGAAATCTATCCTAAAATCTTCCAAGTAAAATCCTCCATGCCTGTTTGGCAAGTGGAAAAAGAATTAATGACAAATTTGAACAAAATTGATAAGTTAAAAATACCAGTTCACTTTCTAAGTGACAGAAAGACGTTTTCTCAAAATTGACCCTTTAAACTTTATCAAAATCAAATTCCTAAGGTTTTTGTGAAAAGAGGACGTTGAGAGCTTTCCAGAAAGTCCTTGTTTCCAAAAATGAGTTCCCAATCAAAAGTTATGGCCTTCTAAAGTTTTTACTTCATTTGGGCTCAAAATAATAATAAGCTATCAAATTTTAAATGAATAAAAATTCTTGGGTGGACCCATGGGCTAAAACTTTTTTTTTTTCTTTTTTCCCAAAAGGTGCAAAATTCATGAAGTTTCCCGCGCTCCGCTAATCCGTAAGCCTTCATTTTGTCTAAAAAATGATCTAAGTCCAAAAAGTTAATTTGGAAATTTTTCCTCCATGGCCCCACCACCCCCAACCAATCATTGATCAACACGTGGCTTCATTGGGCATGGTGGAGGCTCGGATTGATTTTAACCTTAAGCGCTTTCAAAAATAAATTTGGAAAAATTTGTAATTTTTCCCCCATACGCCCCCTGACCCGCAGTAATCAGTGTTGCCACGTGGCTTCACGAGGCGTCGGCGGAGGAGCAGATCTTTTTAAGCCTTAATGCTTTAAAAAACTTTTTGGGAAAAATTTCAAATTATCCCCATCGGCCCTCCCCCAAACCCAATGAGCTAACACATGGCATTGGTGACACATGGCATCTTCTCGCGTCGGTGCAAAAGGCACGGTTCCTTTTCGACCTTTTTGCCCTTCCTTTTAAATAGTCAAATTTTCCAAATGTTCCCCCCCAACCCGCTGACCCGGTAAGAGAGCTAATAAGGGACTACCACGTGGCCTCCTGGGCATTGGCAGAGGTGCGGGTGTAAAATTCACTTTGTCCCAAAAGGGAAAAAGTGCTAAATGCCTTCCCCAGCTCCATCGGCCCGCGTCTGGGAAAAATTTTCTTCCCCACTCCACCGGTCCACTTTTCTCCTCCAGTGAATTTTCTCTCGAAGTCCGTAAGCCCGAGTTGGGGAAAATTTTCCTCCCAGCCCGCAAGCCCGCTCTTGGGAAAATTTTCACCCCAAGTTCCGTCGGTCCATAACTTGAGAAATATGAGGAGTTAGGAGGACTTCTTTATATCACTAGAAAGGTGAGGAAATTTCCTATCTAATGGGAATGTTTTTAGGAAGTTTTAATTGTGTTAATCATGGGAAAAATCAAATTGAATCTTTAACCGAGTTCTAGGAGTGGGTAAGTAAGAATTTACTCTGATGATTTTAAATATGTATTCTTTTCCCCCTTGTAATTAAACCTTGCTCTTGTCTTAGATCTTGTGGAATTAAATACCTTGGGTATTTAATTGTTTTGGTCCCTTAACCCTAAAATTTTAATCAGGGAATATTTAGCTAAAATGTCAATGTAATCAGTGATTAAATTAATCCCTAAGGAGATTTGAGCTAGGTGTGGACTTATTACACTTGTTGCTTTATAATGTGGAATTAGTAATTATTATAATGGGAAAAGTTATCTAGTTGAATTTAATTGTCCTTTGAGTTGTCATAATCATCGTTGAAGAGACACATTGTAAAACAAGTTAAATTAAAAAAATGGTGCACACGAACTTATTTATTTATTTTCATTATATTGAGAAAATCGTGCACAATAAATGATTTGTGTGACGAAATTAGCCGCACACATTATTTTTCAAAACTAGGTACTCGAATCTAGTTGTTTCGAAGTAAACATGACATGTGAATTGCAAGTGTGTTAAAAGAGAAGATAGGATAAAGCATGATGTATCCAAAATGCCTGGTTTATCAACCAACACTATATGATGTATCATCATATTATCCACAAAATATATAATATATACGCTAGAGACAATTCACATAATATTAGTTATTCAAAATCTAATAAATAATGTATGTCTACCATTATGCAAAAAGGAAATACGGTGTGTACATATATCATATTGGAATGTATTTATGGAAAGTGTTAGCAAAGCTACCACTTCTTGATTTATAGTGCCCTTAGACACTTGACATACATTTAACCTACCTATGTTAACTTTTACATGCACGTATGAACATTTCACAAAGAGAGATACACTCTCTAGCGCTTGAACTTGAAGAATTGAAATATTTACATTGTTACATTGGTATACACCAGTCATTTGTTTCACAACAAGAATATCATGAGAAAACACACAAATGTTCCAAACATCATGGTGTATCGCTTCCTCAAGACCCAATATCAATGCCCTATACTCAGCCTGGTGGAAGGTCATAGTGGCATTTCTGAAAAATTGTACCTCTTTCTACTATCTTGCTTCCATCAGGGTCGTATAATATGAACGATGAACATGCAAGATTTTAGATGTATTTGACACTCCATGAATTTCCAATCTCCAAATGGAAACCATGCTTACCTTTACAATGGACAAAAATATATTGTAAGCAAACATAAAAAAAAAATAGAATGAACACTTCACAGTTGAATTTTTCAATACAAACATCAATGGTAAAATGTACTTCTTTAGCTTTCCCTAAATGGGATGCTGAAGTTTAAACCATAAGGAAACACTAATATGTTTTGGGGTTTTCATTTTATCAAATAGACTAATCTTTCTTGATATTTAACAAGTCCATCAATAGCCTATAGTATTGCGAATGACATTCCAATAATTGTCATAGTTTATTCACTAAAAAACCATTGTAATGTATATCTAGTATTAAAATTACATGCTTCAATGAGTACTCGAATTCTCTAGAATTAACTCCTTTTCAAACAATACTAGTTTTCTATATTATGTAGATTAAGTAGGGTACATGTGCATCTCTATATGAGTTGAACTCATATTAGAACACTCTTTACACACAAAAAACAAATTGGTATATGACTATCAAAAATTGTGAATAAGGTAGACCAAGGGTCACATGGATAAATTTCAAAGAGAACGGGACTCTTTTCTCATAAACATGTAGTCTACCAAAACCTTTTGGACTTAAGTTCCTTGTCAAGTACACTGACCTAGAAAAAGTCTTAGAACTACACAAGATAATTAAAAAATAAGTAAATAATCAAAGGGGGGCCATATGAATACCATAAACGATTGGAAATGATAATCGCACTCAAGTACAAACCTAAATTGGACAAATGATCATAACCCATACTTAGTGAATTAGAAAATCGTTACCATTACACATTTGGTACCTAAATAGAATTTTAACATAAATGAATTTTAATAATCTAAACTTGCTATAAAATATCTAAAAATTAGTAATTTAAAAATATAATCCATAGAAACACATATTAATACTAAGGAAAACATATTTAATCCAATACAAAACATATTTAATATTTAAGCTCGTGTGAATCAATAATATATTGAACAACAAAATGAAATATATTTAAGTTGGTGTGAATCAACACTAGACAAAAATTAGACAAAAATTAGACAAAAATAAAAATAAAACATAGACAAAAATTAAATATTTATATAGGTTTTTTTCAAACACATCATAAGTTTTTAGAACAAAACATATAAAAGCGGTAATTTTTTTTTTTTTAGTAGCAAACTTGGAGTTGCTTCCATGTGCAATACTTTTTTGCACAATTTTTGGATATATCATCGATTTTATGACCGGAACTCCCATCTTCCTCAGCTTATGTGGAGGCTCATACTTCTAGGCATCCTCCACCATGTCATAAGCTAGACCATACCCTCGTGAATGGGGACCTATAGTGTGGAACTTAGATAAATAAATAACATAAGTTTTGGAAAATTAAGTTGGGCCTTAACCATGGCTGCAATTTCCAGTTTGAATGGCTTATTCTGTTGATGATGGTCTATATAGACCACAAATGTGGACCTCCTAAAGTAATCCTCCCTTTGGAATTTGTGAGTTGTCAACGTTATCCCTACGGGATTAGGAGGAATTGAGCTTCGTGTATTCATTTTCATCATGCAAAAGACAAACTGAATACAACAACACACATGAAAACATAAATATACAATTAATGTTAGTATGATACATGTCAAATCTAATATACTTCATTCGATATGATAAAATAATCACAACATCAGAAAGCTAATATCCACGACAAATTCAAGTATAAATAAATGCCAATGGCTATCCTTCACCAAGATACACCCTCTCGATATCACAACCGTCCATTACAAAAGGGATGGTTGTGATTTACGAGAGGGTGCATTTCGAGTGGAAGGTCGGTGGCAAGCCACTTTAAAAACTCTACTCAACATAGTATACCACCCAATTATTGATGCGGAATCCTAAGGGGCAAACCCTTTCATCACACAATGATAGTGGGCGTAGACATATCGATGTGGCATCACGAGGCGAGCCCCTTCACATGCACTAATTCTTATCTTTGCAGAGGCACTTGCCCCCATATGCCAAATTGAGAGTCGAGTATGATATCACATAATTTTTATATCTTCAACTTTCATTAAACATTCACAACATTAAAATTACCAATATTTAACTAACTAATATATATATATATATATATATATATATATATATATATATATATACAAATGATCTCAACATTTCAATATTTACAACTATAACGCATCCAGAAATCAAAATTTTCCTAATGTATTTAATTTAACACAAACTAAGAGCAATGAAATTAGAACTAACAACTTGAAGATCACATGCATATTTAACCAATACCAACATAATATCAACATAATTAACTAGTCTCATACAGGTGATTAATAAACAAAATTGTAGAAATTACTGAATCCTCTATCATTTATTAACAAATACATGAATACAATAATACCATAATAATAAACTAGTTCACATTATTATTTAGTGTCTATATACTAAGCAAAATATTTGACCATGTCATTCGTTTAGAAAAGAAACTTCCAAACAATTGTTCGATATATTTGTACTTAAGATAAAGTTTCATGTTATATGTGTCCTTGTGTATATCAAGCACATAGATTTGTTCCTATTTACAAAGTATTAGGTAATAGATATGACATCAAATTACCGCCTTTTTATAGTTTCAAATATATTAAATAATAATAATAATGAAAACTATAATTATTTTCTAAAGTTTAAGGTTCGAGGTTTGGGGTTTACGGCTTAGGGTTTAGGGCTTACACCCCAATGTTCGGGGGGTATAAGGTTTAGGGCTTATGGTTCAAGGATTAGGGTTTAGGGTTCAAGATTTAGGGTTTATGACTTAAGGTTGAGGGTTTATAATTTAGGATTTATCGTAAATAACATAATCAAGAAAACTTAACACTATTATGACACCGTAAACAATCAAACGATATCTTAAAACTAATGTGATATCCTAAACAATGAAATATTGATATGACATAAAACAATAATGTGTCACCACCAATAATCGAAGCTTGAAGGGTTAGGATTTATACATGATGGAGAAATAGAAGGTCATTTACTTCCTATCATAAGGTGAGTTTAAATTCTATAATCAATCTCTGTTAATCCAAGTTACATTAAACTGTGACACCTTGTCCTAATGATTTAGAGGCCATTATCTTTTTTAAGGGATAGAGTGGAACCTTGAATAAAACTTCAAGAATATTATATTATATAAACAAGTGCATTAATGAAAGGTAATAATGGGAAAACTCGTTGAAGTTTGATGATATTGTATTGAGACAATGTTAATTGCTAATCACCCAAGGAATGCTTTGTTTCAGTTGTGTGCATGGATGAAGAAAGGGTTAGGTTGATGGAAAATGTTTAATGAAATTGTGGAAGTGTTGCTTTACTGATTAAAAGCATGAGTATGAGATGTTAAGACCATTCTCGGAGGAACGAAAGGAAAGAGCAAAAGATAAGGTAGGGCAAGAAACCCCAAATTTAACACAATGTAAATTGATACAAAACAACATTATTTATTGATACTCACACTCTTATGCATATTTGTAAACATTTACAAGCTCAAGTGTTAAAATTACATGCACGTATGTTTAAGCCTTCTAATTTTATGGATTCTACTCAATTACTTAACAATCCACTTGCACCTAAAGTGGATTTTTATCCTTTTCCGCTTGGATTTGTATCTCTTAAGCTTCCTATTTATGAGGGAAAATGTGATCCCAAGTAGTTCAAATTTTATCCTTTCATGTCGCTTGCTTAGACTATACTTACAATGATCAATTACTTACCAATATTTTTCTTAAAGCCTTAAAGGTTATTAATTACATTGGTTCTATGATCTACCCATGCCTTCCATCGAGGATTTTAATCAGTTAGATGATAAATTCCTGGCATAATTTTTTATAACATTGGTGAAAATATTTCATATGCTCAAATAACTAAGATACAACAAGGATCTAATGAACAAATTGGTGACTACGTTTTTACCATACAAATATTATTACTAAGATAGAATACTATCTACTCAATAAGATTCAAGATTAATTTTCTCAAATCCTTGTGTATCATTTACGAGAATAAATCATGTTTGAAAAATTTTGATGTTTTTATGAGCTATGTCACACTTTAAAGTAGTGAGAGGTTAGGATCCTTATGTTGAACAAGCATAAATATGCATTTTCTAGTCCTAATACACCTACATCAAAATTTCTAGGAAAATCTAACTACAAATTCAAACCTAAAGATAACAAGCCTAATTTTGGATTTAATGTTAATTCCATATCTCATCTTAAAAGGCTTTAGTTACAAGTAGAGTCAACGAAGCAATTACAAGATGCATTGAGGAGACATATCTGGTTTGTAAAGTTATTGAAATGATTTCAAAATGCATGGAAAATGTTTGTTTGTCTTTTGTAGTAAGGTATGGAAGGGTTATAGGGTCAATGAAGTCATTCCAAGATGCATTGAGGAGACATATCCAAGATAAGTAGTAGGACAAAAAAACATATCCCATAACCAATCAACTATTATGTTCATGAGAGGGTCATCTCTAGTGCAGCTTTATCCTTATTTTTAAGGATCATAATATATTATTGCAAACCATGCAAACAAACCAAAGAAGGATTTTTTTGATTAAATGTGGATTATTAGAATCATAGAAGTAATTCTAAGATGCAATGAGCCTGCACCACTAGCCATGTCTAGCATCGACCAACTATGTAACAAATTCTTACATATAGGAGTGACTATTACCACCTCATTATCTTACATATATCACATACTTTGAAATACCCTTCTAACTCATATATATATATATATATATATATATATATATATATATATATATATATATATATATTCTTTTGTGAATAATTCACTCACCATTTATAGTATAAATCACAATTTACATTTTGCACACACATACAAAGAATTCTAAAATTGAAGATTTTTGTATTTAAAAATTTCCTTCTTTTCTCCCCATACATGTTGTTGGTACTTGTTCTCTAAAAGACCTAAACATAAGTTTGATTTTTGAGATGAATGTCCCAATGATGCATTCAAGGATGAAGTAAATTGAATGACACCAAATGTGTTAGCAATGAAACCAATCACATCTCATAAGATTTTAAAGTAGCTTTTCAATTATAGTAAGAAATTAGTGTAAAATTTCGTTGTTGAAAAACAAAGTGTGTTTTTCAACATTTTTCAAAATCAATTCCCATATTGGCTGTAGTTTCAAGGCATATATCTCCATATAGAAAATTGTTGACTTACAGTCAATATTGATCATTGCACACATCAAATAAATCTCCCACATATTCAATCCCAGAGATTTTTAGAGTTGTATAAGTAGATCCAAGATGCATGTAAGATATACATGAATATGATAGAGATGTAGCAACAAATACATGATAGAAACACGAATGGTATACAACTCTATAAAAAATACAATACTCACATACAAGGGAAACAAATGAGTATATTATAGTTGCTAAAGAAATTCTTTGCTCGACATAAGAGGCATTGGTCCTCACTTTCCTCTTTTTATGTTCACAAAGATAGGGTGATAGGAAGTGTCATGAATGCTTCACTAACATAGTAAGTCTCAATGTGGTTGATTGAAAGAAATGATTAGGAAGGTTCTATAAATAACCAAATTGTGTTCTTGCGAGAGGATAGTCTTCACAAAATTGCAGCATCATATAAGAACACATGTGGGAATTCAAGTGAGAGGTTACTTAGTGTTTCAAGTAGAGTTTGAGGATCTATGGTGAAAGGAGAAAAACCACAATTTGTGGCTGCATTTTGTCAATCAAATTGTGGTGATGTGAGTCCTAATGTTTTAGGTGCTTCCCATTTTGCATAGACACGGGATTGCTTTGTGACTTCAACCACAATACTTGTAATGGAAAAAATAAAATGTGTTATGGGCGTGGAAGAGGGAAAGGATTTACTCGTAAAGAATTAATTAAGGATTTGTTGATTCTATTCATTGTTTGATAGTCTTATATCTTATATCCTGCTTTATATGCTAGATACCCTGATGAATTTGGGAGCACCCGCATTATTGGGAAAAAACAATTCCAGAAGGCTACCGACCTATTCAACAGTGCATCTGAGTAGTTATCAAGAAAAATAAGCTACCGCCATGTATATCTTGACTTCTCCAACATTGAGGTCAAGCTTTCCCTAGCTGTACTTGGTAATCTGGAGTCCATAGTTAAAACATGTCCTGTTGTAGTGGGATTTTCTTTTGTTTAGGAACCACTGATGGCCCTAGAGAATTTGATTTTAAGCAGGGAGATGATAATGTGGGGTTCTATTTGGATAAACTTGCTATTGATTTTGTTTGTTTATGCTCAGTCTATTATGGTTTTGTACAAGGCATTTTGTCAAACAATTTCATATGAAACCCAAAATCAACTAAACATTGTATCTATTTCTACTGCAATGTGAAAATACATTGTGAAAACAATGAAATATTAAACAAAACAATGAAAGATGTGATTTTATGCATAGAAGCATCCATATCCAACGATATAGCAGTACAAAAAGATTATAAACTCAAAAGACGCTACCCATACAGAAAACATGAAAAAATAAGTGGGTATGGGTGTTTACGGAAAAGGAAAAGTTGAATGGAATGTAATCAGTTCTAATCATCCTTCATGGTACAACAAAGTGATACAACAAACGAAGGAACAAAAGAAGGTTAAACGGTTTAAGCGACTCCCCCTTACGTGTTAATGGTGATGCCTTCACAGGTGTAAAAGCTTCTAGTCCTAATGAAAAACTTTCGTGATTTCCCTTCACAGGTGTGGCTTGCACTTTTGGTTATCGGTAAAAACTTCTCGTGATTTCCCGTAGCAAGAAATGATTCAAAGGTATTGTTCCCTATTTTTACGATTCAAAATGATTTAGATCTTAAGAATCATTCATTGGCACGAGTGGAGGGTGGTAATAATTCAAAATGCTCCCACGGCATCCACGTAATCGGTTGGGCGTCGAGGATGTTTCCTTAGTAAATGTTTTCTAAACATACGTCATCAAACCCGGTCATATCGCATGAGGCATGGGCCATTAAGACCATGAGGATGGGGCACCATACATAGGTGAAAAATAAGTTGAGGGTAAACTTGCTATTGTGGATTGAACTGAATTTTAAAGATATGAATGAATCCGTGGGTAGTGGCTGCATTTATTAAAGAACAATTATTCCCTTATGGAAAGGTTTTTATTTTTATTTTTATTTTTTGATGAAAATGGATCTTATATTATATTGATGTAATAAGTTACAAGATATCTTTAAAAAAAAAAGTGGGTGGTATGAGAGCATGCCCCAAAACCATGAATAAGCTAGGACGAGCCTAGAACAATAAGAGTCAAACTAGGCCGAGCCTAGGAGAGTACAACAAAAAGGTATTACCTGAAAAAAATTAAAATGCACTATCAAGCAAGCAACAACAAACATGCCGATAGCCGATCTTGATCATCCGGCCACCCCAAATAGGAAAAGAGTGTAACATTAGAACCTCCCAAAAAGAGTAGCAAGTTCTTCCTCCGGGTCCGCTTCCCCATGTGTAGGAATGGTGAGGTTGAGGTGAGGGAATTTTTTAGATGGTGGTGGAGGTGGCGGTGGGTGTCAAGCATCCTATTGTGAAGACGGTAGAAGGTGATACCCACCCATGTTGGTGAGGTGGCGAGCCCCAACCCCTCACTGGTGAGCCAACAAATGTGGCAGAGAGCCCCACCCATCTTTGGCAAGGTGGTGAGTTGCGGCGAGTCGACAAATGTGGCGAAGAGCCATGGCCATGGTGGCGGAAGAGTTCTATGCTAAAATGACCCCAGAAAGTAAGTTTGATTGAAAACACATGCCGAGATTAGCTTCACAAACCACCACAGGCTAAAGGCGAGGAGCGTCTTGTGGGAGATGTAAGCACTCGGGAAACGTTGCATGGGGCTTCCCCCTAGTGGTGCAGTAGGGTTTGGAGGTGATCCACCTTCGGCGCCACCTTGTTTTCCCAAACTTGAATATAGAAGCATATTAGAGATCACCATAGATTTATTATAAATCAAGAAAGATTGATCAACTATAGAATTAGCAAAGAAAAATAATTTCTTTCTTTCTATATCCAAAATAGAATCTCCCCTCTAAAAACATGCCAAATCTAGGTGAACATAGGCAGAAGTTTGGGATTATCTCCCAAGAGGATATGCTGCCAAGTGAAACAATGGGGTTGTGAGGGAAAAAAGGAATGGATCAATTCCAGGAAAGTTGAGCTTTGAGACAGAAATGAAGACATGCAAAATTGTTTCCAGATGTCCGATGGGTGGGGAAGCTAAGAGGCAAGGATCCCAATTTGAATAAGACGAGCCCCAATAGGAAGGCCTTGGTGTAGAATACACTAAATAAAATGAGTAATTTTGGGCTCCACACATATAGTCCAAACAATTTCAAATCATCTACCCTAGGTAGAAATAGTGGCATGAATTCCCAATGAGTATTAAGTTTTTTTCCACCATGGGAAAATGGGGTGAGAGCCAACAATAGCCTTTGTTGGCTTTGCACTTACGAAAGAGTATCAACATACCACTTATAGTGCTGTCTAGGATGAGAGAGAGGAATGCACAAAAATCTTATGCAACATGTGATTAGGAATTGAATTGATCACAGATAGTTAAAGTATGTTGATCTTAATTGGAAAGCTCGCATAGTGAAAGCAGAGCTTTAAAATCGACCAAGAGTACCAAGATTGAGCGTTCTTGCAGAAGAAGTCCTCGATGGTATGAATTCCACGCTTGAAGAATTTGAGGTCAGAGATTCCCAAGACCTATGCTAATCATTTATCTTGGGATTGAAAAATCAGTGACCACCAGAGAGATTGCTAATTAAAGAAAACCCATTATGAAATTCATCCCCCTTCCATAAAAGACAGGTTTGACACATTCCCACGCTTTCCAAATACTCTTAAAGTACAAAGGTGCCAAACAATTTTAAGTAGCACAAGAGTGATAGAAATTTGACAAACCCTAAGGATTTCAACGTAGGGCGACCATAAGGAGAACCTTCCACAATGCCATTTTGTATGAGAAATTTTTTCTTGACGTTTAATGCTTTTGATAATCCACTTAGCATAAAGAGCTTTCCCTTGACGTTGAATGTGAATAAGCCAAGGCCTCCAAAATTTTGAGGCGGAAACATATATCCCCTTATCGATTTGAAAACCTTTCGGTAGAAGCATTAGCCCATAAGAAATCTTTGAGTAGTTTTTCCAACTTGAATGGAGGCTTTAGAAGGAACCCAACATGACAAGTAGTAAACATGGGTAAAAAAAATTTGAGCAGATTTGGAATTTTTAGCTAGAGATAAAGGCCTAGTAATCCAATATTCCAAAAAAATTTCCACCCATTGAATAACATAATGCCATAGTTAATCGGGGAGGCAAAAGAAAAAGGAATACCTAGAAATTTCAAAATATCACCATGTTGCAGAATTTTCCAATCAAAGGAAAAGTGTTCAAACATTGCATTGAATTGCTAATGTTGGTCTCATCCTCAATAATCATAAGGAAGGAATCAGGAAAAATTCCCATTAAGAAGTTGTGAATTGGGCTCATCATGCGGCGAGATTCCCACGAACAAGACCACTGTCACTTTGGCATGAGCTAAGAGATAACCAAATCCTTGACCCCATTTAGCACATACGGTGCATGGGGAAGAGGAAAACCTTGTTTGATAGACCAAGAAAAAATCCTAAAAGGCTATGAGATAAGGCCATTAATAGAAATTTGAGCAAAGGCATCTACAAAAAGCATATTGACAGATTGAATAAAAATGGGTCCAAAGCCAAGGGCCTAAAGCATGGCAAGAATGAATGGCCATTCAATCCGATCATAAGCCTTCTCAAAGTCAATCTTGATAAACATGGCGGCCTGATGAGATTTGCAAGCCCATTCCATGCCTTCCCACACCACGATGATGTTATCCAGGATGAAACGTCCATGTATGAAGCTTGTTTGCTCTGGTTGAATAATAACAGGTAGAAGATTGCGTAATCGTAGAGCTAACACTTTGGAAATGATTTTGTAGGAGACATTCAAGTAGCATAATCGGCCACCAACAAGTGATTTTCTTGGGATCTCCTTGCTTAGGGATGAATTTTATGTTTTGTTAGGAAATAAGGGATAAAATATGTGGAATAATCCCTCACGAGAATCAAACTAATATGCGAAAATTATTACAGATCTCAAATAAAATTGCGAGAATAACAACACAAAGAGACAATATTTAATGTGGTTCACCCAATTTGGGCTACGTCACCAAGAATCACTTGCTCGGATTTTATTACAAGCCACCGCTCTCTCGTCTGATACCAGATCCGTTTGGAGCTATGCTCAACAAACTCTCTGAAATTCACACCTGAATTCAAAACACATCTCAATACATTTGCTTGTACATCTATCATATGCATAAGACCATATAAATAGACATTGCTTTAAGCGAGTTTTACAAAACCGTGGGTATCAAAACCATGGGGAAAAATCCGTCCCATAAACCTATGGGTCAAAAAAAACTCGCCCATATGAGAAAAGCACGTTTCCGATATGTCGGGTGCATTTTCGAGGACAAAAAATTTTACGCCTAAAAAAAAAAAAAAAAATTGAATGAGGGCTGCCGACCCCCCGAACCCAGCGAGGATACATGAAAAGTGTACAGTACTCTTAGTGTACGAGTCTTCAACACTTTCACACATGAAAATAGGCTCCTGACCTAACAATCTCCCACTTGGAGACTAGTTTTCCTGAGCAAGCTTCTCGACCCTTCACTAGTTTGTGAAGACCAACCAAAGTTGAACACAACTTTAGTTTTCCCTTGTGACCACCTTGGTCATCATGTCTGCTAGGATTTTGGTGGTATGAATCTTCTCGACTTGACTTCTCTTCCTCCAAAGTTGTCTGATGAAATGGTACCTTAGCTATATATGCTTTGTCCTAGAGTGGAAAGCGAGTTCTTAGCTAGGTGTATAGCACTCGACTATCACTATGTAGCTTACATTCCTCCTGCTTATGCCCTGACTCCTCAAGCAATTGTTGTAACCAAATCATCTCTTTGCTTGCCTCTGTGTTGCAATGCAACATACTCGGCCTCTGTGGTTGACAAAGCCACCCGGCTTACGTAGTCGTGAAATCCAACTCTTTGTTGTCCCACCTACAGTGTAAATATAACTTCGTGCTCCTCCTATTGTCTACATCTCCAGCCATATTTGAATCTACATAACCACGTAAAGTGGTGTCTGATCCTTGTAGCACAAAAATTGTCCCCATGGTCCCTCTCAAATCCGAAGGATCCACTTTACTTGCTTGTCGATGCTCTTTACTGGATCACTCATAAATCTACTCACGGCTCCCCCTTTGCATGGGCAATATCAGGCCTAGTGCACACCATAGCATACATCAAGCTGCTACCCAGCTTGATGAGTAAGGTACCTTGGACATCTGGTTTCTTTCTCCTGCTCTGTCTTGGGACTTTGCTCCTTTGATAACTTGAAATGGCACTGCGAAGGAGTCCCAGACCGGTTTAGCATCCTGCATATTAAACCTCTCAAGACCTTCTTAATGTACTCTTCTGAGATAAAGTCAAGCTTAGTTCCTTCTATCCCGAGATATCCTCATACCGAGGATTTGTTTGGCTACCCCAAATCCTTCATATGAAAAATGATTCACTTAGTTTGCTTCTTGAGTACTTTTATTTCTGCATGTTTTACCTACATGACCGACATGTCATCAACATCAAACAGGATAATATAACTTCCATCCTCAAATTTCTTTGTATATACATGATAGTCGAGAATGACATCGATATAACCTTGCTCCATCATGAAGCTATCAAATTTCTTATACCATTGACGTGGAGCTTGTTTGGGCCATCTGAGCTCTTCTTGGTTTGCACACCATCTCCTCTTTACCTTTGACTTCATATCCTTAGTTTGCTGCATATATAGCTCCTCCTCCAAATCACCATGGGAAAATGCGGTCTTTACATCTAAGCATGTTCTAAGTGCAAGTCTTCTGCTGCCACTATTCCAAGAACGATTCGATAGAAGTCATTTTTACTACGGGAGAAAAAATCTCATCAAAATCTATACCTTTTTTTATGCAAACCCCTTGACCACCACCAACCGGGCCTTGTATCTTTTCTTGCCTCCTTCTTCCTCTTTGACCTAAACACCCACTTATTTACCTGTAATGCTCTTTTTCCTTGGGTAGCTTTACCAAATCCATATCACGGTTCTCCATGAGAGCTGATGCTCCTCATCCATGGCTTGCTCCCACTTCTTCTGGCATCTACTGCATTGCTTCATCAAAGCTCTACGGTTCTCCACTATCGGTGAGTAATAAATAATAAAGAGAAGGAGAAAAACGTTGAGGGTTCTCTTCTTACCCTAGAAGACCTCCTCGATATAGGAGTTTGGGGTTCTGTTGAGGGGTTCTGAACTAATTCATGTGTCACTTTCCCATCTGGAAGATCTCTCTGCATTGCGTATTCTTTCTTGGATTCTTCCTGTTTTCCTGTAATCTTTTGCTTATACATGACTTTCTCATTAAAGACCACATCCCTAGATCGAATGATTTTCTTGTCCTTAATACTCAACATTTATATCCAAAGTCATCACCACCATAACTTGATGAAAGTACATTTTTGATTTAGCCTCTAGCTTAGTCTATCATCCTTGTCTATGTGAACAAACACCTCACATCCAAAGACTCTAAGAAATGAATAATCAACTTTCTTACCATACCAAGCCTCCTCGGGTATGCCTCCATCAAGGCACTTGAGGGTCCTCTGTTTATCAAGTACATTGTGCTCTCACTTCATGCCCAAAAAGAAAAGAGGAGTCTGCATGTAACCTCATGCTCTAGCACGTTCCATTATTGTTCTGTTCATCCTTTACGATACCCCATTCTGCTGCGGAGTTCTGGAACCATCTTTTCTGTGGATTCCATTCTTAGAACGATAATCATCAAATTCATTTTGTGATACTCCCCTCCATTATCGACTGAGACATTTTAGCTTAAGACTGTTTCATTCTCTACAAGGCTTTCCATTTAACAAAAGTGTCAAATACATCAGATTTGTTTCTAATACAATAAACCCAAACTTTCCTTGTTGCATCATCGATAAAAGTAACATAATAACTTGAACCCCGAGAGATGATACAAGTGGCCCCACACACATCAGAATGCACCGGCTCTAACTTACTCTCTTTCTTTGTAGGTCGACCTTGAGAAACCTTACTCACTTTTGTTTCCCATATATGCGAGTTCTCACAGAAATCAAACCTGTTTACGTATATCCGGAAAATTCTTCTTTATGATGTTCATGCCCTTATGGCTCATATGGCCAGAGCCTATAGTGCCATAATGTTGTATATGCGCATCGAAGCCACAAGATTACAATCATTAGTACTATCGGTGGTTAAATACAAGGTTCGACCTTCTTACCTCTTGCCACCACAAGAGCACCCTTGGTAACCTTCCAAGAGTCTCTTTGTAAATATCACGAGTCTGACCATCACTTCCCATTGCCCCTGCCGATATCAAATTTTGTCTTAATGTAGGCACATGTCTGACATCCTTCAATAGCCAAGTATTCCCATTCTGCATCTTAACTGAACAGAACCTTTTCCAACTATGTTGCAAGGCTCATCATCACCAAGAAAAACATGCCCAAAATCTCCTTGAACATAATCAACAAAATAATGCCTATGTGGAGAAGCATGGAAAGAAGCCCCTGAATCTAAAACCCAAGATTCAGTAATATTGTGCAAAGAAAGAATCAAAGCATCTTGACATACATTACCCGTTGCCACATTTGCCTCCTTGTTTTCTTCTTGTTGTTTCTTCTTATCCGAAGCTCCCCAGAGTCCTTCTTTGCATGCCCGGGCTTTCCACAATTCAAGCATCTGATCTTGTTCTTGGATTTTGACCTTGCACGATCTTTTGATTTTCCACGGTTTCCTCTATTCTTTGTCTCCCTCTAGTTTCCCTTTGTCAAAGCATTCCACTGAAGTAGAAGATTCCCAGAGCTTTTTCTTCGCATTTCCTCGCTTAGAATCACCCCTCTGACATCCTCGAACTTGACTTGAGTTATTTGGAACCGAGTTACTTACCGCCATTACAGGCTATTCGACTCTCGGGTAAAAGCACGAGAATTAATAAAGCCCTAACTTCTTCATCAAATTCTATTGTAACCGAAGCTAGCATATTCACTACCGTATTGAAATCATTTAAATGATCTGCTACTGAACTATTCTCAGACATCTTCATATTAAACAACTTTTTCATTAAAAATATCTTATTAGAGGCGAAGAGGGTTTTCATCTGACTTCCTAATGCATCCATTAGATCTTTTGTAGTCTTTTCCTTTGAAACATTAAATAATACCGAAGATGCAAGACTCAGTCGGATCGTTCCAAGTGCCTTCGATCCAACAAATCCCATTCCGCATCTGTCATACTCGAGGGTTTGTTCACCTTCTCAGACAACGGAGTATAAAGATCCTTTTGATAAAGGTAATCTTCCATCTGCATCTTCCAAAGACTGAAATTCTACCCGTTGAATTTATCAACCCTAGATCTTCCTTCATCTGCCATAGCTCCCACTCAAGCTAAAAACTTTCCCTACGATTCAACACTTCAGCAAACCAAACCAAGCTCTGATACCAATTGTTAGGAAATAAGGGATAAAATATGTGGAATAATCCCTCACAGAATCACAACAGTAGAAACTAATATGCAGAAATTATTACAGATCTCAAATAAAATTACAGAATAAAATAACACAACACAAAGAGACAATATTTAACGTGGTTCACCCAATTTGGGCTACGTCCACCAAGAATCACTTGCTCAGATTTTATTACAAGCCACCACTCTCTCAATCTGATACCCGAGATCCGTTTGGAGCTATGCTCAACAAACTCTCTGAAATTCACACTGAATTCAAAAGACATCTACAATACATTTGCTTGTACATCTATCATATGCATAAGACCATATAAATAGACAACTACTTTAAGCAGTTTTACAAAACCGTGGGTATCAAAACCATGGGAAAAATCCGTCCCATAAACCTATGGGTCAAAAAACTCGCCCATATGAGAAAATCACGTTTCCGACATATAATTGCATTTTCGAGGCCAAAAAATTTACGCCTAAAAAAAATTTAGGGGGTTAGAGCCCTAAATGTACCGCCCCGGAGTAGCCCGAACCCGGTGAGGATACATGAAAAGTGTACATTACTCTTAATGTACATTCTTCAACACTTTCACACATGAAAACAAGCTCCACAACCTTGATGTTTCCCTTATTAATGCATGGCCCTAGGGATTGGTTTTAAATCCTTCAAGATAGACCTGAAAAAGTTCTTACTGACAGAACCCCAAAGAGCTTTATAAAATTCATAAGGATTCCATCGCAGCCCAATGCTTTATCATTAGCCATTTGCAGAGTGGTTTTATGGATGTCTTCAATGGTGAGCATTATTTCGTAGATCACCTTCTAAGCCTCGAAAGCATGCGACATAACACCCAAATAGTGGTTAAAAGTGGATCGAAGAGCTGCGAGGAGGGTGGTTGAGCTTGAAAAGATGAGCTTGTAATGGCACACAAAGGCTTGCAACATAAGTTATGGGTCTGTAATCTAAGCTTCGTTGTCCATGATAGCTCAAATCTTTTGAGAAGGATTTTTGGCTTAGAGAGAAAGAAATAATTCTTTCGAAACCCGATCTCCAATCTTGAGCCAATGCATTTGAGCTCGGATCACGAGCACCTGGCATTATAGTTATCCACAATTTTGATTTGATGCGGAGTGTTATAACTTGGTTTAGAGTGTCGAGAGAAGGATCACCTTGAAGCACCTTCATCACCGAGAGATGAGGTGTTCGCGGTGTTGAATGAAGTTGAATTTTGCGAGTTGTTTTCCGTAGATTATAAGAAATTTGGTAGTCGAGTTCGGTGCATCTTCCCACCATTGTATCGGTGGCTTGCATAAGTGGATGAAACCACCGACAATGATTTAGGTCATGGAGTTAAATTCCAAACACATTTGATATGATTGACAGTGGGACCATGTTGCATCAAGGTAGTATTAAGAAAGAATTGGCCTTTATGAAAAATGGGACACACATCATGCCAATAGATACAAAATCATATATGAGAGTGGTTTGAAAGGAAAAGTTAAGCATGACCTCTCTTTGGCATAGAATAAATGCTATCGAACTCAAAGAAATTTTGAGTTGATAGCATGGCCCTGTCAAGCCATTTAAGAACGCGATATGTCCCTCCACAAAGATTGGTCCATGTGTACCAAGCTGCTAGAGGTGGGAAAGTGAGATGTGTTAGGATCAAAAATCTAAATTTATTTTGCATGAAGTACCACGCTTCCCTTTCACCAAGTGTCCACCTCATAGGAAAGTGGCCACATTTATCATTAGGGGATTCAACCATATTAAAGTCTCCACTTATTACCTAGTAGGCATCGGGAATGGAGTTGGCTATCCACCACTACAGATCATCCCTTTTGGCCGCATCATTCGAGGCGTAAATATTATGAGCCCAAAAGGGCAGCCATCAATATTAAAGAGGACCCATATGACACGGTTGGTGGGGTCGATTCCATGATTAATTAATAAGGGCCTCATTTGGGAGAAAAAATTAAAATTAATCCCCCACGCCCTACTTCATGATTTCTACAGAAAGCCAATCTAGCATGCTAGATGGATTTGCATACCATCTATAACTTAAAAACTGTAATTTTACTTCTTGTACAAAAACAAAACATCAAGATTTGTACATCATTGTTGAGTTTCATGCACAAATATTTACAAAAGGAGTGCAGCAAGACCCCTAACATTCAAGATAAAAATTCATGGGAAACATTGGTCAAGAGCCATATCCCCATCCTCCAAGCCATCAAGGGCATCATATTGATTGTGCAAGAAATGAGAAACATTGTGCTTTGTACAAAAAAATCCTGTAGATCAAATTTTTTCCAGTCGATGTACTTAATGTTGTATTCCGCTTCGGTGGAATCCACGCTGCATGCTAGGCTATGGTCCCGAGAGATGCGGGAAGGACTTTGAGGTCGTTTGGAAGGCCCTTGTGAGTTTCTTGGCTAGAAGTGGAACTAAATGCGGGATGGGGACGTGAGAAACAAAATTTGTCTAGTCCATGAGAACCGATGCCATAAGGACGTCTTTGGAATAATTTGGCAATGGAGTAGCCAAGATGGCAACAAATGATTGGTTCTTTGGCAGTAGTTGTAGGCTCCTTAGCCCGGGATACGAAGAGATTGTTCCTTAACACACGGTCCCGATGGCCATGGGAGCCAGAGGCTTTGGATTGTTGGGCTTTGTTCTTGTTTTCTAGCCCTCAGAAACTTGCCAACCTTCCTCCTATTGGGGTTTGACTGGATCGGGAGTTTTTTTGGCCACAGGGTGGTTATGGGGTACATAAAGCGGACAATCCTTGATCTTGTGATCAAACGCTTGACAATGGAAGCAAGTGTTGGGTAGATTGATATACATGACTTGTTGGGAATAGTGTTTATCACCCATTTGAATATCCACAAATTCTTTGAGATCATGCGAGAGATCAATCTCAATGCATACTTGCTTATGTAGACGAGCATGGTAAAACTTATTGGCTTCCAGGAAAACTACCTACTAAGTAAAGGAAATAATTTACTTTAAAAAAGGCATGAATGGAAGAGGAAGACAAGAAATACAATCCAATAGGAACTTTAAGGGTAGTATATTCAGATACCACAAATTACTTGTGTCAGGTGTTAACACAAACAACGAGTTGTGGACATAACAAGTGGCTAGCTTAGCTATAATATTAGGTGCATTAGCACGGTCAGAGAAATGAAAAAGAAAGAAACACTTGGTCATGTTTTGAATGCTATCTAGGCAAACTCCAAGAGGAGTCCAAACTATGTTAACCAAGATTTGAGCATGCTTTCAAAGGGATTCAACCCAAAAAATACCCAATGAGGAAAAACTTCTCTAACCATTGAAAAATAACATAAATTTAGGAATGACAAAACTACATCAGGAGGAGAAAGATTACCTCGTGAAAAACCTTTGAGACAAATTTCTGGGTCACTTAAGTCGGTGGTGCCATTGCTTACTCCACTATATCCTTCCACAGTTAAAACAACCTGGGTTTGAAAATGATAAGGACATTATATAGGGGATCCCAAAGGGAAAAAAACCCTAGGACATACTATAACATAAATTCTTACAGATCCCAAAAAGTTCGTGGTATGGTGGTTAGAAAAGACAAACCCTAGAAAAGTAGACTCCGATTTTGTGCAGAGTATCAAAGCATTTTTTCCCTCATGACTTTAGCCTTATTAGCTATGTTTTTTGGAAAAGGTATTTATTTGACATAAGAAAATAATGTAGTTTCTAGACATCCCACTTTGAAGATTGAATGGTTTTTCTATTTTCGATATCTAATGGCATTAATATAGTTATGTCAATTGTGAAAATATGGATCGGTTAGGTTTTCAAATGCACCAAATGCCTACCCTCCACACAAAATGCACCTATGTATGGTGCTCCATCGGGCATGGTATAGATGGCCCATCTCACATACACCCACCGGATAGGTGATGTCGGGCCAAAAATCCCATCGGACCGAAAGCAAAAAAGCGCATGTATTAGAAAGAAGATGACTAATGTGGCATAATGATGAATTAACGTGGGGTAGCGAAAGTTTGAATTATAAAAAAACATGCACCCATCCATTCCTATTTGTTCAATAATGCTACAGATTATGCAACCAGTACGCCACTCACGGTAATCACAAAAATTCTTTGGTAATCACCCAAACGCCTAGTAATCACACCATTTACTTGTGATATATGACTGTCACTTTGTGCATTTCATGCAACATGGAGGAAAGAACCATTTTACACGGTTTTACAAAGTGGGGAAGGAGATTTCAAATAATTTATTTTGTTAAAGTGCGAGGGAGCTTGGAGCCAAGGAAGGAGGAAGGAGCCATCGCCGGAGACAAAGGAATGATTAGGATCTCAATTGAAATCCATGTTTCTGAAGCACCCATACCCTCGGCATAATGTTTGAATATTGTTTATCATGCTCATGCATTTCCTTCAAAAATTTTGGGGATGTGTTCAATACCAGTGGTGCGAGGGATATACTATTTTTTCTTTCATTGGATATATTGTTGTTTCCTTTCTAGCATTACTATTGTTTGCATATTTTATCTACTTAACATTTATGCCAAATGTGACAGTTTGATGGATTCACACCAAGTGTTTGACAAAATGTCTCCCATAAATGGGGCATATGTTCAACTAATTTTTTTATGAGATCCACTTCAACAAAACATAGATGTACAATAAGAATACAAATATCTACAAATTTTTCATCTAATCACCTTTGTAGCACATATCTATAGAGTTTCCAATTGTTTGTCATGAGAAATTGGCAACTTGGAAATGACCTTTGGGCTATAGAGAATAAAACAATACGAGAGAATAATAAACAAGAATGATTACTTTCCAAGTACTCTAGGTACTCCATAGAGAATTACATGAAGTACATCTTTCTCGAGTGAACTTTGGGGTGGTTGATGATAGTCCCTAGTCTAGGATTGTCAATATTGTTTTCTATATCATCATACATGAACACTATAATGTTATCATCTTTCATACCACCATTCTTTATTATGTGATATGTAATGCAAACATTGGCATACATAAAAATTTGTGGGGCTAACATATTATTCAAACCAAATTCATGATTTAATTGTAACTTGACCTATTTGTTCTAATTACCTATAAAGTTTGAAAAAACAAGGAAAACAGAGCATAAAAAGGGCATAAAACAATAATAAAATGAGAGTCTAGAAAATTCATAAATTGATGAACATGGCTATTGAATTAGAAAGGGAAATGGTTCAAACCTCCTAATTTACCAAAAAACACATCAATGCCTGCATTAGCAGATAATAAATCTCATCTGTAATCATTTCCATTTGATTGTAGTATTTTATGATGGATTTTAATTGCTAATGCTTGCATTCGCTCTTATTGAAGAAATCCACAATTAGATTGGAGCCCCCTTCAAAACAAGCTGACATTGGATCACTTTTGTTGTTTTTTAGGCCTTCTCACATGGGAGTGTCCAAACACTATTTCCTTCCCTATTTTTTTCATTTTTTCATAACCCTAAATCAGGGGATGTTAAAAGCAATTATTATCTTACAAACTCTCAAATAACTGCCTCTGTAAAACTGTAACATAGAATTTGTGACAACTGTCCTCTTGGAACATACTTCATGACCACTGATCCGTCACTGATCACAAAGTGTGTTCAGAAAAGACTCTTGTCTAAACAAAAATTACATATTTCTTTCCGGATACAATGTTTCAATACTTATTGAGTATAAAATCTTGATATCTAATGATTAACTTCTAAATAATTTTTTCAAGACATTCCAAAAGTGAATATTGTGGACCTAAAAAAACGTTTTCGATTATACTTTATGATACCTGATCAATGAATATGTTCTGAGAAAAATTTCTCAAATAAATTGTATGTTTTTATTATTTCTAAAAATCTGTTCTCAAAATATTTGTAAGTTTTTTTGTTTGTTTTTACCAAAAACTTTTTTCAATAATAATAGACTCTGGAAGTTTGAAATATCTGATAATTAAATAAACATTTTTATAAAAGGTTTCTCTCATTATTATGTACTGTAGAAGCCTAACATCCTTAAATCTCTTAACAATTACTTAAGTCTATAGAAGCTTGAGAAAACACATTTTCAGTATCAAACACTATTGTTTTTTCAAAATGGTGTTTTTCATTATTATGTATTGTGGAAGCCTAACATCTATAATCTCGATAATTACTCATAAAATATCTCAAACCCTATATATTATGTAGAATCTTGTTTCGCTTTCTGATTTTGAAAGGCAATAAAGAATAACAACATTAAAATTATATAAGTTGTGTTTTTGAAAAATGTTGAAAAAGATAGTGTGTTTTTCAACAACAAAAGTTTCAAGTATTTCTTCTTTCTTATCATACATGATTGTGTCTCAATAAGATGAACTCATCTATGTAAGTAAATATTATGTAGTAGTAATGCCATACAGTTTAATTATTGATGTTATTTACAACATATATATTTCATATGTTGTACACTATAAACTTCCTATATTTTATAATATCTTTTGATATTAAACATGCTTATATTAGGTAATCTTTTTGTGTTTCAAGACATGCAATGCGGTTTTCTTTATTATCAGTTAAATTGTGACAAAATGTTTATCATTATAAAACTCTATGTATTTCAACATATTCCAATTTTATTATTCATGTACCATCTTTATTTATGTGACTAGGTTTGATTTAGTAATTTATCTTTGTTTAGACATAGTTGTGACTAGGATTAATTTGTTCATAATATAATTAATGTTAAACATTTCGTAATTTCTTAATATAATTGAGTGATCTTAGTTGTGTTAAATGGAATAACATTAGAGTAAGTTTGATTTTCTGTATTCATTATATTTGTAAATAATGTTAATGTGCATATACCATTTGTATATAGAAATTTTTTTATTAGTTATATTTTTTTATGATGTAAGTTGAAGCAACAAAAATTCTTTTTGTCATGCTCTCACTCTTGTTTCGGTGTGGGGAAAGTTCTTTTCAAAGACATGAATCATTACGTCTTGAAGGGATTTCCCATTAGAATGCCACATCGATATGCCCATAGTTGGGTGGTAGACTGTGTTGCACAGAGGTTTTTAAAGCCTCCCATGAAGAGAAATTATTCATGCAATAATTTTCTTGGATAGTTTTTCTGAAATTATGTTTTGTTTATCATATTAGATGATGTATATTAGTTTTTCATATAACATACTAACATTAATTGTATGTTTTTGTTTGCATGTGTGGTGTTGTATTTAGTTACTCTTTTGTGTAGTGAATATGAATACACGAGAACTTCATTCCTCCCAATCCCATTGGGATAACTATAACAACTCCCAAATTCCAAAGGGAGGAAGCATTTAGGAGGTGCACATTTGTCGTGTGTCGTAGATCATTGCATGCAGATTAGACCGCATAAACTAGAAATTACATCGATGGTTAAAGCCCTGTCTCGATTTCTCTGGATACATCTATTATCTACTGTCCAAATTCCGCACCATGGGGTCCTCATGTAACACCCAAAATTTCGACTCTCGAAACCTCATCAAGTCTATCAAATTATTAGGGAAAATTTGAGGATTTAAAAAAAAAAGGTTCAGGTTAAGAGTTAAAACATCAATTACGTTTAATTTACTAGCTACCCGATAGAGTTAATCGAATTAAATTAATTATTAAATATTATTAATTTAATTCTAAATGCATTTCGGAATCCAACCCTCTTCTACAAGTTCCATTAATCCTTATTTTAAAATCGGTGAAATAATACCTTTAAACAAACTCTACTTGTCCATGTACAAAATCATTTATTTAAATAAGCCCCTATAGTCAAATCTCATTTAATTATTTAGTTGTCCCTAAAAAAGTGTATAAGGTTCCAACATTGCCTAATCCATTAGGTGGCCCCATTAACTAATTACCCATACATTTTTATTTAAATCCCATTCCCATGAAAATGCCACCAACTTAAAATCGTAGTGATAATCCTCCACCCTTAGATTAAATCTATTAGAGCCTTTGGATCAAGATTGCCCTAAAAATCCTTATGGGGTTCTTATATTCACATTTTGCCCTAATTCTCATTTCATTTGCACATTTTCTCTTTTGCAAGTTTGAAGGATGGAGAGGAAAGGAGCCATTAGAGCTTAGACAAGTCTTATGGAGGTTTTGGGTTAGAGCCATGCGCATCAAGGGTTTGCAAATGTAAAATGTTTCTTTTTATTTTGAGTTAAAAGTGAAATCCTCCCTATTTTATTAAGGGTATTATTTTATTTTCATCTTACTTTTCATTTGAATTATTTACATGTTAGATTAAAAAAAATTATGTTTATAGGAAACATTAAGGAGGGGATATATATTTATATTATATATAAATATATATATATATGGGTTTATATATAAAGAGAATCATCGGCCCCATCCTTCCCCACTATATATTTAGGCACTCACGTCCCTTAAATCATGTACATGAGAGTTGAAACAAATGTGTGGGGTTTTTTTTAGACCCCAAAAAAAAAAATTTAAAATATTAATTTATTTGTATATATTTTATATATATTTATATTTACTTGTAATTTTAGCAATATAAATTTTGTATATTTTATAAGTATATTCAATTTAATTAAATTTATATATTTAAAACTCATATATATATATATAATCATTTTAAATGTATAGTTATATTTTAAATCTATCTTTTCTCTTGTTAATTCGTTTTCAATAATAAGTTTAGGTAAACCTTGTTTGAATGAAGTTATATTTATATGTATGTGTGTGTGTGTATATATATATATATATATATATTGATTTTTATAAATGTATTCAAATCAACAATAATATGGCTCTTACAATTAAGGGTAAATAAATATAACAATTTAACTAAAATCAGGTTTGTAAAGAACATACTCAAAAAAAAATCACTTTTCTCTTGACATGTAAATGGATCAACAAGATCATTTGAAAGAACACCAAAACATATTCTTCTTTGTAGATCTATTTCAAATAAGGATAATTTCCATTGATAATCCAATGCACACTTGGTGTAAATTTACTAGTTTGAAGGGGATATGATAACAACCAAGTTACAACCTTCACATGCCTCTATACAACATATACATTTCTTGAATAATAATACAAATCAGATTTGAAAGAGTTACTTTTCTAACCATATACAACCTACAACTTCTTCTTTCAAATATTACAATACATAGTTTGGTAAATGAACTTTACAAGAACTCTCTTTAAAATACAAATACATACAAGCCTTCCACAAAAGTGGAAACAACATGGCCAACTTTACAAAAATAGGATTCTTTCATAGGCTCAAATACACAAGTCTTCATATCAATATCATCTTCCAAATTCATAGCTTCAACTTTACACTCTTTCATCTCTTCAAATTTGAATCACAATACAAAGAAAGGGGAGTAGGTGATGCTCTCTCGCCCAACCTTTAATCCAATAAAAGGAGAATCCATCCTTCTTATTGGCCCCCAAGCCCCAACCATAGAACAATAAGGTGTGTTTGCAACTTTGACAACTTCACAAATAATGGCTTCCACAAAATACACACATACATATTTTCAACACTCATGCAATATTTCAACACTCAATCACATTTTTCAAGCAAGTTCAACAAGATTAGTTTTGCATTCTTTTCCATAACAAACACAAATAAGATTCACATTTTCATCACAATCACAAAGGCTTAATAATAAGCCAAATGGAGACAATAATATGGATTCTTCTCCTTATTCCTCCCATGTGGGAAGAGGGTCCACCCAATACCTCCAAGTGCACTATCAACATCACACACAACACCTTATCTCTCCCTTTGCAAATGCAAAAATAACATAATAACCCTTTTACCTCCACATAGGTGGAGCACCTCTCCCACACTCCCACATTTTCCTCACTAACTCCTTTTTCCTCCACAAAAAAGAACTCCATTTCCTTCTCCCACACCACTCTTAAAGGAAATCTACCCATCCCAACATAATGCAATCACAACACACATAACATACACTCAACAATCACAAATTTCACTACTACATACATATATAAAAGAAGCAACAATAAGTGAAGATCCTACCTCTCCATTTAGCTTCCAAAATCTTCACACAACAAGCTTCAAGCACCTTCAATCCAAGCAAAATCCCAAAATGTAACTCCAAAAGCTCCAAGCATGCAATCCCAAGCCAAAATTCCAAAAATGCAAGTGTAGAAAATGAGACAAGTAACCCCAATTACTCCAAATTCACATCAATAAATAGAAAAGGAGGTGAGGATGATGAGGTGGCTCCATGTAGGATGTCACTTCATCATTCCTCAATTCCAACTCAACAAGTCAACACACAAAGACCAATGCTAATAAATGAATAAGTAAGGCTATGACATGCACAAGTGTACACTCCAACATGCACTCCATACCTTCCAAGGACATATTAAATGAGGTAAGTATAAAAGTGACTTTATTTACTCTTTTTCACTCAACAAATGCATTAAAAATGCTAAAATTAACTCCATACTTCATAAGTATGGTTGGTGGATGAATTTGAGAAGCAAGGGACAAGGTTAACTTGTCCCACAAGTCTCAAAAAGTGGCCTCTAAGGAAAAATTCGAGATTGGGAAAGGAGGAAGAGTACACACTTCAAAATGCAATTAATTCCATTCAACATCAAGAAAATATCAAGGACCATCTACCCTACTTAATGCCCAATTGTCACATCTTATTTTTAGTTTACAATTAAGTTAAATTAACTAATTAAAAGCATATTAACAAGTACTAATAAAGTGAATAGATTTTACAAATAATTAGATACATGCACCAAAAATAAATACCCAAAATTAAAAGAGGGAAACATCACAACCCATGGCCACACACATGAGATCACCCCCATGGGAAACCTCTTCATCCTCAAGGCCACATCAATAACATCAAGAAATAACACATACATATCAATCAATAATCATCATCAAAAATTAAGCAATTCTATCATTGTCTATCGGTGTCCCATAGTGATCTACAATTTCTAATTAATTTGATTATACCATTTTACTAACATCAATTAGATCACAAGACTAGTCAATCATTTAGACATAATAAATACTTTAAAGTATAAAACACATACTTCACTTATCAATTATTTATAATTACAATTCTTCCCTATCCATTGAAATTTACTAGTTATAACAATTCATATCTTTACGACAATTATTGAATTTTGTATGTCTATTGTAACTCATATCTATTGGATGCACTCAACAACATATCATCCCTAATGTCCTCACATCATTAAAAATATCAACATCCAAGAATTCACAAGGTTAGTTCAATAATCCAAATATAGTCATAAAAAAAATAACAATCATAATGTCTATCGTGTCTATCTATAAGCTATCCAAGATATAATAATAAAGTCCATGTCTCAATCAACAATAATAAAAATCATAGTTAAATAAGTGTTGAAGAGGAGTGGGCATTACATCCCCCTCCCCTTAGACTTGAATTCCTCCTAGAAGTCACGGAAAGAGGTAGGGAAACAAATCATACAAACTTTCAGAATAATCTCTACGAGGTTAACCAAGTTACAACACATAGAGCACCAAAATAGGAAATTGCTGATGGGATCCCAATGAATAACTCCAAGGTCCATGAAGAACAGGAAGGGTTACGCACATAAGGTGTCCACGTAGTCACACATGGGTGCAACACATGATAAAAGGGAAGGATAAAACCTCCATTTAGGTTGAATTATACTACAATGTTCGTTATTTAGACAAAAATCAACAATTACCAACCATGACCCTCAAATTTTCATGAGAAATCACACCTTCTTATAGGGCTAACAATTTCTAGGGCCACACAAAATGAGGTTTAACCACAAGGAAATAACTAATTTTAATAAAAGTGTTGACAAGGATGCAGACTATTCATTGGAAGCATTTTTCTATAATTTGAAAGGACTCGATTAATTTTCATGGTAATACTAGCATAACCTTGGCCATAAGGTTTCTATAACTTGAATTTGTACTCAAATATCGAACACACAAACACTAATCTTGATTTAGAAACTCCAAACACTTAGACAACATTTCCATTTTCTTTTTTTTTTGTATATGCAATCTTAGCCCATACTATCATATCGACACAAGAGATACCATTTACTTTATATAACAATAAAAATATTAATTTTAGACTCACCCTAGCTCTGAGAATCTTAAAACAAACACAATCTTATTATTATAACACAAAGGAACATTCAAGTGAGCTAGAAGAAAATAGGAAACATGAGAGGTCCAACTAAAAATTTACGAGAGCAACACACCAAAAATTCTGAAGACACTCACGGAAATAATTTGCTCCTTCTTCTCCCCAAAGGACAAGGGGACAACATCATAGTTTCGAAAAGGAAGAAGGATTCCAAAATTCCTCCATATCCTTAACATATATTTCCTAAGGTTTCCAATAATCCTAGGTCACCAATGACCTATTCCAAACACAAGGAAGGTGCCTCTCTTAAAACTAGAATATAGATGACTCACTCCTAAAAGAACTCAAATCCTACACCTATGAGCTAAGAGACAAAAAGGGTATGATGGTCTGAAAGGCTCCATCAAGGAAGATTACTCACATTTATGTTCAAGGGAGTAAACATGGCTAGAATACATCACTATCAACAAGGTACTCCATTGTTCAAGGTAGGAAAATAGATTTAAAGGTTCAAATAGTTTCCATTGTTGGAAATATGGACGTAGGGCCCACCAATATGAACATAGCAATTATTCCATTCTAACAAGGTGATACAATCCTTATGCATACTTCTAAAAAAATTCATACTAACCAATGAGAGGTCCAAAATGACCTAGCATGTGACTTGTGTTATAAACATTATACATGTGTTTGTTGTTTGATATGACAAGTAGGGCATATAATCATTTTATCATCATGGCTTCAACTTTGGAGTTCATTACAAGATTCACACTAATTATTTTTAAAACTTGTCTAGCATTGAAACAACTTATTCTTTCATGATTTATAATTTTATATATTATATCACATACTAATTTCTATAAAAGATCATGATACTTTTACAATGATAACATAATATATGTTATTTTAAGGCTAGATATATATTTGATACATTTTTTTAATATTTTAATATTACTTTTGAACCCCAAAATCTTAGGGCACAATTGCAATTAGGAACTCATATAGTAGCTCAAGGGAACTTTTCAATTAGTTATACCATTCAGATTATATCCTTCAAAAATTCTAGGGCATGTAATAACAATTTCATACAATCGGGGTTATATATTTATACATTCTACTTGTGTTTAATCCCATAAATTTATCCATTCCACATTCCAAATTATAAAACAAAGTTATAGTTTGGTTTGCTAAGCATATTTCTTGTTGGTTTTCTAATTAATGCACTTCTTATATTTTAATATCCCATATCTTTTGTCATTACCAATGTTGACATGATTTCTCGCCATTCTATATAGGTGGAAAATTTTATCCATTCCACTTCTAAGGGAAGTATAAGTGGTTTCTTTGTTATTTTTCACATAGTTTTATTTCTTCTATAAAGTTGTCGGAGTTGTTGATCAAAGGAAACACTTATGAACTCACACATGAAGCTCACATGGGAGAGTAGGCCAGATTCAAGGGTGTGAAGGGATGGGAAGGAACCATGCACGGAGGTACATATTCAGTTTTGGGACTTAGCCGATTTTGAGTATGAAGTCTATTTTTAGAAAATGGCGTGTAGAGTACACAAACAATGGAGAAACGTGCGCGCCACACACATCTTTAGAGGATCATATATTTTGCAGAGATGGATCGAAGCATAGATTTTGTACTGGAGATGTTAATTGTAAGAGGTCTATAGATATCACACTTGTATGTGTGGCTATATTTGTAAACGGCATGTGGCTATTAATAGCATGTGGCCTATTTTTGGAATGGATAAGCGGTGAAGGGAAAGTCCCCACCCTATACATATGTGATGAACTACATAGAGAGTGATATATATAATATATTATGATTCATATGTGTGCATATGTATGTGTATGGGTGATAGTATATAGAGTCGTGCATGTGGATTACTATATCAGATCCATGCACGTATTTATGGCATAGACTGCCGCTAGTATTGTAAGAAGATTCGTAATGTTGTCTTGATTAATAGATGAAAGATATTGGTTGAATCGAGTGTAATTATTATGTATAATTGAGTAGCACATATCTTGGTCTAATCATTATTATTGTTTAAAGCTTATTCTTCTTTAGATCTAGATTTGTTTTACCTATTTAACGATGGATTAGTTATGGATATATATATATATATATATATATATATATATATATATATATATATGTTGCATCATCATGTTATCATTCTATTACAACAACCTAAAGAGGGACACTGGTACCTTTGCACGCTTTGGGTGAGCACTCATTTTAGGTTGAGTGATGTGCCAGTGCATCTAGGGTATTATTTGGTGAATTCTAGGCTGCGCATCATTGGTTCCATTTTGGGACCTCTTTTTCGATTATTTTCATGATGGTTTGTGATGAAGACATATCGGTTAACTCTAGCAAGTGTTGAAGAGTGGATACACAATCTAGAGGAAGAATACGCATGAAATTTCATCTTTGGAACTAGATTTAACGCACACACTTGAGTGGAACATAACCTGTATGAAAGTTTGTATGAGAGCTTCTTTGTTATTTTCCCAATAGATATGTATGAGTGGTTGGTTGCTTACACATCAAAGAAGAATTAGAGATATCACACACTTGTTTGGATGTAGGAAGAATTTCAAACTCTTTATGATGTTGATCTGATCTAGACTCACATTATGGAAACGTGGTTCTATGGTGTTCTAAACAACTATATTTTGGAGTATTCAATTTCAACATATTCTTGCCCAGAGGTAGCTGAATTCCAATTTTTATGGTATCCTAGAGGGACATATTTACAAGGTATTCTACTAGCAATCAAGATCTTGATGGTAACTTTGAACTTGGAAGACAAACCTATGGCTAACTAAACCCCACCATGCATGGGGGTAGGAATAGGATTGGTGAAAGATGGTGGACTTAGTGGCAGCAAGGTAGAGAGAAGAAAGGTGGCTCAAGTATAATGAGGCACATGAGAGGGAGATAGAAAAGTAGCGTGATGTTGCAGAGTGGATGGCGTTGTGGAGGGAGATGACTCATGAAGGATTTGAAGCTCACGTAGAAGACGTGGAGCCAGGAGCATCGAACTCCCCATCACGGGAAATCATGACAAGGAACCCTCCTCGTCCTCACATGGAGGTGTGCCAACATAGATAGCCTCACCCTTATGCCTTGGTTTACGGGCGTGCATCTAAACCTACCTGATAACCTCACCCTTATGCTTGGTTTTCTAGTATCTAGTACAACAAGTAATTAGCAAGTAAATTTAGGAACAAGAGAACCGGAGTAAGTCAGAGAGAAAGTACATCAACATTATTTGTTTAGAGGAACATTTTTCAAGTGCATCATTTCGCATGACGTAACGTAAGTGCGCAAAACATAAGGTTCACCTCTAGAAGTGGAACTACTTCACAGACTATAGGGGTTCATTATAGTACTATTGTTGGAGCACAGGGGAGTACATCTACAAGTCATATTCCAGCTACAGGTGGAGGATCAGGAGGAATAGGTGGTTCTAGTTCTAGTGGATCTGGTGGTTCTAGAGGTTGAGGAAACACATGAGGTTGTGGATCAGGTGGGCAAGGCCCGCAACCACCTCAGAATATTTATATGGAGATGTCTCTTCATCTTCCAGAGTAAAGAGGTATAGAAGATGTTGTTGAACATGTGCACATGTGTAAAATATTATGGTGCATAAAAGGGTCACAACTTCGAGCGCAAGGCAAGTCAATTTTCTACTACACTATAGGGACGTGCACACAGCTGGTATAGGAAGTTTGAGCTTTGATCAAACTTGTGTGGATTACGCAGCTTTGAAGGATGCTTTCTTAAGATAGTTCTATATCTTGGGATTTGAGTAGAAGAGTATAAGCATGCTCAAAGATATCAAGAAAGGCACTACCGAGAGTGTACATGAGTATGATGCTCGGTTTAAAATTATTTTATCTAAGCTTTCTTATGATATTCATGCAAGCCAATATGCATAATGGTTCGTTGGAGGATTGATTACACCATTCGGAAGGGCATTATCACATAAGTCATACACCGATCCACACAAAGCACTAGAAGTAGCTTTAGGAAAATGTCTTTGAGTTAGCCCATTCTTAGAGGCACATAGCAGCCATGATTAGAAAAACTATCGGAAAATTCATCCTAAAGCTAGGGATTTGTACGGGTTGTGTAGTGGAAGGTCACATTGAGTTTCCCTCGTAGGTCTATACGTTTATTGTTGTTAGACTATGAGATATGTCACTCAATCATGATGTTAGTCATTTGTCCTTTATTATGTGTGATCATGAAGAATGTGTCTTGTTACTATAAATTTCCAATCCATGACCCATGACCATCGAAGATTGAAGATTGATTGGTCAGATCCAGGATCTTTATAGATATTGGGGTATGAAAGACAAGTGTGATGGATAATTCTAAAGGTAAAAATCAGGATCAGGGATCATAATCAAATGCACATGATATGATTGATGGACATTTTGAAGGAGGTCGTGGAAGAGGACATGGATATCGAGGTGGATATGGAGGATGATTTAAAGGAGGTGAAATCCCTCATGGAACAGATGTGGATCATCTTATCACTAAAGGATTGTCCTCAAAATATCACTTGTTCATTTTGCGAAAGAATCATAGCTATGAGGAGGTCCGAGAATTTTATGAGCATCTAAGTAAGCAACATAAGCAAGGAAACAAAGGCGAGGATGGTTAGGATCCAGCGTGCGGTAGAAGATCATTGGATGCTCAAGATAGCATCGTAACCTAAAGTGTTAATAGTAAAGATCACCACTGAGCTGAAGTGGCGCGTGCAAAGAAGCATTGCACCAAAATCCTACAATAACTAAGGAGGATGTTTTGCATGCAATATACCCAAATCCTACTCATCAGAAGGAAGTCTATCAAGAGACCATGGAGGTCCTTAGGAATCTCAAGGTGAGATACAATATTTAAAGGATGCAAGCAGTCAAGAAAGATGGAGCATAAAAGGTCCCTCTAATATTGATGACATCGAGGGAGGTATGTAGAATGTTGTGCTAGGAGGATATTATTCCATTATTAGGAATTGGTTGAAGGGGTATACTCCTGCGCAAGCACTAAGAATTAATGGTAGATATGTAAATCTTCCCTTTGATAGTATTGACTCTGACAAGGAGATTACTCGAATGCTATTGTGGATGGTTGGTTCTTTGAGCAATATCTTGATTGATATAAGTGCGAAGTGAATGTGCTTACATTAGATGCATGGGTGCAAATGGGGAGACTTCCATCACATCCATCATCTAATATGTTATTTACTATGGCGAATATAACTAAGGCCACTTCCATAGGGGTTTTGAAGATGCATCCATAACAATACAAGGGATTGAGTTCACAAGGGATTTGAGGTACTAGCACTCACGAGAAGAAGACAATTTTCTAGCTCTACTTGGACACCCTAGTGTTATGCAAAAAATGTTGACTTGAGGTTCAATAAGGGGTACATCATCTTTGAGAACAAGGAAGAAAGGGTTGTAATACCTTTGACAAATGGAAATTCCACACCATATGTTGAGCCTCTAAGTGAGGAGGACTTGAACAGAATCTATGTACGCGCTATTTGGGACCCAAAGAGGTTAATGAGCCATCAAAAAGGAAGGTATTCTTGAGTGGGAATACTCTCAATCTATTAGTGATACTACAAATATTTCTTGTGATAATTGGGCTCATGGTACATACGAACTGGTAGGGCATGAGGTTAAAAGTGTGATCACGCATGGAAGAGTGGAATTCACTCTGTTAAGCGGATCGATGGCTCAAGTACCTTGGTATATTGGGGCAGAAGATCTTCCTATATTCTTACAAGCCATGGAGGCATAGTGGTTAGATCAAGTTAAGAGAAGAGATATGTTAGCATATACCTTGCACGAGACATCAGCATGTTGGTGGGTAGTTCACAGAGATAATCTTATGGAATGGGAGGAGATTGGAATCGCCTTATCTACCAAGTTTTTAAGGAGCAATGCACCTATGTAGATCTCCACGTATAAAGGTGATCAACTTGTTCAACATCACATTCGGCAATGTGAGAGACTCTAGATAAGCGGGATAGGAAGCATTACCACCTTCACTCTGGGTGTATAGATTTTATTCTACTTTAAAAGGATGCGCATGCGCTTGGTATGTGTATGCGCAAAACTACATAGAGAGACTGGGAATTGGTAGATTTGACTATAGGAATGATCCAAACCTTTGACTACTTCTCAACCACACCTCTAGTAGAAGAGGAATTTAAATTTGTCAAGCGCTTAACTATGGGAGATAGTGCAAAAGTGAAGGATCTCATTCATGAATTATTTGATGAAAGCAGTCAAGAGCACATTTTATGAAGAAGAAGAAGAGGACTCCATATTACTTGAATGTGCTTTACCTTGAGAAAGAGAAAGGAAAATGGTTTACATAGTGGATGACGAGGAAGTTGAGAACCTGGATATTGAGCATTCACAAGGAGTGCGCGAGGTCTTAGACAGTGCAGACAAGGATACACGCGCATATCATGAACCAATGAAGATAAAGAAGGTGAACATTGGGATGGAGACTAGGCCTAAGGAGGTCATTATTGGAGACTATTGGTCAAAATCAGAGGTTGCAAAGATCATTGAGTTACTCAGGGATTATCAAGACTTATTCCCTCGAGGGTATCATGAACTTAAAGGCATGCATGAATCACTTGGGGAAATGAAGATAAATCTTAAGGAAGGTGCAGTGCCTAGTTAGAAAGAGACCTTACAGAATGAATCCCAATTTGTGTAAAAAGGTAAAAGAAGAGATTGACAAGATGTTGAAATCTGGAATCATTCGACCCTTGGATGAGTCAGAATGGGTTAGTCCTATGGTGATAAGTATCAAAAAGGATGGTCAGATTCGAATCTGTGTAGATTACAGAGGATCTGAATGTTGCATGTGTCATAGACCCTTTTCCTATGCCATTCACTGAGGAAATACTGGAAGGAGTGGCAGGGCACAAAATATATTCATTCATAGATGGGTTCTTCGGGTATCATCAAGTTAGGATCATGAGGATCGGGAAAAGATGACCTTTACTACTAAATGTTGTAGTTTTTACTATACCACGATGTCATTTGGATTGAAGAACATGTCTATTATATTCTCACGACGGATAGTTGTTCAAGCATTCAAGGACTTCATTCATAACTTCTTACGAGTGTATCTAAGCGATTAAGATAGTATATGGGCTTGTGAAAGATCATTGTGACAATATGTGATTAATGTTCGAATGATGCGAGACAATTGAGTATTTCTTTGAACATCAAGAAGTGCATCTTTTTTATACCTTTAGAATACTATTAGGACATATAATCTGTAAGGAAGGTTTCTTTGGTTGATCCAGCTAAGGTTGCAGTCATTTTAGGCCTAGAAGCGCCTACCAGTCAAAGTGAGGTGCGTGGATTTTTGGGTCATATAGGATATTATAGAAAATTCATCAAGGGGTATGCCAAAGTTTCCACACCCTTGGAAGAGTTACTAAAAGGAAAAGGTACATTTTATTGGGGAGAACCGCAATAGCATGCATTTGAGATATTAAAGGAGAAACTTACTACCGCACCCATTCTACGTTTTCCTTCATGGGACACACCATTTCATGTGCATGTGGACAACTTTGGTATGGCCATTGGCATGGTGTTGGATCAACCTAGAGAAGGTATTTTAGATCATATGATTTGATTCACTAGTAGGAAGCTAACTCTATTGAATAGAATTATACAACTACAGAGAGCGTGAAGCTTTATCAATGATCTATGCATTGCACAAGTTTTGACAAGATACTTATTAGCAACACCATTTGTATTCTATATATATCGCATGGCATTAAATTACGATAAAAAAACCCATCTTATAGGGGGTTGCATATGCAAATGGGTACTCTTATTCCAAGAGTTTGACTTCACGGTTGTGGTGAAGCCAAGGAAAAGTAATTGGACCGGACCACTTGTCAGAATTCAATCAAGAGAAGAGGCACGAGAAATTGAAGAAACCCATGGATGCACAATTATATAGGTTACAACATGCCATTAAAATTAGAGGACATTTTGTCTTTCTATGGACTAGTGTTGCACTAGAAGGGATATGAAGGATTTGGAAAAGAAATGACTTTTTATACACGTGACACCATTCATGTTGATCGGTGGTGACCTATACAAGTTAGGTAGAGATGAGGTATTACGCCGTTGTGTATTGGAGCATGAGTGCATAGATATAATGGAGGAAGCACATGGTGGTATTGCACATGGCCACTATGTAGGATGATACAACTACGAAAGATCTTACTTGTTGGATTATGGTGGGAAACATTATATATGGATTATAAAGAGTATTACAAGGCATGTGACCATTGTTAACATCTAGGTAAATCGAGGAAAAGAGATGAGATGCCTTTGAGACCAATTACTAGTGCAGAACTATTTGAGAAATGGGATATTGACTTTTAAGACCTTTTCACTAGCCGCGCATAGGGACAGGATCTCGCTATGCCATCACTCATACAAATTATCTCACATGGTGGGCAAAAGTTCCACCTACAAAGGAATGTACAATAGCTACAACATCTAGGTTTCTATGGGAGAATATTCTTACAAGATATGGATGTCCTTTAAGTTTGACAAGTGATAGGGGCATACACTTTTTGAATGAAATAATACTGATTTTGTTAGATGAGTTTATGGTTGCACACCATAAGAACCCTATCACCTTAGGTAAATGGAAATGTTGAGGCTTTCAACAAGATTTTAAGCAGACATTGGCAAAAATTTGTGATTTTGGAAGAAAGGATTGGGATGATAAGGTATCAGCTTGTTCTTTGGGCATACTGGAACAACTTATAAGAGATTGAACAAGGCCACACCATTTAGTTAGTGTTTGGAGCATAAGTCATTCTTCCTATATAATTCATGTTACCTTCTTTACGCATTGCACATGCTAGAGGCCTAGCTAATGAGAAAGCTTTAGAAGAATGAATTGAGAAGATGATTCAGTTGGATGAGCGATGAGCCATAGCACGTTGGATTCAGAAGTAAGAAAAGGCAAGGTAGAAAGCATGGCATGACAAACATATAAAGGATAAAGATCTTGAAGTTGGAAAAATGGTATTTCTTTATGACTCTAAGTTCTTACCATCCAGGAAGCTTAAAGTCCATTGGTTGGGGTCGTATGTCATCACTTACATACTTGACTTCAGGTGCTTGCAGATTAGAAGCACTTGATGGAACACGGATACCCGGTTACTTTAATGGGAGTAGGTTGAAGCCCTACTATAAATAAGTCTTCTTGGTGTTTGTAATAAGGTAGTATTACCATTTAGATTAGGTTTCCATTTATGTATTTCCTTCATCGTCACTATGCTTTGTCAATTTAGTTTTTGTTCTTGTGTAATAAGCGTGCTTGCGCACATGAAGTTAACTATAATCTAAACATGTTGATGCAAAAAGGACTGCACATACTTTTAGTGTGGGGTGGTTGGTGATATCTAGGTATAATGTTGTGGAAATTGGAAGCTGAAAAGAATAAGCTGCTAAGGGTGCTTTTAAAATAAAAATAGTGCTTCTCAAAAGTGACAAAGGATGGAGAGGAATGGAGGGGATAGTATAACGCGAGGTAAGCGAGAGGCCATGATAAATACCAAGAGAAGGCACACAGAGATGAGGTACTCGGACACATGGGCGTGCACAAAGAGAAGTATGTGACTGTAGAAGGTAGGAAGGTGTGTCTTTAGAAGGTTATAGCTAGGGCGTGAGGATGTGCCACATGGAAAGAACAAATTTGTTCAATTAATGAGAGGATATTTGGTAGGTGGAGGAGCAATAAATGTATCAAAAATTTGAAAATCTATATAAGGAGGGAATGCAAATTCATTTTTACCTTTGTGATTAAGAGTATTTGAAAAATATCTAAGTGCGAAGAGTCAAGTAGTTGATTGAGGTGTGAAGAGCGTGAAACCGGGTGTGAGAAGTAGATTTGTGCGTAGAGAAGCTTGTATCCCCATGGGTGAAGTAGGGTTTGAATGAAGTAGAATGACAGAGAGAGAAGCTAGGGCACAATTTTTCACCTAGGGACATGGTTAAATCAAGTTAGGGTTTGAATCGGGACATTGAAGAGTTGCGAGAGAAAGTATTTATAGATGATGCAAGGTGAAAATGGCTCCCAAGAAAGCAAAAACAAGCAGTGAGGAGCAAAGGGAAAAAGAAGGTGGTTGTCAAGGAGGAAGAGGAGATGACCCCGAAAGTAATTTTTGTAAATGTAGTATCTAGAAGGAGTCATTGTTGGCCAAGTGGGATTTCCACATCCGAAAGAGTAAAGTGAGTGAATACAATCACCGAACTTCAGATAACAAGAAGGTAGATCATGCCTTGAACATATGCACAGCCCTAGAAGCATTGTTAAGGGTAAAGACTCTAGTAGAATACATTGAAGTCTAAAAGTCCATGAAAGATGATACCTTGGGCCACACAAAGAGGTTAACCTTTGTAAAACAAAAGTGTGAGGCATCGCAGAAAGATATACAAGAGCCACATAAGGAGAGACTAGATGAGCTTGGGAAACTCATCGCTCAGAGAATGGATGTGCTGGAAGGAACACATACCTCAATGTCCAACATTATGTTGGTATTACAGAATGAAAAAGGAGAAGTAACACAAGATGAGCTGGAGTCCATCATTGTGGACACATGGAAAAGGTAGAGAGAAGGCACTAATTGATTGGAGGCCTTGGAGGATAAAATAAAGGAAGAGTATCAGAGTTGATACTTGGGATGGGACAGGGATCCTAACACATAAACTATTCTTTTATTTATTCAATTCTTTTTTAGTATTCTTTATTCAACATTCTTTACTTCAGTTTTGGAGATAACCATTTTGAGGACATGATGAGATTAGTGTGTGGTAATATTGATCGAGGAAACACTTAATAGAACTCACACATGAAGTCCATGTGGGAGAGCATGCCATATTGAAGGGCACGAAGGAGGACAGGAAAACCGCACGTGGAGGTACATATTCGGTTTGGGAGTTAGCTAATTTTGAGTATGAAGTCTCTTTTTAGAAGATGGCGTGCGAGTACATAAACGATGTAGAAACATGTGTGCCACGCATTGTCTATCTTTAGAAGATCGAGATCGAAGTGTTTTTGCATGGAGATGAGCTAAGAATAGATTTAACACTTTAGTTAGCTGTAAGAGGTCTATAGATAGCACACTTGCATATGTGGCTATATTTGTAAACGGCGCGTGGCTATTAATAGCATGCGGCCTATTTTTAGAATTGATAAGCGGTGAAGGGAAAGTCCCCACCCTGTGTGTGTGTGTGTGTGTGTGTGTGTGTATGTGTGTGATGAACTGCATAGATAGTGATATATATAATATATTACGATTCATATTATGTGTATATATGTGTATGGGTGATAGTATACAGAGACATGCATGTGGATTCTAAATAAATCCATGCGCGCTATGGCATAGACTATGATGTATTGTAAGAAGCTTTTGTAATGTTGTCTTGATTAATAGATGAAAGATATTGGCTGAATTTGAGTGTTATTCTTGTGTATAATTGAGTAACACATGTCTTGGTCTAATCATGATTATCGTTTAAAGCTCATTCCTCTTTAGATCCGGATTGTTTTACCCTGTTTAATGATGGATTAGTTATGGATATATATATATATATATATATATATATATTTGTTGCTTCATCATGTTGTCATTCTGCTACATCAACCCTAAAGAGGGACCTGGTACCTTTGCACACTTTAAGAGAGCACTCGGTTTAGGTGAGTGATGTCTGTCAAATGTGCATCTAGGGTGTTATTTTTTGAATTCTAGGTTGCATCATAGGTTTAAAGTAAGGGATTATCTTCCTAATGTCCCAATTTTCTTATTAATTTTTGAAAACCCAAGCCTCCCAATCGAGTTATAAAATGCTAAGTTTTATCACATTACCAATTGAATTTTAATGACTAGGAAGAGCCAATATTTTCACATTATTTAGTTTATAGAAATAAGAGGTCATAACCAAATGGAACACACCAAATTTTCAAGATTTTTCCAAAAGTTACATGCATTACCAATGCATTCCAGATGAGTCTCCACAAGTATCGATAAAAGATACAATGAAGAGGTACATTAAGAATTTATAAATTTGCTTTTATACGAGTTTTAGATCAATGTGAGGGAGAAAACAATGTTTATGACTTATACTCAAAATAGGTTCATTATGCGAGAGAGATTTTCAATCAAAACTTGTACCTACAAAATATATTATCAACCAAAAATCAAGATGACAAGGGAAATTACCCCATAGACACCACACTTCCTCACCAAGAGGACATCAAAATATTGAAAGGGCAATCGAATGATTCACTCAAAACATAGCCTCACGAGGCCAAGAGTTATATCCTCGGATGAAAGAGCACGTGACGTACTCACAACCAAGGTTAGAAATTTAAGATCTTTAAAACCAAAATCTCTAAGCACAAATACTCAAAAGAGCCCAATGCATCCATATCTACCTAAACATAACCCGATACTAATGGCTCAAGTAAAAGCGATTCATGAAAAAAAAGCAAGAGATTTAGGTAAGGGTATATCTATCTATGGTCCTCAAGATTAAGACAATCATACTTATTTAAGCACAAATCTCAAAGGAGATTGAGTATAACAATTTATCTAGGGTATTTATAGTCCAATAGCTGATATTTCCTTAGATAACACAAAGTAACTGAGTTAGGACCCCATTATGCCCATCAGTGAACCATAATATCCCAATAGTACACTACCACCAAAAACCTATACTAGGAATAAAACCTACACTACCGAGTGTCACATCTATCCTGACAAGAAATAAATCTCATACTAGGGTACAAGAAGGGACATAATCAAGAAACCTTCAACTATCACGCAACACGAAAAGAAATGGCTAAACAAAAAGTCGCATTGTAATCCTTGAAAATCTTCACTGCAATAAGATAAAAATAATAAGAAGAGCCTCAAATCTTCTCAATTAAATCATTAAAATAAAATTTTGGTCCTTGATAAAAGAATTTAAGTTTACAAATATAAAACATAGGAAATATTAACATCGCAATCACTTCACATGGCTAAGACCCTTCGTCCTGAAAATCTTTAGTAGGGGTACTCAACATTGAGCTCACATCTCAAAATAAACATACAAACTTGATCTACTATGACATCATGTCATGATATCTACTCTCCCATATGGGAATTAATTCCTCAAAGTGACGACATCAAAGGCGCACCCCAGGGGCAAACTTTCGATCTAGTGCGCAGTTCCACTTGAACAATCATGAGACATGATAACTCTCCCATAGGAGCCATAACTTTTGCACCATATCTCCGATCAAATCCATTCAAAAGGCATCAGAAATATTAGGACATGTAGAATTTGGTGAAGGGAACAAAAAAATTTGGAAAAATTTTCCCCCAAAAAAACCTCATGAAAATCCTCAAAACTGTAATTTTCACAGTGTTGTCTAAAAATAGTAACTTCTAGAAATAGCAATTTTGTGAAATTTTTGCATAGGTGGTCCGTGGAAATTGAATCAATTCACCTCCCTTAGGGTTGGTGACCTTCAAAATTGGGGAAAACAACAATCCGAACAAATTTTATCATCTTTATTATTATTTTAATCCCATATGTTCAAGTGTTTGAACCTCCACTTTGATACCAAGTGTAACGCCCACAATTTTGGCACTCATAAACCTTATCAAGTCTATCAAATTATTAGGGAAAAATTATGATTTTTTTAAGGTTACAAGAGTTAAAAATCAACTACATTTAATTTACCATACCCACTCAAGTTAATTGGAATTAAATTAATTATTAAATATTATTAATTTAATTCTAAATGCATTTTGAGAATCAACCCTCTTCTACGAGTTCCATTAATCCTTATTTTAAAGTTGGTTAAATAATCCATTTTAAACAAACTCTACTTGTCCATATACAAAATCATTTATTTAAATAAGCCCCTATAGTCAAATCTCATTTAATTATTTAGTTATTCTAATAAAAGTGTATAAGGTTCAACATTTCCTAACCCATTAGGTGGTTGTACGATGGAAAAGTGACATGCGAGTATGGGAATCTATAAGTACCTTTTCCTCGTGCACGACCTCACGAGGTCATCTCGAGATGATCGGTGAATGTTGAAGGCAAATGGATATGGATAAGCTAATCGGGTAATCTTAAATCCTCAATACGTAATAATGGAATCTATGAATCTAAGGTGAAGAAGGCCCTCCTAACCTAGATTGGTGTAATGGCTCGTTTGGATATAATGGCTGCTCGGAGGCTCCAATCGATGTCGAGCTCTACCGAGATCCTATTTCTTGGTTGTTGGATACGTGGGAAGTGACCTATGGGAGCTTCGTATGTATCTCCAGACAAGGTCATAAAATGGTGATGGGCGATTTAGTGGATTTATAGTTAACTATGGGTGGTTTTCTGGTCTAGCCCTAGAAAATATTAGATTGGTTGCTTCCACATGCTCAATCTGAAAACTATGCTTTATAATATCTCGGTGGGAGCGGTGAAGATCTAAACACCAGTGTTCGCAAGCTGGTGTCAATACTTGATGATTTGTAGGCCGTTGGGTTGTGGGACTTGGGGATCACTGTTGTGAGTTCGTGGTTATTGTGGACTGTTATGGTCATGTGAAGAATCAATCCCTTCTCCCAATTATCTAGTAAGCATATGCTTTTCAGCTTCTATATTTAGAACTAGAAGTTGTATGATTTTCTTGGAATACCTAACAGGTGTTACGCAACTTGGATACGTAAGCTAGTGTCTATGTCAATGAGGAGGTCTCATGCGTTAGGCTGTGGAACCAAAGGATCACAACCAAATGCTTGTTCTCGTTCGAATCCTTGTATAGTCATTCAGATGTTTTATCAAGGCAATCTATAATTAGGATGATTTGACCAAAAGTTGTAAGCTTTGTCGTCTTCAATGTTTAATCCTCTCAGTTGTTCACTAATTGCTTGTAGGTTTTCTATTGCTTGAAAGACCTGTATCCTAAGGTCCCGATCTATATCGGCTAATGTCGTAAGTGGGTGAATTAGGTTGAGGTATTATGGGTTCAAATATATATTCTCTAGGCTCTCTAGGTCCCGTGATTAACATACAAAATGATTCAACTTTTAACTAACATTTAATTAACTAATTACAAAAAGAGGTATTTACACTATGCAAGCATCCTGCTATTTTTGTATTTTTCAATGACGTATTTCAATGAAATTGAAGAGCAAATTTACTCTAGTATATTTATAAAATGGACAATTAATCTAGAAACAGAATGAAAACAAAGAAAGTATCACTGGTATGGCTATTTCTGTGTAGTTGTGATTTTATCCTAAATATCTAAGCAACTAAACATATTAATTTGAAAGGCTCTCAATCCTTCCTCAGAAGTGCGGAATGAATCACAGTTTCTCAGAAACTATCAATCCCCACAGCTTCCCTGGTGATATCGAGAGTGAAACTTTTAACTGAAATGAAATAATTCACTACTCTATTTGATATGTTTGTAATTAGAACTTTGATAGCTCAAACCTGGCATTTACAGAATAGTGGTAAATCCAATTGTGTGTGATTTCATCCCCTCAGTGTGATCTCCTTGTTCCTTCATGTTCTCGTGAATCCAGAAAGTGTGTATATGATAGTATCAACAGAAGATAACAATCGAACAATGGCAGCTTTGGATATAGATCGAATAGAATGTGAGTAGGAGAGGGATAGTGCAAGTGAACAGAGCTTGACTATGCAATTCCTAGCAGGATTTACTACGGGAATACAACAAAAGTGTACCGAGAGCTTCAGAAACTATCCTTGTGACAAAACAAAACCTGCAACTTTAATGGATTCTAGTCTAGAAATGAAACTATTCTATGTTAAACTAACTGCATGTAGTACCAATGTAATGAGACTTGAAACAAGAAGATGATATGACCTCCAAAATGCCAATAATGGAAGCAAAACATGAAACTAACAAAATTCTAAGCAAGGAATTGAAAAACTAAACAAGAAAATTGAGAGGATGAGGGGCCATTTGCTTAAAAACAAGTTGGCTATTTATAACCAATGCATTTACCAGAGGGTAACTCCCATTTGATCTCTTTTACTATAAACAAAGGAAAAACACTATTCATAGGGAGCAGAAAACATTAATGCAAGCCAAAGTGGTTGAAGAAAGTGTGTAAATTTGAAGATTTACGTTTGACACGATCATTAGAGGAATCTGGAAAATGTGAACAAAACCGCCACCCCGCAAAATGCGAGGCGGCGGTTACTGGGACCGCCACCCTATCCGGGCGACGGTCACAAGACCATTGCCCAGGGGGGCGGCGGTTCCGTCATCAAGATAAAACGTAAGAAGAAAAGGGGAAAAGGGCAAAACAAAGCATGTGGAGGTTGAGCGGGGCATGCGGGATACAAGCGTATACTTAGCGAGCCTTTCTGGATTCCGAACACCTTGCAAGGAGACCTGTATCATCATTGGGGTATGTGTAACATCATTCCGGCGGTGTAGTACCCTACAATTTCAGGTACGTACATATTGCCCCCTCAGAGAAGCGTTTTAGCCATGAAGAGGTGTAAAACGGTGGATCCGAGTATGGCGGTCCCGAAATGGGGAGTTAGGAGCTATACCTGACACGCCCATGTGCTGGAAAGTCACCATCCAAGATTCCACTACCTGTAAAATGAAAAAGGGGACTCAAGTGCAGATAGATAAAACAAATTGAGAAATAAGGCTGAATTGATAAGAAAAGAGGACTTACCATCTATGCGAGGTTTAGAACTTACCTCCGTCGGTGCTCCAACCCTATGAAAGACATTCAAAATCAAATTAAGAGGGCTATTTATATAAAACGAGGTCATTTTACTATTCATTTGTGCGGATTGATTTGATAGTTTTTGAGCTCTGGGACCCACGGTGACGGTTTTGATGAGAGTATAGTCAAAACATTCGTGGTGAGATAGCGATCATGCCTCCGAGAGTGGAACATCAACCCGTGAAGTCTCAGGTTAGTTCTTCTCGATTTATCATTTTTAGACCTAAAATGTGGAAATGATGAAATCTTTTACTCGGGGATTATTTTTGAAAATGTTAGTTTTAAATGTGTCTTTAGGGGGCCCATAGGGTAGGTTTCTTTTTTCGTTAAAAATGTGTATTTGTTTGTTTTGGGCCTTTTTAGGGCTTACGGCCCAATGGGTTTTGCATGGGACAGAACCGCCGCCTTGTGCGCATGCGGGCGGTGGTTATGGAACCGCCGCTCTGCATGGAGGTAGCGATCCACAACAGAGAGGACAAAAATAATACAGAGTTTAACTTGTTTTTACATGTATAGAATTTTTACATGTTTCTACTAGTTTTTTTAACTAGATTTCAGTACGAACTCACTTCTTTTTTGTTTTTTTGGGTGTATGCAGAAGGAGGAGTACATTAGATGGAGCCGGAAGAGGGAGTGTGATTGGCTCTCAAAGCGGTGTTAGAGGCACTCTCCCAGCAGAGCGAGATACTATCTAGAGAGGGCTGGTATATGGAGGATCGTGCACAGTTCCTCATGTTGCACTCCGTCACCACGCATCTTGTGTGACTTGTTCTCATATTGGGATGTGGATCGAACACCATCCAATTGCTAAGAGTTAGGTGTGAGTGGTCCATCACCCTACAGGATGTTTACCATATCCGGGGGTTCCGATCCTGGGCAACAAACTATCTCTTAAGACAAAAATATCTAGATCATAGGTGGTTCGGTGGGCCACCTATATGGGAGATGCGATTGTATCGATGGGATCAAAAGAAGGGCGTGAGGATCCGCTCTATTATTGAGTCAAACATTCCCTTGCTTCGCAAGGCCATCATGGGCATCCTTGCATCCGGGCGATTAGGGACAAGGGAGGGATACCTCTTATATTGTTGGGCCCCATTATTGCATAGATTGAGGGCCATGGATGTGTCTCATGCCTGGTGTTATGTTTGTGGAGACTATTTTCATGTTAGAGTGTGGTACACCTTTATGTGTTACACTCGGGTATTTTTTTACGGTGGTCCTGCTCACCGGCTGAGCGGGTTAGGGGTTCGAGGGGTGAAGTCCCCCGATCAATGGGGGCTCTGGGGCGAAGCCCCGAAGCAAATTTTCATGGGTGGTTTACTAACCCATGGGTAATGGGAAATCCGTTATGGGCTGTTTTTGGGCCCATGGTTTTTCGATACCCATTGTTTTGATACCCATGGTTTTTTACCCATGGTTTTGAACCAAACTACTAAGCAATTGTCTATTTATATGGTCTTATGCATATGATAGAAAGACAAGCAAATGTATTACGAGATGTGCTTTGAATTTGGGTGTGAATTTGAGAGTTTGTTGAGCATAGCTCCAAACAGATCTAGGTATTGTATTGAGAGAATGGAGGCTTATAATAAAATCTGAGCAAGTGATTCTTTTTGGATGTATCCCAAATTGGGTGAAGCACGTTAAATCTTGTCTCTCTCGTGTTGTGTTATTTATTTTACACTTTTATTTGAGATCTATAATATTTTCGCATATTAGTTTCTATTCATGATTCTCGTTAGGGATTATTCCACATATTTTATCTCTTATTTCCTAACAATTGGTATTAGAGCCTGGTTTGGTTTTTGAAGTGTTGAATTGTAGGGAAAGTTTTATCTTGAGTGGGAGCTATGTCAGATGATGGAAGATCTAGGGTTGATAAATTCAACGGGCATAATTTCAGTCTTTGGAAGATGCAAATGGAAGATTACCTTTATCAGAAGGATCTTTATACTCTGTTGTCTGAGAAGGTGAACAAACCCTCGAGTATGACAGATGCGGAATGGGATTTGTTGGATCGGAAGGCACTTGGAATGATCCAGTTGTGTCTTGCATCTTTGGTATTATTTAATGTTTCAAAGGAAAAGACGACAAAAGAACCGATGGATGCATTAGGAAGTTTATATGAAAAACCCTCGCCTCTAATAAGTTATTTTTAATGAAAAAGTTGTTTAACATGAAGATGTCTCGAGAATAGTTCAGTAGCAGATCATTTAAATGATTTCAATATGGTTGTGAATATGCTAGCAGTTACAATAGAATTTGATGAAGAATTTAGGGCTTTATTAATTTTGTGCTCTTTACCTGAAAGTTGGAATAGCCTGGTAATGGTAGTAAGTAACTCAGTTCAACTAACTGAAGTTAAAGTTTGAGGATGTTGTAGGGGTGATTTTAAGCGAGGAAATGCAAAGAAAAATCTCTAGGGAATCTTCTACTTTAGGGAATGCTTTGATGGTGGAAACTAGAGGGAGACACAAGAATAGAGGAAACCATGGAAAATCAAAAGATCGGGCAAGGTCAAAATCCAAGAGCAAGATTGTATGTTGGAACTATGGAAAGTATGGGCATGCAAAGAATTTGTTGGGAGCTTCGGGACAAGAAGAAACAACAGAAGAAAACAAGGAGGCAAATGTGGCATGGGTAATGTATGACAGGATGCTTTGATTCTTTCTTTACATAATATTACCGAATCTTGGGTTTTAGATTCAGGGCTTCTTTCATGTTTACTCCACATAGGCATTATTTTGTTGATTATGTTCAAGGATTTTGGGCATGTTTTTCTTGGTGATGATGAGCCTTGCAGTATAGTTGGAAAAGGTTCTGTTCATGTTAAGATACAGAATGGGAAGACATGGCTATTGAAGGATGTCAGACATGTGTCTACATTAAGGAGAAATTTGATATTGGCAGGGCAATTGGGAAGTGATGGTTGTCTTGTGATATTTATAGCTAACTCTTGGAAGGTTACAAGGGTGCTCTTATGGTGGCAAGAGGTAAGAATGTTGGAACCTTGTAGTTATCCACCGATAGTACTAATGATTATAATCTTGTGGCTTCGATGCGAGATACAACATTATGGCACTATAGGCTCGGTCATATGAGCCATAAGGGCATGTACATCATAAAGAAGAATTTTCTGGATATATAGAAACATATTTGGAGTTATGTGAGAGCTGCATATATGGGAAACAGAAGAGTAAGGTTTCTCAAGGTTGGACCTACAAAGAAAGAGTAAGTTAGAGCTAGTGCATTCGATGTGTGGGGGCCACTCGGGTATCATCTCTTGGTGGTTCAAGTTATTATGTTACTTTTATTGATGATGCAACAAGGAAAGTTTGGGTTTATTGTATTAGAAACAAATCTGATGTATTTGACACTTTTTTAAATGGAAAGCCTTGGTAGAGAATGAAATAGGTCTTAAGCTAAAATGCCTCAAAGTCGAGATAATGGAGGGGAGTATTGCAGCAATGAATTTAATGATTAATATTCTAAGAATGGAATCCATGAGCAAAATATAGTTCCAGAACTCCGCAAAGTAGAATGGGGTATCGAAAGGATGAATAGAACAATAATGGAACGTGCTTTAGGAGCATGAGGTTACATGCAAGACCGCTCTTTCTTTTGGGGCGAAGTGGTGGGCACGGTTGTGTACTTGATAAATAGAGGACCCTCAAGTGCCTTGGATGGAGGCATACCCGAGGAGGCTTGGTATGGTAAGAAAGTTGATTATTCATAGTTTAGAGTCTTTGGATGTGAAGTGTTTGTTCATATAGACAAGGATGATAGGACCAAGCTAGAGGCTAAATCAAAAAATGTACTTTCATTGGTTATGGTGGTGATGACTTTGGATTTAAATGTTGGAGTATTAAGGACAAAAAATTATTCGGTCTAGGGATGTGGTATTTAATGAGAAAGTCATGTATAAGTATGATTGCAGGAAAATAGGAAGAATCCAATAAAGAATATGCGGTGGTATAGGATCTTCCAGATGGGAAAGTGACACATGAATCAATTCGGGAACCAACTCAACGGGAACCCCAAACTCCTACATTGAGGAGGTCTTCTAGGTTAAGACAAGAACCTAAACATTTTCTCCTTCTCTTTATTATTTATTACTCACCGATAGTTGAAGCAATGAGAGCCGAAGAAGAGATTTGATGTGTATGAGGAGCATAAGTCTCTCATGGAGAACCAGACTTGGGATTTGGTGAAGCTAGGAAGGTAAAAGAGCATTACGAGAACAAGTGGGTGTACAGAGTTAAAGATGAAGAAGGAGGAAAGAAAAGATATAAGGCCCGGTTGGTGGTCAAGGGGTTTACACGAAACAAGGTATAGATTTTGATGAGATCTTTTCTCTGTAGTAAAAATGACTTCTATTAGAACTGTTCTTGGAATAGTAGCAATGAAGACTTGCACTTAGAACAGATTAGATGTTAATACTGCATTTCTCCATGGTGATTTGGATGAGGAGCTATATATGCGGTAGCTAGAATGATATGAAGTCAAAGGTAAAGAGGAGATGGTGTGCAAACTAAACAAGAGCTTGTATGGCTTGAAACAAGCTCCACGTCAATGGTATAAGAATTTTGATAGCTTCGTGATGGAGCAAGGTTATATTAGATGTCATTTTGACCATTGTGTGTATACAAAGAAATTTGAGGATGGAAGTTATATTATCCTGTGTTTGTATGTTGATGACATGTTGGTTGTAGGTAAAAACATGCAGGAAATAAAAGTACTCAAGAAAGCTAAATGAATCCTTTGATATGAAGGATTTGGGGGCAGCCAGACAAATCCTTGGTATGAGGTATGAGGGTAATGGGAACGTTATGGTTGACTTTTTGGGCCCATAGTTTTTCGGTGCCCATTGTTTTGATACCCATGGTTTTTGCCCATGGTTTTGATACCCACGGTTTTGTATCAAATCGCTAAGCAATTGTCTATTTATATGGTCTTATGCATATGATACATGACAAGCAAATGTATTATAGATGTTCTTTGAATTTGGGTGTGAATTCCCAGAGAGTTTGTTGAGCATAGCTCTAAATGGATCTAGGTATTATATTGAGAGAGTGAGGCTTGTAATAAAATCTTAGCAAGTGATTCTTGGTGGATGTAGCCCAAATTGGGTGAACCACGTTAAATCTTGTCTCTCGTGTTGTGTTATTTATGCACTTTTATTTGAGAGCTGAATATTTTTGCATATTAGTTTCTTTGGTATTTGAGAGGGATTTTGTAAGGGATTATTCTACATATTTTATCTCTTATTTCCTAACATTTGGGAGCAATATCCTCGTGGACTACCTACCATGACTTATACAAGGTAGTCCGTTTACAAAGTGGGGCGATACTATACCCGAGCCACCCGACTCTTGTCATGAGTTGGGTGTATGAGCATATCACCCCATGTGGGAGAGGTATAGAGGTGGAGGATCTCGGGGATGTCGAGTAGTGAGGTGAATGGGGATGACAGTTCTTAGAGCACCCCACCGGCCCGGTGGCTTCCCCTAACTACTGCAGACATGGAGGCCACTCCTTATCAAGCCATGGCAGGGGTATGGGGAGAGGAGACCATCCCTTTGATTTCCTGTCGACCACCACCGACTTTGCATGATAGCATGGGAAGTTGAGATACACCCCTTTGATAGAGTTCCAGTGTTATAGTTTGGCCTCCCTATAGTGACATGCTCCCTCGGATGAGCGAGTGTATAGGTCCATCCGTGAGGCTGGGAGGTCCTAAAGGTTGGGGTTGGACTATTGTTACTCCTGGTACTCCTATTATGGCTAGGAGGGTGGTACGTGCACGAGGGAGAGCTCGGTGCTCCTTAGGCACCCTTAGCTTTAGATTGTTGTTGGTCCCGCCCATAGCAGTGATGAGCCCATTAACGTGGACTCCGAGTCTGAGGAGTTCACCGGGGAGGACTAAGAGGAGACAGAGGAGATGGAGATCAGTGAGATGGGTGGTGGGGGGATGATAGTGATCCTAAGTGGCATGATACCTAGGAGATCCTGCAGGCCGAGAGGCGGAGTGGAGTGCAGAGAGGGTGACTCTGGTTTCAGAGGAGTTACTCTCTCGGGACCCAGGTGGAGATGGCGAGTCTGTTGTAGGCCATCACATTGCCCCAGACGTGGGAGAGGGGCACCATTCGGTGGCGGTGTAAGTACTTAGGGCATGGATCCTAGAGATCCTTCTTGGAGGCTTTGGCGATCCTAGTGAGTTGTCATGTCGACATTTTTTTTTAGTTAGACTGTGAATTTCTTAGTTTTTTATTTCTTTTTGTTTTGTTTACTCTTGGTTCTATCGTTGATTGTTTTCCAACTTGTTTTCTCTTTTTTTTTTTCAGCAACTATTGATGAGTGGCGAGACTTGATTCGCCGAGTATGCACCGATACCTTGTTTCTCCCTCGAGAGTACTCGTGTTGATTTTTTCCGTGGACGTGGGGGAGCCTTTGAGATCTCAGCACCTGGGTAGCACACCGATTAGTTTTTGCCCTGCCTGGCACATGGTGAAGATCATGACTTCTCTCTGCGCCGAGGTAGCTGGATACAGAGATGGCCGAGTGCTTGATGAGGAGGAGCCATTCTCATAGCGAGACGGCAGCTACCGGGCATGACTGCAAGCCCTCAGTGCATTCGGAGCGCCGGCATAGCCAGGAGTCCTAGGCGTGGCCATGCACCCTCTGAGGGATCCCATAGGGATTGAGAGGCCACTTTTGTAGTATTTTGTTAGATATCTGTATGAGTGCTTTTGTATTTTTTGGGCTCATTGAGTTTTGACCATGCCTAGTGCATGATGGCATTATATGAAACTTGATTTAATATATATGTATATATATATATATATATATATATATCTTTTGGATCTAGACTCTTGGTGCCTAGAATTTTGTGACTCATTTCCACATGTGTACTTAGATGTTTTTAGAATATTTATTTTTCATGTTTTCAGAATGTATGCAATGGATAACAAATGATAGTAAACAGAATGTTTTACTTTGTATGTTTTTTGTAATGCTGATATGAGATGATACTAACATATGGTAGTACTGAAATTTTGAACTCTTTGGGTGATGTTTGTAATTTCTTCTTATGTTGGAAAAATGTGATGAATGTATAGTGATAAAGAGATGAACTTGCCCCAATCCCAAATCCACGCAACTAGTAAGACGCGAGGGCTCAACACCAAGAATTAGGAAGGGCACAAGTTGTATGAGCTTGATTGAATGGAATGATGAGAGACAGACAAACCAGTAACAAGAACCAAATTTGGACCTACACACCCACCCTACTCAGAACTACTACCACATGCTTAGAAAGCCACTTACTTTCTAGTTTATCTAGACTTAGATTCATGAATGGTAACCTGGTTGACAAAATCTGGTTTTGAGGATTTGATCTCTTTGGAATTTGGATATTTGGATATTTGCTTTCTCTTAATAGAGGTGAATTTGTGTTTTTAGCATACCAAGATTTGTTAATTTGTGTGACTGGACCCCCCACACCCTGCCTCATGCCACTAGTAAGAAGCATGGGTTCATCACCAAAGGCAAGGATATAGGTGAGTAAGGGCACTTATTTCCTTTCCCAACCTCACACCACCAGTAAGAAATGTGGGCTTATCACCGAAGGTTGATGGGGCAAAGAAGTGTGTAAAATAAAATATTTTGTTTGCTTGGTGCTTTTGATTTCATTTGATTTTGACATTTCTGATCTATGACTTTGGGATATCCTTTCATTCAAAGAGATTTAAGAGGGATAGATGTGACACCAAGAAGCTTCTAGAATGACCATAGGCAAGGACAACTTTACCTAGTAGAAAGAAAGAGCAAAGCCAAGTATGTAGGCCTTGGTATGGTTTTCATCAATACTTGTCTGTCAAACTTGATGAGAAGATTTGAAAATAGTTGATGATGTTCGAAGAGATGTGATGTGAATGCTTTTGCCAATATTTTCATAAATTTGTAACAGATTGTTTAAGAGTAAGCTCCTGGACTACCATTTGTATGAAATGGACAGAATGAAGCAAGCTAAAAGACTAATGCAATGTAGGTAGCTACAATGTACAAGTAATGACTTTGATGTTTTATGCGTAAAACCGCTTAAGATGCAAGGAATTAACAGTTTCACCGAATTCCTCACCTTCTAGTGTGCACAAAAGATACGCACCATTTCCGTAGTCCTTCATGACTCAGTATGGGCCCAACCATTTGGGCCGGAACTTTCTTCCTTTTTCCAGTTTTCTTATCGATCGGCTGTCTAGTCTTAGAACTAGATCTCCTTCATATATTTCTCACTCATAGACTTTTTTTTGTTGTACTTCCAGCACATCCATCCAGTCAAAGATAGGCTCTATGCCGCTATTCGGCATTTAACCTGGCCTCGTCAAGGCTTTCTAGTTGAGAGAGGCATGCCTCCCTATAAGCTTCTTCATCCAGAATCCCTTGTAATGAGATGCGGAGACTGGGTATTTCAACCTCAAGTGGGAGAACTGATTCTACTTTCGAATACCAGTGAGAAAGGAGTTGCTCCTGTTGGTGTTCTTATTGAGGTTCGATGGGCCCACAAGGCCGGATATAGTTTTAAATGCCAATCTCATTTGTTCTCCTTGACTATTTTGAGGAGAATAGCTTTCAACATTTTGTTTGTCACTTCGGCCTGCCCATTGGCTTGAGGGTAGTAAAGAGAGGCCGTATGATGGTTTATCTTGAATTTGCTACATAACTCATGGACTTCATCATTTTTAAAGGACGTGCCATTATCTGAGATAATGACTTGTGGGACACCATACCTACAGATAATTTGGTTCAAAATGAATTTGGAAATTACCGAACCTAGTACTGTGGTGAGAGGCATGGCCTCCACCCATTTGGTAAAGTATTCCGTGGCTGTAATTATAAAATTATGACCATCGGTTGATGAGGGAGAGAATTTCCCTATCAAGTCCAGCCCCCACGTGGAGAAGGGCCACATGGGGTCACTATTGGTTATAGGGATTGTGTTGGCATGTGAATCTCGTGAGAGAATTCTTGGCATTTGTGGCACTTACGCACAAATTCCACTACGTCATGCTCGAGAGTGGGCCAAAAATAGCCCATCCGATGTATTTTGCGAGTGGTGGTGTGACCACCGAAGTGGCCTCCACATATCCCACTATGGGATTCATGAAGAATCTTCTTGGATTCTTCTATGTCGACGCATCTTAGAAGCATGTCGTCGAAGGCTTTATGATAGAGTACTTGGTCTAAAACAACATACTTAGCGGTAATAATGCGTAACCACCTTCTTTGTTGTGATGTGGCACCTTCCGGGTATGTATGGTCCATGATAAAATTGATGATATCAGTATACCAGGCATGTAGAAATGGGGGGCCTGGTTTCGACAAAGTATACACACTCATCGGGAAAGTCTAGATTTACTAGCTCGCCTCCATCTAGTGGATTTTCAGCTAACCAGTCTACAATGATTTGTCCCTTAATAGGATTTCGGTTCATGAATGTTAACTCAAATTCTCCCATTAAGGTTATGAAACGCCAACCTTTTTAGATAAAGATCCTTGTGTGAGAAATGTTGTAAATGGTATGTCTTTACAATGACCCTTGTTTCCTGGTTTAACATGTAATGTCTCAAACATTTTGTTGCAAAAATTATGGCAAGGCATTCTCTCTCTGCCTGTGTGTAACGTGTTTCATAATCGAGCAACGTTTGGCTAATGAAATAGACCGCGCATTCTCGTTTATCATTGTCTTCTTGAGCCAGCATATGCAAAGCTAGTGAGACATGAGTGGCTCGTGAATATAGGATCAAAGGGCGTCTGGTTTAGGAGGCATTAGCATGGGTGGAGACAACAAGAAGTGTTTAACTACTTTGAAGGCCTCATTGCATTCTTTAGTCCAATCAACGCTATAATCTTTCTTCAGTAGATTGTTGATTGGATGAATGGAAAAACTTAAGTCTGGGATGAACCTTCGGATTGCACCGAGTTTCCCAAGAAATGACCTGATTCCAAGACTCATCCGATGGTGGGATCATTTCGAGAACAACCCGTATTTTGGCTGGATCAACATCAATCCCTCGTGAAGATATAATGTAGCCCAGAAGTTTGCCTCCGTCACACCAAACACGCACTTCTCTGGGTTTAATGTGACACCATATTTGATTAGTCGTGAGAGGATGATACGGAGCACTTCCGATGATCACAACATTTCTTGGCTTTGGCCAACAAGTCATCCACATAGGATTCCACAATTTTATGGATAAGATCATGGAATATATAAGTCATTTTCACGATATGTAGCATCGGTGTTCTTAAGACCAAATGGCATGACAACGTAGCAATATGTTCCCTAAGGAGTTATGAATGTGGTTTTGGCTTGATCCTGTTCAGATATTTTAATCTGATTGTACCCTGAGAACCCATCCATGAGGGATAGCAGTTCAAATCCAGCTTGTTGCATCAACGATAATGTCAATGGATGGTAATGGGAAGTCATCCTTGGGACAAGCTTTGTTAATATCCGAAAATCTATGCAAATGCGTATCTTCCCATTCTTTTTGAGAACAGGGACGATATTAGATACCCATTGTGAATAGTCAATGGGTTTGATGAATCCCACTTGGAGAAGTTTTATTACTTCCTCTTTTACCATGAGAGCCACTTTTGGCTTCATTGGTCTTGACTTCTATTTGATTGGCTTTCGCATCTGGTTTAGTGACAAGATTATGTACCGTGACTTGTGGTGCAATGCCCGTCATTTCTTTATAATTAAATGTAAAATATTTTTGATGTTCTTTGAGGATTTGGGTATGTATTTCTATCTCCTCTAGAGTTAACGAGGATCCCAACTTCAAAATTCTTGGTTCTTCCTCCATTCCAATGTTTATGTCAATGGTTTCTTCTATTAAAGAAGCGTTACCTTCTTCAAATTCAGGTGGGGCTAGAGGTAATTCCAAGCTCTCTCCATTTTCTACCTCATAGATATCGAGATCCTTCTATGGAGGAGACTCTACCATGGGATTTCCAAAATAGGAAGAGGAATGTGGTATTAGGGAAAGATCAACTATACGATGAGCAAGATGTAGCTCCGCATAGGTGTTTAGATATTCGAGAGTGACTCTATCATCATCAAAGTGATCCATGATAGAAAAATCATCCTCGGCTTCTCCATGAGTCAGGAGTGAGTTTGTTGGTATTTTACGCACTAATGGCTCGGTACGAAGTGATACCATGAAATTTGTGTCCTCCAACTCGTTGTTTGGGGTGAAACGGGAAGTTGAGGTTGCTATTGAGTCTACATGAGAAGGTTCTACTCTCGTGGGATTGCTTCAATTGATATGAAGTTGAATCCCTTGCTTAGATCTAACATGACTGTTTTGTATAGTTGTAAATGTTCAGCCCTAGTTTCATATACCTCAGAGACTTGGTTTGCAACTAGTTGTGAGTCTCCTAGCACTCTAATGTCATTGACACCCATTCTTTTAGCTAGGATGAGGCCAAGGAGGAGAGCTTCGTACTCAACTCCGTTGTTTGTACATTCAAAGTTTAATTTAAAGGTGAAAGGTAGGATCTTTCCCTCAGGTGAAGTAAAGATCACCCCGCCCCAGCTCCAAAGTGACATCTAGCTCCATCGAAGTGGAGAGTCCAATACTCGCTTGGAAAAATGGATGTTGGGATATCTGTCGTAGTCTATTTCTTTTGCTTTGGTTACCTCTACCATAAAAACTTGTCTGATGGAAGAGAAGTGATTCCCAGGGTGTGTCCCATACCCATGGAATCAAATGGTAGGAGAATAGGTAAGTCTTTCTCCAACAACTTGAAATTTTTGTGGTAGTCCCTAGTGATACTGCTTTTATAGCATTGGTCTCACTTTTGAGTACTGGAATGTCCTCAGCTGGATTTGAAATTTCCAACTCAGTGGTGGGTATCACTTTTCTTTTGGTTGTGAATTAGTTGGTTTGACAAGCTGGTTTGCTGGAAGTTCAAACTCGGAGTGGATACCGGTCTTTTCTTCAAATCAGCTAGGTGTATATCGAAGGGTTTTGGGTCACCTTGTGCCACAAATATTTTCCCTAAGTGTAGAAATCTTATTTCTTGGAATAGCGTGGAAGGGATTGCCTTCATGCGGTGTATCCATGGCGACCAAGGATCATATTATAATTGGTTTCCGATCTATAATATAAAACTCGGTGAGGACCATCTTGGGTCCTAAAGTGACTGGTAAAACTATGGTTCCAATCGAAGTGGCTTTGAGGCTATCATAACCTCTTAGCGTATTTCACGTCGTGGAACAGTTTGTCTCTCCATATCCTAACTTTTGAAGGAAAGTGAAGGGGACTATGTTAACTATTGCTCCATCATCAACCATTGCACATTTAACATAATTATTGTAGACCCAAACTTGTAAATGTAAAGTTGGGTCACCTCTTCATGTAATTTCAGCGTCTGTCGGCATTTTGCTTATATCGAATATAAACTCAGTATCCCTATCCGGCTGCCCCGGAGGATAAATGTCAAAATCCACCTGGTTTACTTGCATTTCGGGGAGGAGTGATGTTAATTAAATGGCCAAGGCCTAACGCTTCTAAGAGGGCAGCTCTGTGGGTGGGAGAGTTTTTTAACAAATCCAAAAAGGAGATGTGAGAGAAGGTTTTAGTCAAATCATTAATTAAGTCATAGGCACCTATGGGTTTTACCAACATTTGTTGACTGTTGTCTGGCTCCAATGGATAACTTGGAGTAGGTTGGGATGAATAATCCCATGTTCTTGTTATGGTTTCTATGGGTAGTTCGGTGTCTAACTCTACTAAACCAACTATCTTAGTTTGGGGTCGAGTTCCTAATTGAGGTGCGACTGGTGGATTTAATGAAGTTGAAGCTTCATGATCATTGTTTCTGTCATGACACCTTTGTTTGTTCCATTAGGATCTAACCTATTATTAGAATGGTTTGGGAGTGGATCGTTAAAGATTTTGAGGGATGCATTTTGAGGGGAAACTACCCCTGCACAAGTGTTTGGCATGGGTACTACTATAGAATTTGCTAAAAACATATCTATAAAGAGTTGTTTTTGATCTTTTGGAAAATGTTGCATGAATTTATTGTATTCACAACAAGTCCTAGTATCGTGGCCTTGAATCTTGTGGAAGCCACAATATAGATTGGGATTATAATTTTGAGGTGTTGATTTAAAACTTGTTGTGGCCCAAAATTTGATAAGGTTGTTGGTTGTTAGAGTTAAAATTTTGAGGTTGTTGCCTTTGGTTTTGATTCTGATATCCAGTTGGGTTTTGATTTGGACTTTGTGTTTGAATTTTTCATTGTTGTTGTTGTTGTTGTTGCCATGGTGGATGATTAAAATCCACCGCATTGATTGTTGGAGTAAAGTTGTTATTTCATTGATTATTAATAGGTGGTGAAATGTTTACAACATTTTCCCTTTTAACTTGGTCAGTTACTCCATCTGTTGTAACCCCGCGGTTCTTGTTAAGGATCTTAGGTCCTTGATTAGCATTCCCTAGTATTAGGATAGGCCGTGGTGTTTTGATTGGGAGTGGTTAATTTCCCATTTGTCCCATATGTCTTACGACCACTATCTATTGTTGCTTGGTCGATTTGGAGAGCACTCTCGAGTACTTCATCGTAAGTTCTTAGTGGGAACTTTTGGACTTCTTCCTTTATCTCTCTATTGAGTGAATTAAGGAATAAATCACATAGCTCCATTTGATCCATATTTGGAGCACTTCACGATGAGTAGAGAACCGTATGCCATCTTTGAATAAAATGAGCAAGTGGACTCATTATGTTCTTGTTTGATATGCAAGAACTCCCTGATTCCCATTCTTAACAATTTGTTCATGTCGAAAGCTTTGATGAATTCTGACACGAGTTGTTTAAATGAGTGTATCGAGGCTTCAGAGTATTCTGTAATACCAATCAAGGGCAATACCTTCTAAGGTTTTAGGGAATATTTTAGTGACAACCCCATCCCAAGGGAGTAACTCCCGTATGGCTGTGGCATAAGCCTTAATGTGTGCATTCAGGTCTCCTTCCCCTTTGTATTTGGGAAAATCAGGAAGAGGTCTTGGAAGCATAACACTTCATATGGTGAAGTCTAGGGGTTCTTTTAAATATTTCGAATAAGTCCCTACTACGTAGGCCTCAACCATCGATGGGGCTTGCTGAGGGGGTTGAGGTGGAATGGGTTGTTGATATGGCATAGCATATGTTTTGTAGGAACATAAGGGAATCCCTGTGGTTGAACGAACATCCAAGAGAAGAGAACATGTCTCCTTGTGGTGATTTTGAATAAATGTTTAAATAAGGAGGAGCATTGTTGTGGTATGGGCTGTTTGGTGCCAAGCCGGGGTGTCATGTTTTCAACTGGAGTGGTGTTTGAAAACACGGTCCTAGTTGGTGTTTGTTGTGGGTAACTATAAGGATTTTGAGGAGGCATGCCTAACGTGTGCCTATTCTCGTAAGGAGGTGACTGACTGGGGTGATGCAGAGGGTTGGGGATTCCTGCTTGCCCAAAATATGAATTTTGGTTTGCTTGAGCAAGCTCCAACCCTCTAACCTTCTCAACTAAGGCTGAAATGACCTCCATCGTGAAGACATCAGTGCTTTTCCTTAAGGGTGTTTGTTGTATAGCTTGAGGTTGTAAAGGGGTATGATACCCTGCTATGAATTGATCGTTACCCTGCCAAGCTTCACCGAGGGTATTTCCCATAGGTGGAGTTATGGGGGTGTTTTCCTGGAATAGGGCATCAAACTGTATTTGTAGGTTCCCTATAGGTGGATACATATTTTGGAAGCGTTGTTCACTTTTAGTGAAGCATGCTAAGTACTCCTCATCCAAAAAGGGGAGTGGGTCTGACTGTCTACTGATCTGTGGTCTGAACAAGACCCGAGGAGATGAAGTGGATTCTCCAGTAAACATCATATTGTTAGAGCCTGATGGATCTAGCTGTTGTGTTTGTGTAAACTGATCAAATTCCTCGATTTGGAATGAAGAACTAGAGCTAGTCCTGTGAGGGGGAGTTTGAGATGACAAGTAATTACTCAAATAGTTATCAGCCCATGCAGAAAGTGAGGGTGATGGTTGTCTATTTGTTTGACCATAGCTTGCTTCGAGACCTGAGAGAGGTCTACCATATGCATCATATCCCGACATATTCGGGGGTATATGAATACCCGAGAATAATGGGAAAGAGCGAAGGTGGATGAAAGAAATGAAAAATAAAAGAGGAAGATTTGTTTGTTCACATCGGGTTCACCAATTTTGTACGATGGAAAAGTGACATGCGAGTATGGGAATCTACAAGTACCTTTTCCTCATACCCGACCTCCCGAGGTCGTGTCGAGATAGAGTGAATGTTGAAGGTGAATGGATATGGATAAGCTAATCGGGTAATCTTAAATCCTCAATACGCAATAATGGAATCTGTGAATCTAAGGTGAAGAAGGCCCTCCTAACCTGGATTGGTGTAATGGCTCATTCGGATATAATGGCTGCTCGGAGGCTCCAATCGATGTCGAGCTCTGCCGAGATCCTATTTCTTGGTTGTTGGATACGTGGGAAGTGACCTGTGGGAGCTTCATATGTATCTCCAGACAAGGTCATAAAATGGTGATGGGTGATTTAGTGGATTTATAGTTAACTATGGGTGGTTTTCTAGTCTAGCCTAGAAAATATTAGATTGGTTGGCTTCTATGTTTAATACGGAAAACTGTGCTATAATATCTGGTGGGAGTGGTGAAGATCTAAACACCAATGTTCGCAAGCCGGTGTCAATACTTGACTGATTTGTAGGCCCGTTGGGTTGTGGGACTTGGGGATCACAACCGTGAGTTCATGGTTATTGTGGACCTGTTATGGTCATGTGAAGAATCAATCCCTTCTCCCAATTATCCAGTAATCGTATGCCTTTTCAACTTCTATATTTAGAACTAGAAGTTGTATGATTTTCTCGGAATACCTAACAGGTGTTCTGGCAACTTGGATACGTAAGCTAGTGTCTATGTCAATGAGGAGGTCTCCTGTGTTAGGCTATGGAACCAAAGGATCGCAACCAAATGCTTGTTCTCATTCGAATCCTTGTACGGTCATTCAGATGTTTTATCAAGGAAATCTATAATTAGGATGATTTGACCAAAAGTTGTAAGCTTTGTCATCTTCAATGTTTAATCCTCTCAGTTGTTCACTAATTGCTTGTAGGTTTGTTGTTGCTCGAAAGACCTGTATCCTAAGGTCCTGATCTATATCAGCTAATGTCATGGGTAAATTTGGTTGAGGTATTATGGGTTCAAATATATATTCTCTAGGCTCTCTAGGTCATGTGATTGTCATACAAAATGATTCAACTTTTAACTAACATTTAATAAACTGATTACAAAAAGAGGTATTTACACTATGCAAGCATCCTGCTATTTTTGTATTTTTCAATGACGTATTTCAATGAAATTGAAGAGCAGCTACTCTAGTATATTTATAAAATGGACAATTAATCTAGAAACAGAATGAAAACAAACAAAGTAGCCTGGTATGGCTATTTGCCTGTGTAGTTGTGATTTTATCCTAAATATCTAAGCAACTAAACATATTAATTTGAAAGGCTCTCGATCCTACCTCAGAAGTGAGGAATGAATCACAGTTTTCTAAACTATCAATCCCCACAACTTCCCTGGTGATATCGAGAGTGAAATTTTAACTGAAATGAAATAATTCACTACTCTATTTGATATGTTTGTAATTAGAACTTTGATAGCTCAAACCTGGCATTTACAGAATAGTGGTAAATCTAGTTGTGTGTGATTTCATCCCCTCAATGTGATCTCCTCATTCCTTCGTGTTCTCATGAATCCAAAAGTGTGTATATGATAGTATCAACAAAAGATAGCAATCGAACAATGGCAAGCTTTGGATATAGACCGAATACAATGTGAGTAGGAGAGGGATAACGCAAGTGAACAGAGCTTGACTATGCAATTCCTAGTGGGATTTATTGTGGGAATACAACACAAGTGTACCGAGAGTTTCAAAACTATCCTTGTGACAAAACAAAACCTACAACTTTAATGGATTCTAGTCTAGAAATGAAGCTATTCTATGTTAAACTAATTGCATGTAAGCAAAGCAATGAAACAAGACTTGAAACAAGAAGATGATATGACCTCCAAAATGCCAATAATGGAAGCAAAACATGAAACTAATAGAATTCTAAGCAAGGAATTGAAAAACTAAACAAGAGAATTGAGAGGATGAGGGGCCATTTGCTTGAAAACAAGCTGGCTATTTATAACCAATGCATTTACCAGAGGGTAACTCCCATTTGATCTCTTTTACTATAAACAAAGGAAAACACTATTCACAGGGAGTAGAAAACATTAATGCAAGCCAAAGTGGTTGAAGAAAGTGTGTAAATTTGAAGATTTACATTTGACACGATCATTGAGGAAAAAATGAACGAAAAACCGCCGCCTGTGGGCGGCGGCCTTTCTAGTGGTATCATCATGGGGACCACCGCCAATACCCTACAATTTTGGGTCATATAGGGTGGAATCCTATTCCCATGAGGACAATTCTCCACCCGCCTAAGAGTGGTGGTGGCTCACATCAAGACAAAACACAAGAAGAAAGGGGGAAAGGGTTATAATATTAATTTATATTTATTTATATTTACTTATAACTTTAGCAATATAAAATTTTGTGTATATATTTATAAGTATATTACAATTTAATTAAATCTATATATTTAAAACTCATATAATTATATATCGTTAATTATATATATATATATATATTTATAATCAATTTTTTGGAATTAGGGTAAATCGAGGGTGTTGAAAGGACCCACATCCTTGTACAATTGAGGATTTTTGAGAGGATCCACAACCTAGGTTACAATGAAGGGGACCACCATTAGGAACCCAATTGAAGCAACCATGAAACCATAGTGAAGATGCAACAACCAACGAAAATGACCACAATGAGTGGGACAACTATCAATGATGTGTAAAAGCGAGAGGAGAAGCCACCAACGTCAGCAGTGAGAGGAGCAACCACCAATGTCGTAGTAAGTGGAGCAGCCAACAACATCAATGGCGAGAGGAGCAGCCACGTTAGTGGAGAGAGGAGAAGCCACCAAAGACATGAGTGAAAGAGGAGCATCAAGTAGAAGCGAGTGGAGTAGCCACCAGCCGTATAAGTGAGTGAGTAGAAGCGAGAGGAGGAACCACCAAAGATCAGCGGCGAGAGGAGGAGCCACCAGTGTTAGTCAGCGAGAGGAGTAACCACCAGCATCATCATGAGTAGAGATGCCACATCTAGTGGTGAACCACCTCCGAGGAGGATCGTGCCTCGGGGAGATTTGAACATGGGTGGGTAAGCACACAACCATGTGACTTGAACACACCACTCCCACCCCATTGACACATTTATAATAATTTTAAATATATATTTATATTTTAAATTTACATTTCTTTTTCTCTTCTTGATTTGTTTTCACAATAATAAGTTTAGGTAAACCTTGTTTGAATGAAGGTATATTTATATGTATATAAATATATATATATATATATATATATAGATATAGATATAGATATATATATCTATAGATATATATATAGATATCTATATATATCTATATAGATATATATATATATATAGATATATAGATATATAGATATATATATATATATATATATATATATATATATATATACATACATATAAATATACCTTCATTCAAACAAGGTTTACCTAAACTCACGGTTTACATATTTAAATCGGTCTAACTTTGATAGATTTAATTGTTTTTTTAGAGTTTCACTAATGAAAGGAAGACTAATTTCTTTTCAATCAAGGAGCTAGTTGGGTTAAAAAAATTTGATAATGTTATATTCAAATCAACAATAATATGGATCTTATAATTTAAGGGACAAATACATATAACCATTTCACAACTAGTTGAAAGAAGAGGTAAGATATAAACATACTCAAATGTAAAACTCACTTTTCTCTTGACATGTAAATGGAATACAACAAGATCATTTGAAAGAACACCGAAAAAAATATTCTTCCTTGTAGATCTAATTCAAATAAGGGTAATTTCCATTGATAATCCAATGCACACTTGGTGTAAATTTACTAGAATATTCCATTTTATAAAAATTGAAAAGGTCTTTATTTTTCAGCGAATTCAATGACATGTTCACCTAAAAATTAAAGTTTAATTTTTTTTAGGGTCGGCTTCACCTACCTCTTTATAATATCCCCTATATAATCCTATATTATTCACGGGTAGAACACTACTTGCTAACTCATTCCACGGTCCACCTGGGGGCATATCTATTATCAATTACATAACTTGTGAAGCAACAAATTCTAGTACACACAAAATATTTTTAGAACACTACTTGCTAACTCATTACACACTCCACCTGGGGCATATATCTCGTTATCAAGTACATAACATACACAAAAATTAAAAATATTCAAGCATTCAATGACGTTGAATTCTATTGATGATGGGCAGAAGAAGGCTTGTGGATGGGTGACAAGAAGAAGGCTATGAGGATGGGTGACAAAAGATTCTATTGATGGGTGAGAAAGAAGAAGGCTGTGAAGATAAGGAGGTTCTTCATTGGATGGTGCAACAAGAAGATCATGTGTGACAAGGCGACAAGTAGGATATGGTGGTGAAAAGAAGGATCTGTTGATGGGTGACAAGAAGGATCTATTGATGGGTGACAAGAAGGATCTCTTGATGGGTGACAAGAAGGATAATCTGATGAGGTGATAAGAAGGTTTTGTTGATGGGTGACAAGAATAACCTTTCGACATGACAAAGTGAACTATGTTGTTGTTTGATGCACAACAAGTTTCATTTTTATTGATCATGACAGAGGAACAATGGAAGCTGCTAGTGCTTAGAACACCCAACAAGTTAAAAAAACTCAAAAGTCTTTGTTCAAGTATTTTGGAAACTCTGGTTCAGATACAACAACCGCCAACACCCATAGAGCTCCCACTGAAATCAATCAGAGCATAGACTGTGTGGAAGGTGTTATTGAAGTGGACATGCATTCTGCTCAATATCAACCAAATGACACCTATAATGATACCATGTCAGGGCTTGAAGATATTCCAGTAGTGTAAAATGTAACACAAAATTCAAATGCAACTAGTGGTTCATGGAAAAGGAAACTGATGATCGTGATATTCCTAAAAGCTCTACACGTAAAAGTAAAACTGTGAATACGAAAAAGAATATGTGGACGCTTGGGAGGACATACAAGTTTGACTGGGCTGCAAAATTTCCATTTATTGAACCTGTACAACCAACTAATTCTGAAGAAATTTCATCGGAATGTACATGTACAATATGTACGTGGAAATTGGGAAGGCAACAAAAAATGCAACTGAAGTTGGACACAATTGAAAAACACTGTGGAAAACAATATTTCACTTTAACTAGGGAAGATGGCCAGAAAAAAAAAAACACACAGATGGAAAACTGAAAAAGAATGCATGCATGTGAAATATGTGGTAGAATATGAGGCTGATCATAAAAGACGCAGACTTCTCGTAGAAAATGGTGGAACGATCACAACACAAATTGGTAAGATGAATCAATCAAATTTGCATGCTAAACTCATACAATTTTCTACTTTATTCCACATCCTTAAGAAAGGAAGACCGATTTTAGATTTCATCGATTTCAAACCTTTGTATCAATATAATGGAATGTAGAATGTTCCCTAGTCTCATTGGTCAGACAACAATGCATGGGAAATGGCTAAATGCCTTGCTATGATTGAGAAGGAAGATTTGAAAGAGTGTGTAAAAAATGCAAAGTTTATCTCTTTGTCAATTGATGAAGTGACCGTTATTGAAAACACCGCATGGGTATGTATCCATGTTTACACTTTAGAAAATCATATGAGGACTCCGCACCTGTTGGGTGTTCAGAAAATGGTTGAAAATTGCAATGCAGAAAACCTATATAAACTAGTTATTTCTCTTTTGAAAGAAATTGTTGGCATGACTGCGAATGAAATTGCTATGAAGTTGGTATGTGTGGGAGAAGATGGGGCATCAGTCATGCAAGGTCATAGAACTGGGTTGTGTGTTCGATTGCAAACATCAGTCACCCCTTATATGCTAGTAATTCACTGTATGGCTCACATAATGAATTTAGCATATAAAATCGTTAGCAAATATGAAAATGTTGCAAAAGTAGAAGACCTTATAAGAGAACTGCATGCCTATATGGCAAGCAGCCCAAAGTGATTTCTTGAGTTTCAAAATTTTCCATAGGTATTACAGATGGAAAAAAACTTCTGAAGGATGTTGAGACAAGGTGGATTTTGTTGTATGAGCCTGCATGCAGAGTGTGTGAGGAGTATCCTTCGTTGGTTGGTTTCATGCACAAATATCATCATGAAATTGACAGGCGAGGGACTTGTTGTTCCATCTAACTGATTTGGAGACATTTCTTACATTGGTAGGCATTCTTCCAATGTCAGCAGAGATCAATACATTGATGAAACATGCACAGGGCAGATTAACCTATATTGTTGATTTTATACGGATGAGAAAAATGGTATGTATGAGTCTTGATGCCTTGTACACTTCCCGGATAGTTTTGATACACCTGTATTTGATAACTGGAAAGTTTTATTGGATCTTAACCATCCCAATAAATTTTTGAGATTTAATATCCATGATCACCTCTGTATCCATGTTAGTGGGAAAGAGATACCACTGCACATTCTGCAAAAAAAGTAAAGATGTTACATCAACGGAAAAAGAAGAAGTTCTGTGACACAAAATCTATTTGATTCTGTAGTAATTGAAACAAGAATAAAACTCAAAAAATTGTAGAATCCTTAGCATCATAAATTAGAGAACGTTTCAGCCAAGACAAAATTCTTGAAGCCATGGGTGTGATGAATCCAAATTTTTGGAATACAGAAGGTGGTCGTGCTGATTTTGTAGGTAAGATTTTTCATAAATACATGGGTACAATATTGGACCATTTCAAGCAATACATCAGAGGTCGAGGGTATTGAAATAAAAGGTATACTGAATGTTGATTTAATAAAGACTCAATCAACTAATTTTGCAATGACAATGAGGTCACAATATAAACTCTTAGATGAACCTTCAGAGAGTGGTGCTATTACAAGGCTCTGGTGAAAAATCTACCAAAGTAGTGTGTTACAGGAAGACATTAGTGAATATTTTTGGTTGTATGAGTTGTGCCAAACAATGATTTTGGGATCCGTGGAGGATGAAAGAGTTTTCAAGTGCTTTATCTTTTATTAAATCAAAACTGAGAAACAAGTTGGATAAAAATCTCGAAAGTTACATAAGGTGTTATGTTTCTCACTACTCTTTGGAAACCTTTCCTTTTGACAGAGCTATTGCACATTGGAATTCCTTTTGCCAAAAGAAGAGGTGTAAATAATATTACTACAAGTCCAAGTAATCTCAATGATGAGACTGGAAGTGGTGCATCTTCAAACTCTGTGGATGCAAATATTGAATACAAAGAAGCTATTGAAAATGGATTATTTCAGCTTTAAATAGGTATCACCTTGACATTACACTTTAATTGTTCTTATTTATTCAATTTCATATAAATAGATTCTAATTTAATTGTTTATAGTTTTACATAAATACCATTGTAATTTTGCAGATGCAAATATTGACTGAGGAGGCTATTTTTGATCTGTAGTTATCATCGAAGATGTTACAGGTATGTATATTTACATTTATTCAAATACTATCATTTACTAAAATCAGATTTATTTCATTGGTATTTTTAATTTTCAAACCACTTTGATGTTGTATTTTGCAAGGTCTTCAAATCTCAGATCTGGATTCTACATATTCTACCATGCTTAGTGTCTAGTATAGTTGTTGTCCACTCTATAAAGTGCATTCTTGATATTTGTGTCACCTTCGATATGAACAGGTTAGATCTAGATTCTACATTTTAATCTCTTCATTTCATTGATGTTTATGAAAAATGTGAGTTGACATCCATCCAAGGAAGCTCTCGCTTCTTGGGACTGAGATTATCAGGAAACTCACCCATTTTTATTCTAATCCTTATCCATTTTTTGTGTTGAATTCCGAGAATCGAAGGTCGTCTAGCTTGCTCAAGAAGACAAGAGGTACCTTAAACCCTATCTTAGCCATAGTTTTAAATGTGAAGTAGATTTTACGGTATTAAGATATTTGTGTCATACCACATTTTTTTCCTTTGAGCTTTGTCATTTCAATTCAAATTAAATGTGAAGAAATGATATACATATTAAAGAGTTTGAAATTTAAAATATAGAGAAGAAGCCCTTACTATATTAAGATGTATCTGTCACACCACATTCTTAATTTTCTTAAAACAATTATCCATTATCATCATCTAGTCACATACAATTCATCATCATCCATATCTACTCTAATTTCATTATCAAGACATCCACATCCTATTTCCACATAACACCACATTCTAAATGAATAAATGGATGATCCATTCTAATGTCATCAAAAATATTAGATGTCATCACCCACATGTAATGATAAATGTAACTATGACCTTCATTGCAAGAAGAGATAATATTGCATAAAGTTTAAATCCATGAATCATGATTATGCATCATACATCAATGAAATATCCATATAGAAGTTCTATATAAAAATATAAGTGCATACAATTCATCTGGTCACATACAATTCATCATCATCCATATCTACTCTAATTTCATTATCCACATTCTAAATGAATAAATGGATAATTAATAATAATTATAACCACATCTACTTTAATTTCATTATCCAGACATCCACATCTAATGATAAATGTAACTATGACCATCATTGCAAGTAGAGATAATATTGCATAAAGTTTAAATCCATGAATCATGATTATGCATCAAACATAAACACATTCAAATGAATATATATATAAGAGCATACAATTCATCATCATCCATATCTACTCTAATTTCATTATCCACATTCAAATGAATAAATGGATAATAACTATAACCACATCTACTCTAATTTCATTATCCACATTCAAATGAATAAATGGATAATAACTATAACCACATCTACTCTAATTTCATTATCCAGACATCCACATCTAATGATAAATGTAACTATGACCATCATTGCAAGGAGAGATAATATTGCATAAAGTTTAAATCCAAACTTCAAATTAAACAAATATTCAAGTATCAACTTTCATTCTTCTATATATAAAATATTTAAAGTTTCAATTTTGAGGTTCCCCAATCCTCAAGGCTCAATCCTTAACATTTTCACCAGACCCTACTATGTATTCCTTCCCTCAATTATCCCCAAACTAATCAGATCCTCAACAGTCATTTCTAGGTTCTTGATGATTGCTTCTTCTTCCTTTGTAGAATCTCCATGGGATGTCAAAGAAGGATCTTGTTGTTGCCTTTTGCTTTGAATAAAATCTCAGGGTCATAGCCATTCTCTTTAATTATCCACTTAAGTGTATTGTTTTGTTTGTTAACCAAAACAATATTTTCTTTCATCTTAATTGTTGTGGATAAACTGTTCTTGGCCATTTCCAAGTGAACTTGGAACACCTTAGCTTGACTCTTTAAATTTTCATATTTCAGCTGCAACAAAAAGAGTGAAGTCAATTAAACATATTAAAAAACTAATTTTAATTGAAATTAATAAAAAATTTTTTCAAACTGATTATACTTACGATAGCTCTATCTCTTTCAGCATTTGCAATCACCATCTCCTTGTCCTTAGACCATTTATTGAAATAGGCTTGGGCCTCAACACTGATATTTTCCAATCTATTTAATACTTTATCTAAAATATTGTCATTATAGGTGTTGTTATATGTGACAATCCCACTTTTAGCTCTGATGAATAATGCATCCATCTTCGCGGGTTGATTTTTGACTGTTGCAAATAAGCTCTCTCTTTGCCAATGGTTATCATAATGACTTACTATCTCATATATTAATACTTTTTCCTTCTCTCCCATTGAATGAGCTCACTGATTTGAGGCGTGATAAATTCATTCATGTGGGATTGAAAATCATAGCCAATCAAGTTCTCCAAAGGAAATGTTGGCAAGTCATCACTATCTATATCAGAAGAGGATGATTTTGAAGGAGAAGTATGATGGATGCTTTTCAGTTTGAGCAACGTCTCATTGCATCTTTTTCCTTTTGGGAGCATTGATCCTAAAAGCAATAATAGAAATTCATATTAAAATTGAAATTGAAATGTTGAAAATTTAATTAAATTTAAAAGTACATTGAGATGGAAATATACCTGTTGGCCCTGAATCATATCATGTGTGTTGAAAAAACTAGTTGGGTCACTGCTATCAATGCCCAAATAATCTTCATCTAAATTTATTTGATTCAAAACTGATTGCCTGTTGCAGTGGGACAACCAAGCGAGAGAGAGGGTTGGAATAGTGAATGAGGAGGGAATGTTTAGTGTCCCGCTAGGGGCCGGAATCAATGGACATGCGTTTACCAATGGTCTTTTGTCCTGAACCTCTTGTCGGCATTTTGAATCGTAATTGTGGGGTTGATTGAGTAGGTGGGGTTTGTATTTTGAGTAGAAGACAAAGGATTGCTATCAACTTTGAACATCAAGAACCAAATCATTAGTAATTACTAAAAATATGTAAAAGTATTAAAAACTCACAAAATAAATGAAGTCATACCTTGTTGAATGGGATTTTTTTGTGGTATGAATTGATTGTGTAAAATGGGGGTTGTGACTGAGTTTGAATGGATTTGGTTGAACTGATGGTGGTAATTATTGTTGAGATTTGACAATTACATGAGATTGTACCGAGTGAGTTGGTGATGCTTTGCTTTGAAGCACACGTGTAGTCGAAAGTCCCTGCAAGTGCAACAACTACATGTCAATTCAAGATGGTAAATCATTAAATGGTAGAATCAAAATGTAATCAACCCTACTTTGAATGTTAAGGGTATTACGTCTCTGTCATTTCGTTAATGCAAATACTTGGCCATCAGCTGATGATGCAAAATTTGATTTCAGATTGTGATTCTCCCGAGGCCTCAACATGTTGTTGGCCTCTTCCTCTCGATGCAACTTTTTTTCGTGGAAGTGACTCTAGAAATATTTTCTGCATACAGAAAAGATTCAATCAGAAAAACATAAAAATGACTACACTTGGTAAATACTAAAGATGGAATATGAATGATTAAAATTTTACTGTTGTTCCTCAAGTGGAATTGAAAATTCTTCATTGTCTCATTTGTGCAAGTTGGAGTTGGTTCATTTTTTAAATTATAATAAGCCTCATAATAAAGAGCTAGGAGATAGTTGGTTGAATGAATAACTGGTTTTTCTAAAATTGTTGCATTGTTAATGTCTGCCTTTATCTTGTTTGATAGAAATGTGCACCAGTCAAATTTTTTATTTCTGATTGTTGCAAGAATGTATGCAACAACCCAATTTGGAATGTCAGTTTTTCGAACCCTGCATAATAATTCTGGCTTGAAACAGAGAAATCAAGGCAACAAGAAAGTGGTGTGCAACATCTTGCATATCCACTCCTCATCTTGATTTGCTGACATGAGCTATAAAAGTCATCAGAATCATAATCAATTTGAATTAATATAAAAAAACATTCAAATGAGAGAAAATTAGACTTACAATCAACATTGAAACCATAACTAGATTCGAGGAAAATCTTGTCATTGTCAGTGAGGGTTGCTTTGGTTGTTACTATCAACACATTTTTAAATGGGAGGCCTATCAATCGATGGATATCAATAGGTTCAACACCAAAGGAGAATGTATGCCGATCTTCCAATGTAACAGTAAAAGTATTGTTTTTGTATTGTAGGATGAAAGTAGGTAGTTAAGAGTCGATGGTCAACCTCAAACTAGGGCATGCTAACAAGCCCTTGGAATTTGGATGCTACTATGGAATTCCATGTATTCTTCATTCATTTCTATAACTACATGTATGTGGGGGCACATGGCACTTTGTATTGAATCTTTCCCTTGGAGGCTCCGGGTGTTGGATCTTGGGGTTCATCTTGGGCACCAGAAGCCATGACTTGATTGTGATTGACATGAACACATACGTATGATACCTACAAACAAAAGTTCTAAGAGAAGGAAAAAATGGTATCTAGGAAAGGAGCGTGAAAATGAGGGGTTGGGTTGGTCCCAAGCTCTAACCATAAAATAATAAGGTGTGTTTGCAACTTTGACAACTTCAAAATAATGGCTTCCACAAAATACACACATGCATATTTTCAACACTCATGCAATATTTCAACACTCAATCACATTTTTCAAGAAAGTTCAACAAGAGTAGTTTTGCATTCTTTTCCATAACAAACACAAATAAGATTCACATTTTCATCACAATCACAAAGGCTTAATAGTAAGACAAATGGATACAAGAACATGGAGTCTTCTCCTTATGCCTCCCATGTGGGAAGAGGGTCCACCCAATACCTCCAAGTGCACTATCAACATCACACACAACACCTTATCTCTCCCTTTGCAAATGTAAAAATAACATAATAACCCTTTTACCTCCACATAGGTGGAGCACCTCTCCCACACTCCCTCCACATTTTCCTCACTAACTCCCTTTTTCCTCCATAAAAATAACTCCATTTCCTTCTCCCACACCACTCTTAAAGGAAATCTACCCATCCTAACATAATGCAATCACAACACACATAACATACACTCAACAATCACAAATTTCACCACTACATACATATATAAAAGAAGCAACAATAAGTGAAGATCCTACCTCTCCATCTTGATTCCAAAATCTTCACATAATAAGCTTCAAGCACCTTCAATCCAAGCAAAATCCCAAATGCAACTCCAAAACTCCAAGCATGCAATCCCAAAATTCCAAAATGCAAGTGTAGAAAATGAGACAAGTAACCCCTATTACTCCAAATTCGCATCCATAAATAGAAAAGGATGTGAGGATGATGAGGTGACTCCACGTAGGATGTCACTTCATCATTCCTCAATTCCACTCAACAAGTCAACACAAAAATACCAATGATAATAAATGAATAAGTAAGGCTACGACATGCACAAGTGTACACTCCAACATGCACTCTATACCTTCTAAGGACATATTAAATGAGGTAAGTAGAAAAGTGATTTTATTTACTCTTTTTCATTCAATAAATGCATTAAAAACTAATTCGTAAAATCTCTCAAAGTGTACCTTAACATCCCGCATGCCCCGCTTAGCCTCCGTGGTGATTTTTTTACTCTTTTCCTTTGCATTTTTGTCTTCAAGTGACGAAACCACCGCCTGTGCAGTGGCAACGGTCCTGATCGCCCCCCGCTCAGTGGCGATGATCCTTCACGCATTTTCCAACACACTTTTCTAATCACAACTTGCGTAATTTTTCAACTTTTACCAGCTTTCTCATCCGTTTTTGCTTGTATTTATGATTTTGGTTCCCTGGAATAGTGTTTCTTCATTGTTTATAGTAAAAGAGTCCTAGTTGGAGTTACCTTTGGGTGAATGGGAATTCTATAAATAGTTGGTTTGATTACAAGCAAATGGCCCCTCAAAACTGCCCTCATCCTCTCATTTCAATAGTTTAGTCTTTCAATTCTTGCTTAGGAATTCAATAGTTTTCATTTGTTGCATGCATGGTTAGTTTTATTTTGTTGTTTAGAAGCCACATGATCTTCTTGTTCTAGTGTTACCATTGTTTCATAAAATCAAATAAGGTAGGATAGTTTCATTTTAAGTCAAGCCATTAGAGTTAGAGGTTTTGTTTGTCAAGAAGGATAGTTTCGGTTCGGATGTTTTGTGTTGTATGACTCGCAATAAATCCCACTAGGAATTACATAAGCCAAGCTCTTTCTCTTGCGCTATCCCTCTCCTACTACTGCATGTATTCACCTACATCCAAAGCTACCATTATTCCAATACCTACTACTTGTTGATGCTAAGCATTACATGCTTTTCTAGATTCACGTGAGCACGAAGGAACGAGGAGACCACACCGAGGGGACAAAGCCACACAAAATCTTAGATTCGGTCTTCTCGAACAAAATATAGGTTCAAGAAATTTCAAAGTTCTAGTTAAAATATACCAAATAGAGTAGTAATTTTGGTTAAACCATTTGCAAACTTATATCACTCCTTTTAAATATCCACATTGTAGAAGGAATCAAAGAGAGCAAACATGGTTATGATCCTCACAAAAATACAAAATAGAATTTAAAAATTAGATGAGACATCCTCACTTAGACATAAACACTAGCTTAAGAATCAAGTTGCAATTATAATTCGAGAAGATCATTATTTAGATTTCTAAACATAGAGGCCGAAAAGGCATACAACTACCGGGTATTAGGGATTAGGGATTGATTACTCCGCACATACCATAGTTTATTATACTTGCACTCATTAACCTTACGGTTGTGATCCATTCTCAGACAACCCAATTAGACCATAGAGGCCCGTAATCAATCATAGGTCCCACAACCCAAGTCATAATGTTGATGTTGATTTATGCACATTAGTATTTAGATCCTCTCCACTTTCACCAATCATTATCATACAACTATCCTCACTGAGACATAGCCTAATCAAGTTAAGGATTTTGGACTAGACCAGAGAATCGCCATAGAATCCACCACACATCCATCATCCATTTTTCATGACCCTTTCGGGGATATCTACAAAGCACCTCCATGGGTTATCTTCCACGTATCCCATAACCTATAGATCGGATCACGCCGAGCTCGATATTGATTAGAGCCTTCGAGCACTCATCCTCACCGAATGATCTATCATGCCGCCTTCAAGTTAGAGGGCCTTCTTTGCCTTAGATTTACAGATTCCATTAGTGCGCGTCAAAGACATAAGATTTCCTAACTAGTTTTTATGTGCATGCCCCATGTATATTCCATCCCCACTAGGCTGTCTCGACATGACCTCGAGAGGTCGGGTGTGAGGAAGAGTTACTTGTAGATTCCCATGCTCGCTTGTCACTTTTCCATCGTACAAAATTGGTGAACCCGACGTGAAAGGAAACTAGTTGCTTCACTTTCACCTTAGCCTTCCCTTTTAGTGTTTCATTTTCTTTCATCCATCTTCGCTTCTTCCCATTATTTGCGTGAAAGGGGTATTCATATACTCCCCGAATATGTCAGGATTGATGCATATGGCAGACCTCTCCTAGGTCTTTAAGCATACTATGATCAATCGAATAGACACCATCACCCTCACTCTCAAAGATGGGGTGACAACTATTCAATTAACCATCTTTCAACACAAACTCCACCTCAAAGGACTAGATATAGTTCTTCTTTCCAAATAGAGGAGTTGGATCAGCTCACTCAAACACAACAACCAGAGCCTTCAAGCTCGAATAACATGACGCTCACTAGAGAATCTGGTTCATCTCCTCAGGTGTTTCTTAGACCACAAATCAGTAGACAATCAGATCCATATCTATTTTTAGATGATGAACATTTAGCGCATTATGCCAGGAGTGAACAATGCTCTCAAAGTATGTATCCACCTATAGGAGGTTTGCAAACACAACCCGAGGTCTCTTTTCAAGAAAACACCTCCATTCCTCCACCTATAGGAATATCCCTGGTGAAACTTGGTAGGTACCGATGAATTCATAGTTGGGTACCATATGCCTATACAACCTCAACAAACACCACTAAGGAAAAATACCATATCTTCACCAAACGAGGTCATCTCAGCCTTTAGTTGAGAAAGTTAGAGGGTGGAACTTGCTCAACAAGTCAAAATTTACAATTAATGCAGCAGAAATTCCAATCCTCCACATCATCCTAGCCAAGTAGACCTCCTCACAGAACAGACACGTTGGGCATGCCTCCTCGTATTCACAACAAATTTCAACTAGAACTATGTTCTCTAACACCACTCCAAAGTGGAAAATATGATACCTCCCAGTTTAGTACAAAACAATCCATTTCTGAACAATGTTCCTCCATATTTAAACATGTATTCCAAGTCACCACATGGAGATATGTTCTCTTCTCCTGGCATGTTTGCTCAACCACAGGGATTTCCTTATGTCCCTGCGTAAATGCATACGCTACGCCATATCAACAACCCATTCCACCTCCACCCCCTCAGCAGGCATCATCGATGGTCAAAACCTATGCGATAGGGACTTATTCAGAATATTTGAAAGAGCCCTTAGACTTCACTATACGAAGTGTCATGCTTCCAAGACCTCTTCCGATTTTCCCAAGTACAAAGGGGAGGGAGATCCAAAATGCACATATTAAGGCCTATGCCCATGCCCATTCGAGAACTGCTCCCTTGGGATGGAGTTGTTGCTAAAATATTCCCAAAACTTTAGAGGGCATCACCCTCGATTGGTATTATAGAATACCTAAAGCCTCAATACATTCATTTAAACAACTCGTTTCAAGAGTTCATCAAGGCGTATTCGACATGAACAAATTGTTGAGAACAAGAATCAGGGAATTCTTGCATATTAAACAAGAACACAATGAATATGTTGCTCATTTCATCCAAAGATGGCGTACAGTCCTCTATTCTTCAACAAGTGCTCCAAACATGGATCAATGGAACTATGTGATTTATTCCTTCATTCTCTCAGCAGAGAGATAAAGGAAGAAGTCCTAGAAGTTCCCACTAAGAACTTATGATGAAGTGCTTAAGAGCGCCCTCCGAATAGATCAAGCTGCAATAGATAGTGGTCACAAGGCATATGGAACAAATGGGAGGTTAATCATCCCCAACCAAAATACTACAACTTATCCTACTACCACAAATGCCAATCAAGGACCTAAAATCCTTAACAAAAATCGTGGGGTCACAACAGATGGAGTAACTGACCAAGCAAAAAGGTAAATGTTGTAAATGCTCCACCACCGATTAACAATCAACGAAACAACAATTTTACCCCAACAATCAATGCGGTGGATTTTAATCATCCACAACAACAACAACATGGATAGATCCAAACATGGGGTCCAAGTCAAAACTCAACTGGATATCAAAACCAAAGGCAACAAATGCAAAACTTTAATCCTAATAGTCAATGGTTTAATCAGAGTTTTGGACCACAACACGTGCCAAACCAACAACCTAGGAATTACAATCCCAACTCGTATTGTGGTTTCCACAAAATTTGAGGCCATGACACTAGGACTTGTCGTGACTACAATAAATTCATGCAACATTTTCAAAGGAACAAAGACAACTTTTCATAGATATGTTCTTAGTAGATCCTGCATCACCTACGCCAAATACTTTCACAGGGGTGGTCTCCCTCAAAAACACACCCTCAAGATCTTCAATGATCCGCTCCCAAATCACAATAAAAAAATTAAATCCAAATGGGATGAACAAGGGTGTAATGACAGGAAACAATGATCATGAAGCCTCGACTTCACTAAATCCACCTATCGCACCACAATTAGGAAATCAGCCACGAACCAAGATAGTCGGTTTAGTGGAATTAGACACTGAGCTACACGTGGAAGCCATAACAAGGACATGAGAGTATTCCTCTCAGCCAAATCCAAGTTACCCACTAGAGCCAGATAACATTCAACAAACATTAGTAAAACCCGTAGGTGCCTATGATTTAATTAATGACCTAACAAAGACCTTCTCTCACATCTCCTTTTTGGACTTGCTAAAGAACTCTCCCGCCCATAGGGCTGCACTTTTAGAAGCATTAGGTTTAGGTCATTTAATTAACATCACTCCTCCTCCCAAACATAGGTAAACCATATAGACTTTGATATCCACCCTCCGAGGCAGCCGGATAGGGATACCGAGTTTATATTCGACATAAGAAAATGCCAACAGATGCTGAGATTGCACGTAGAGGTGATCCAACCTTACATTTACAAGTGTGGGTTTATAACAATTATGTTAAACGCACAATGGTTGACGATGGGGCAGCAGTTAACATAGTCCCCTTCTCTTTCCTTCAAAAGCTAGGGTATGGAGAGACAAATTGTTCCACGACTCAGAATACACTAAGAGGCTATGATAGCCTTAAAGCCACTTCGATTGGAACTATAATACTACCAATCACCTTAGGACCCAAAACAATCCTCACTGAGTTTTATATTATAGATCGGGAAACCAACTATAATATGATCCTCGGCCGACCATGGATACACCGTATGAAGGCAATCCCTTCTACGTTATTTTAGGAAATAAGATTCTTGCACTTAGGAAAGATATTCATAGCAAAAGGTGATCCGAAACCATTCGATATACACCTAGCAGACCTGAAGAAAAGGCCAAGCATTCACTCTAAGTTTGAACTCCCAACAAACCAACTTAACAAACCAACCAACTCAAAACCAAAAGAAAAATTAATACCTACAACAGAACTAGAGATTACGAACCTAGTCAAGAGCATCCCAACCCTCAAGGATGAAGCTAACATTGTAGAAACAATGTCATTAGGAACTACTGCAAAAATTGTTGAGTTGCTAGAACAAGATCTACCAATTTTCCTACCATTTGATTCCACAGGTATGGGATGTACCCTAGAGTTGGTTCTCTTCCAGAGAGAGGAACTCGCATGGTAGAAGTAATCAAGCAAAAGAAATAGACATAACGAATGTCCCAACATCCATCTTCCCAAATAAACATTGGACTCTCCACTTTGATGGAGCTAGATGTCGTTATGGGGCTAGGGCAGGTGTGATCTTTACTTCTCCCGAGGGAAAGATCCTACCATTCACCTTTAAATTAAATTTTGAATGTACAAACAATGGCACTGAGTATGAAGCCCTCCTCCTTGGTCTCATCATAGCTAAAAGGCTTGGTGTTAATGACATCAGAGTGTTAGGAGACTCTCAATTAGTAGCAAACCAAGTCTCTGAGGTGTATGAGACTAGAGCTAAACATTTACAGCTCTACAAAACAACAATATTAGATTTGAGCAAAGGATTTAACTTCATATCAATTGAAGCAATCCCATGAGAACAAAACCTTCTCGCAGATTCGATAACAACCTCAGCTTCACATTTCACTCCAAACAAAGTGAGTTCGAAGACACCCGTTTCATGGTATCCCTTCGTATTGAACCATTAGTAAAGAAAATGTCAACAAACCCTCTTCTAACACACATATAGCGAGAATAAATCTACTATCTTAGATCACGTTGACAATGATAGAGCCACTCTTGATTACCTAAACACCTATGCAGAGTTACATCTCACCCATCACATGGTAGATTTGTCCTTAATCCCACATTCATCTTCTTACTTTGGAAATCCCATGGTAGAGCTTCCCCCACAAAAGGAACTCGACATATACGTGGTAGAGAATGGAGAAGATCTAGAACTACCTCCAAATGCCCGCTTGAGTTGAAGAAGGTAACGCTTCTTTGATAGAAGAAACCATTGATATAAACATCAGAACGGAGGAAGAACCAAAGATATTGAAACTAGGATCTTCGTTAACTCCAGAAGAAATAGAAATACACACTTGAATCCTCAAAGAACATCAAAAGGCTTTTTACATTTAATTATAAAGAAATGACAGGAATTACACCGCACATCGTGGTACATAACCTCATCACCAAATCAGATGCAAAGCCAATTAAACAAAAATCGAGACCAATGAAACCCAAGGTAGCTCTCATGGTGAAGGAAGAAGTAATGAAGCTTCTCCAGGTAGGGTTCATCAAACCGGTTGATTACTCTCAGTGGGTATCTAATATCATCCCCATTCTCAAAAAGAATGGGAAGATACGCATCTACATAGATTTCCGAGACATTAACAAGGCATGCCCCAAGGATGACTTCCCATTACCATCCATTGACGTCATCATTGATGCAACAACTAGATTTGAGCTTTTTTCCTCATGGATGGGTTCTCGGATACAATCAAATCAAAATATCTGAACAAGACCAAGCCAAAACCATGTTTATAACTCCTTGGGGAACTTATTGCTACGTTGTTATGCCATTCGGTCTCAAGAACGCTGGCGCTACATACCAAGGGCAATGACATACATATTTCATGATCTTATTCATAAAATCATGGAATCCTATGTAGATGACTTGTTGGCCAAGGCCAGGAAGCGCCGTGATCACCCAGAAGTGCTCCACATCATTCTTTCACATTTGATCGAATACGAGTCACACTAAACCTAGAAAAATGTGTATTTGGTGTGACAGAGGGAAACTCCTAGGTTACATTATATCATCACGAGGGATCGATGTAGACCCAGCCAAAATCCGGGCTATTCTTGAGATGATCCCACCATCAGATAACTCTGGCATTAGATCATTTCTTGGAAAGCTCAGTGCAATCCGAGAGATTCATTTCAGACTTAAGTTTTTCTATACATCCGATCAACAATTTGTTGAAAAAGGATTGCTGCATTATTTGGACAAAGGAATGCCATGAGGCCTTCAAGCAGTTAAACGCTTCTTACTGTCTCCTCCCACGTTAATGCCACCTAGACTAGATCATCCTTTGATCTTATATTCATGAGCTATGGATGTCTCGCTAGCCTGCATGTTGGCTCAAGAAGACGACGATAAACGAGAACGTGCGGTCTATTTTATTAGCCAAATGTTGCTCGATTATGAAACACATTATACGCAGGTAGAATGAGAATGCCTTGCCATAGTCTTTGCAACCAAATGCTTAAGACATTACATGCTAAATCAAGAAACAAGGGTCATTGTAAAAATAGACCATTTACAAACTTTCCTCACGCAAGGGTCTTTGTCTAAAAAGGTGGATGCTTTATAACCTTAATGGGTGAATTCAAATTAACTTTTGTAAACCAGAAGTCCGTTAAGGGACAAATCATTATTAGATTGGTTAGCCGACAACCCGTTAGATGGAGGTGATCTAGTAGATCTGGATTTTCCCGATGAATGCATATATTACATCGAAACCAGACCTCCCATCTCTGAATGTCCTGGTATATATACCGATATTATCAATTTTATCATGGACCATACGTATCCGTGAGGGTGCTACACCACAACAAAGAAGGTTTATGCATTATCGTAGCTAAATACGTTATTATAGAACAAGTGCTCTATCGTAAAGCTTTCGATGGAATGCTTCTAAGGTGTGTTGACACGGAAGAATCCAAGAAGATTCTCTACGAATCTCACAGTGGAATATGTGGAGGCCACTTCGGTGGTCATGCCACTACTCACAAAATACATCGAATGGGCTATTTTTGGCCCACTCTCAAACACGACGCAAGTAGAGTTTATACGCAGATGCCATAAATGCCAAGAATTTTCCCATGAGATTCACATGCCAAGCACAAGCTCTACAACCAATCGTGACTCCATGGCCCTTTCTACATGGGGCCTAGATTTGATAGGGAAATTCTCTCCCTCATCAACGGATGGCCATAACTTCATAATCACGGCCACCGAATATTTTACCAAATGGGTAGAGGCTATGCCTCTTACCACTGTACTGTGAGCATGATCGCCAAGTTCATTTTGAACCAGATCATTTGTAGGTACGGTGTCCCACAAGTCATTATCTCAGATAATGGCATGTCCTTTAAGAATGATGAGGTCCATGAGCTATGCAGTAAATTTAAAATAAACCATCATACGGCCTCCCTGTATTACCCTCAAGCCAACGGGCAGGCTGAAGCAACAAACAAGACATCTAAAGTCCATTCTCTTAAAAATGGTAAAAGAAAACAAATGAGATTGGCATTTAAAGTTATATCCGGCCTTGTGGGCCCACCGAACCTCAATAAGAACACCAACAGGAGCAACTCCTTTCTCATTGGTATTTGGAGTAGAAGTAGTTCTCCCACTTGAGGTTGAAATACCCAGTCTCCGCATCTCACTACAAGGGATTCTGGATGAGGAAGCTTATAGAGAGGCACGCCTCTCCCAACTAGAAAGCCTAGATGAGGCCAAAGTTAAATGCTCGAAAAGTGGCATAGAGTCTATGCGACCGGATGTGCTTTGGCAAAGATAACAAAAAGGTCTATGAATGAGAAATATATGAAGGAGATCTAGTTCTAAGACTAGACAACCGGATCGATAAGAAAATCAGTGAAGGAAGAAAGTTTCGGCCCAAGTGGTTGGGCCCATATCAAGTTATGAAGGACTACGGAAATGGTGTGTATCTCTTGTGCACACTAGAAGGTGAGGAATTTGGTGAAACTGTCAATTCCGCACCTTAAACGGTTTTACAAATGAAGCATCGCACTATTTGTATAATTATATCTACATTACATCTTCATTTAGATAGGTTCATTTTGTTCACTCATTTCATAAAATTTGGTGATCAAGGGACTTGTTCTTAAGCAATTCATTACAAACTTCTAATGGTATTGGTAAGCATTCAAATCATACTTCTTCATTTTCATAACATCATCAATCTGTTTTTAATCATGTCATCAATTAAAGCTAGATATGACAAAGTCTTAACAGTAGCCATACCAAGGCCTGCATGCTTGTTCTCACTTTTGTTTCTTCCTAGGATAGGTGTCTTGCCTATGGTCTGTTCTAGAAGCTTCATGGTGTCACATCTATCCCGTATATAGATCTCTTTGGAAATAAGAACATACTGACATTTTGCTCAAATAAATAAGTCAAATATAGATCAAATAGAAAATTTTAATTTTACACATTTCCTTGCCTCTACCAACCTTCGGTGATGAACTTCGTCTCTTACTAGTGACATAGGGTTGGGAAAGGATGGGAATGCCCTTACTCACCCGTGCCTTGTCCATGGTGATAAGCCCATGCTTCTACTAGTAGCATGGGGCAAGGTGTAGGGGGTCCTCTTGACAAGTAAACGTTGAAGGTCATAAGCAAATAGTTCAAATAAACCTTTGAAATCTTGAGTCAAAAACAAATGATCGATGTCCAAAATTCCAAGAGAGTTCAAAACCCGAAAACCAGATTTTGTCAACCAAGTGGCCATCTACGGATCTAAGTCTAGATAAACTACGCAAAGCAAGTCGCATTCTAAACTATGGAGTCACTTGAGTAGGGTAGGTTTGTAGCATCCTAATTTGGTTCCACCAACTCTTTGTCTATCTCCCATCATTACCATTTCAACACACCTCATAGCCAGGCCCTTTCTAGCTCTCGGTGGTGAGCCCTCGCATCTTACTAGTTGCGTGGGAGTTAGGAGTGGGGCAAGTGCATATGCTCATCAGATCAAGTTCATCATCACATTTTGTCAAAACAAATATGAAGTACCGGAAAATTTCTTATAAAAGCTAAAGTTCAAAGTCACAAGTTCATTTGCATCATCATACATCAACATCACAAAATACAAAAAGAAAGAAAGCATTTGTGTCATTTTTTCTCCATTGTATACATTCTAAAAAGCATATAAAAACAAGAATTCTAATAAGCATCTAATATACATGTGGAAATAAATCACAAAATCCTAGACACCAAGAGTCTGATCCAAACATAAGTATATATATATAATCAAGTTTTATGTACAATGCCATCATGCACTAGGCATGGTCAAAACGACTCAATGAGCCCTAAAATACAAAATGATCGTATAAACAATCTAACAAGAGTCACTACAAAAAGAGCCAAGTGGCCTCTCAACCCCTATGAGATCCCTCCGAAGGTGCACGACCACGTCTAGACTCTGGCTACGCCAGACGCTCTGAGTGCACTGAGGGCTCATGGTCCCAAACAGTAGCTGTAGCCTCGCTATGAGAGCGGCTCCTCATCAAGCGCTCTGTAGTCCTATACCCGGCTAACTCAGTATGGAGGGAAGTCACCATCTTGGCCACATGCCAGACATAGGGGAAAAGACATCACTATGCCTACCAGCTGTTGAAGGCTCCCCCGCATCCACCGACAACTCGGCGTGAGTCTTCTCCATGGGGAGCATCAGGGTATCATGAGTACATACCCAGTGAATCAAGTCTCACCACTCATCAGCCTCAAACTGCAAGAAAAGGAGAAGACAAATTAGAAATAATCAAAAGATAAAAGTGAAAATGAACAAAAGGAGAGATAGAACTAAGGCAATCCTAGCTAAAAAAAATATTAAAAGAAGAGTGACAACTCACTCTGATCTCCGTGCCTCCAAGAGGGATCCCAGATCGCACATGCCATGCATGTCACCACGACCGATGTCCTCCTCCCGTATGTGGGGGCAACATAAAGATCATCTACTATGAACTCATCCTCTCCACCTAAGTCCCGAGAGGGTAACTCCTCCGAGACTAGAGTCACCCTCTCCACACTCTCTCGCCCTCTCACCAGATCTCCCGAGTGTCATGCCACCGGGATCGCTATCCTCCTCTCCACCCGACTCGCTAACCTCCATGTCCCTACGCCTCCTCCTCCATCTCTACCCATGTGAACTCCTCAAACTCGGAGTCTATATCAATAGGTCATCACCGCTATGGGCAGACTAGCGGCAATCAAGTAAAGGTGCGTGAGAGCACCGACTCTCTCTCGGCACGTACCACCCGCCTAGCTGTAATAGGGACACAGAGTAACAACAGCCCAACCTCGGCCTCAGACCTCCCCTAGCCTCCCAAACCGATCTCGAACACCGGCACCACTAGGGAAAGCATATCAACGTAGGAAAGGCTGAACTACTGAGGCACTCGATCAAAGGGGTGTGTCTCTACCTTCCTCGCCCTATCCACAAGTTGCCCGTAGTAGAGCAGAAATCAAAGTGAAGGTCTCTCGCCCCATAACCCCGCCATGGCCTCGATAAGGTGTGGCCTCCATGTCATCGTAGTCGTGAAGCAATGGCCGGGTGGGGTGCTCTAAGCACCGACATCTCTATCCATCTAGCCGCCCTCATGGCCTCGGGATCCGCCACCTCTATGCTCTCCCATAAGGGATGATACACTCATAGACTCCACTCATAACCAAGGTCGATGGCTCAAAGACTGCCTCTCGTAAGTGAACCACCCCGTAGAAGTCGTGATAGGTGGTCCAAGTATATCGGCTCCCTGCATAATTCCACCATGTGCCTCAACTCAGTGCAATAATAGGGGACCAAAGAGAGTAAGGTGTCCCCCTCCTTGTCCCCGATCAATCTCGAGGCAAGGATCCCCATAATGGCCTCGAAAATCAAAGGGATGGCAAGCTAGGAATGGAACGGACCTCACCCCCTTTTCAAACAAAGTGGAGACAATCGTGTCTCCCATATATGTAGCCCACTCGAGCTATTTGATCTCGCGACCCCACCTGCCTTAAGTGTAAGTCATCTCCCAATGATCGGACTCCCAAGATGTGGTAGACATCCTCCAGGTAATAGTCCACTCACCCCCGACTCTGGAAATCGAAAAGTGTTTCGATCAAGATCCCAATACGAAAACAGTCACATAAGTATGTGACTAGAAGGTGCGACATGAGGAACCCATGATATATGTAATATGCTAGCCCTCTCAAGAGTATCCTCGCTCTATCCCGAGAAAGTGCATCCAACACCGCTAGAAGCCAATCACACTCTCTCTCACGGCTCCATTCGATATATTCTTCCTTCTTCGCAAACACACAAAAACACGCAAAAAGAGTAAGTTAGTACTACCAAAATCACATTGAAAATCATTAAAGCAAACAAAATACTAAAATGCAAAAATGTCAAATTAATATCATTTTAACATTTTAAAGAAACCACCGCCCGAAGCAGGTGGTTGGTTCCATAACCACCACTTTAAAGGGTGGTGGTCTATAACCGCCGCCCGGTCAGTGGCGCGATCATGTCCCGCATTTCCAAATGGGCCACGTGCCCTAAAAATGCTTAAAAACACAAAAATGACCATTTTGACTAAAATGAGAGCCTACCCATTAGCGCCCCTCCCTAAGAACACATTTAAAACTAGAAATTTCAAAAATTACCCCCCATGGCAAAGATTTCATCATTTTTACATTTTAGGTATAAAAATGGTAAATGAGAAGAACTAACCCGAGATCTTCATGTGGTCGATGTTCCACTCAAGAGACATGATCATTATCTCATCACGAAATTTTGACTATACTCTCATCAAAACCATCATCCGTGGGTCCCAGAGCTCAAAATCAATCAAATCAACACACACAAATGAATAGGAAAATGGGCCCATTTTTATATATATAGAAGATTGACTCATTTGGATGCCCCTTTTCGCAGTGTTGGGAATCATAAAGAGGTAAGTTCTCATCCCCACATAAATGGTAAGTCCTCACTTCATATTATTTTAGTATTTATTTTTTTGATTTATTTTATCTATCTATAATTTGAGTCTTCTTTTCATTTTGCTGTAGCGGGAATTTTGGATGGTGTCATTTGACACATGACGTGTTAGTATAATTTTCTTCCCATTTTGGGACCGCCATACTGCACTCCACCATTTTACATCTCTTCATGGCTAAAATGCTTCTCGAGGGGTAATAAGTTTCACCCAAAATTGTAAGGGCCATTCTAGAGTCCAGGACAATGTTACACATGCCCCTAATGATGATAGTCTCTCGCAAGGTGTTTGTGATCAGAAAAGCTCTCCAAGTGTAAATCCCGCTAGGATGCCCCGCATTAGCCCTCGCGTGCTTTATTTTGCTCTCTTTCCTCTTTTCTTTGTAATTTTGTTTTCAAGTGATGAAACCACCGCCTTGCCCGGGGCGGTACCTCGTGACCATTAATTTAGGCCGCTACGAATTACAGTGCTAGATTCACATCCTCAGAACGAAGGAATGCGGCGGTCCTTCACGTATTAGGGACAAAGCAAAGGTTTTTTTGATCACACTAATGGAATTTTTCAACTTTTACCATCTTCCTTTCTCATCCATTTTGTTCAATTTATCAAAGTTCTGGTTTAATAGTGTTTCTTCATTGTTTAAGTAAAAGAGTCCTAGTTGGAGTTACATTTGGGTGAATGGGAATTCTATAAAAGCTGGTTTGATTACAAGCAAATGGCCCTCAAAACTACCCTTCATCCTCTCTTTCAATAGTTTAGTCTCAAAATCTTTTAGGAATTAAATAGTTTTCATTTGTTGCATGCATGGTTAGTTTTAGAATGTTCAAAGCACACATGATCTTCTTCTTAGCTTCTTAGCTACCTTGTTTGTTTTTAATACAATCAAATAAGGTAGATAGTTTCATTTTCTCTCAAGCCATTAGATAGGTTTTAAAGAAGATAGTTTAGTTTCGATTAATTTTGTTTATATGACTCACAATAAATCCCGCAAAATAGACATAAGCCAAATATATGTCAGGATATCTTTCATTAGTTTATCCCTCTCCTAGTTAGATTTATATTTTTACATCCAAAGTTGTATTGTTCTAATATGTACCCAAGGAGCTAGCATAGATACATGCTTTTCAAGATTCACGTGAATGCTCAACCCAACGTTGAGATAATTGACATAGACCAAAATCTCATAATTCAGGTCTTCCGAACAACAATAGACCTACAAGAAATTAGTTCACAGTTAAGAGGATTAAACATAGAAGATGACAAAGTGCATACATTTTGGTCAAACCAGCCAAACTACATATTGCCCTAATAAATATCCGCATGACTGTAGAAGGGCTTGAAAGAGAGCAAACATTCGGTTGTGATCCTTTGGTCCCATAGCTAGACGCAGGAGACATCCTCATTGACATAGACACTAGCTTAAGAATTCAAGTTGCCAAAACACCTGTAAGGTACTCTGAGAGATTGCGTAACTTTTAGTTCTAAACATAGAGGCCGAAAAGGCATACGACTACCGGGTATTAGGATTAGGGATTGATTTCCCGCACATGACCATAGGAGGCCCACAATGACCACAAACCTATGGTTGTGATCCACAAGTCCCACAACCCAATGGGCCCACAGGTCAATCAGACGTTGATGTTGGTTTACGCACATTAGTATTTAGATCCTCTCCACTTCCACCAATCATTATCACACAACTATCCTCACTAGACGTAGCAGCCTAATCAAGCTAAGGATTTTAGACCAGACCGCAGAATCTCCCATGAATCCACCATACATCCATCATCCATTTTTCATGACCCCGTCTGAGGATATCTACAAAGCACCCACGGGTTATCTTCCATGTATCCCACAACCTATAGATCGGATCACAAGAGATCGATATTGATTAGAGCCTTGAGTAGTCATCCTCATCGAATGATTTATCACGCAATTTAGGTTAGAGGGCCTTCTTTGCCTTAGATTCGTATATTTCATTAGTGTGCATCAAGACATAAGATTGCCTAACTAGTTTGTCATGCCCCACGTATATTCCATCCCCACCGGCTGTTCTCGGCACGACCTCGAGAGGTCGGGTGCGAGGAAGAGTTACTTGTAGATTCTCATGCTCGCTTGTCACACTTTTCCATCGTACGCTTAACTTGTCCCACAAGTCTCAAAAAGTGGCCTCTAAGGAAAAATTTGAGATTGGAAAAGGATGAAGAGCACACACTTCAAAATGCAATTAATTCCATTCAACATCAAACAAATATCAAGGATCATCTACCCCGCTTAATGCCAAATTGTCACATCTTTTTTTAATTTACAATTAAGTTAAATTAACTAATTAAAAGCATATCAACAAGTACTAATAAAGTGAATAGATTTTACATATAATGAGATACATATACCAAAAAAATACCCAAAATTAAAATAGGGAACATCACAACCCATGACCACACATATGAGATCAATCGTCCATGGGAAACCTCCTAACCAAGCATAACAATTAAACACACACACATAGAACACAAGTTGTCAAATTGGCCTTGTTGCAAACACCCAACATTCTTCTAGTGGTTGGTCCCCAGCCCTTCCTAGGTGTATAGTGATATCATTTTCCTGCAATAAAAACAAAAATACCTCTTCAAATTTCAAGGTCACATCAATAACATTGAGAAATAACACATACATATCGATCAATAATCATCATCAAAATTTAAGCAATTCTATCATTGTCTACAATTTCTAATTAATTTGATTATACCATTTTACCAACATCAATGAGATCACAAAACTACTCGATCATTTAGACATAATAAATATGTCAAAGGATAAAAACATACTTCACTTATCAATTATTTACAATTACAATTCTTCCCTATCCATCGACATTTACCAAAGAATAACAATTCATATCTTTACTGACAACTATCAATTTCATACGCCTATCAGAACTCATATCTACTGGATGCACTCAACAACATATCATGATCCCTAATATCCTCACATCATTAACAACTCTCAACATCCAAGAATTCACTGGTGGTTAGTTCAATAATCCAAATATAGTCGTCGAACACAATAACAATCATAATTTCACATCGTGTCTCATCTATAAGCTATCTAGGATATAATAATAAAGTCTATGTCTCAATCAACAATAATAAAAATTGTAGTAAAATAAGTGTTGAAGAGAAGTGGGCATTATGGTCCCATTTACAAGGATACAAATTGACATATGACACGATGGGGGATGCATTTTAAATACGAGCCTCCAAATAAGTCAAGATTATGGGAGTTTCGAAAGAAAGTTTGAAACCAACAACATATCCTAAAAATTTTGCAAAAAGATTGCACAAGGAAGCAACTCCAAGTTTGTTGCTAAAAAAGAAAAAATAGTTAATGTTTTTCTATGTTTTGTACTAAAAAACTTTCGACATGTTTTAAAAAACCTATATAAATATTCAAATTATGAAAAATGTTGATTGTAATTTAATTTGTCTTTCATTTTGTTGTTAGAATATACTTTTGATTCACATGAGCATAAATATTAAATATGTACTTTTAATTAGTATTAATTCAAATTTTTATTAAAATTAGATATTTTGAAATTATTTATACTATTTCATTTTGAATTTTTTTAAAAGAATTGAAATAATTTTTATTATGTCGAATATGAATGGTAAATAGTATTTATTATGTGGAGTTTGAATTGATTCCAAATTTCTATATTTTCCATTGTATTAAAATGTGTTACAATTGATTATATTTTTAAAATTATTAATGTTTATATAATTTATAACAAGTTTAGATTTTTTAAATTCATTTATGTTAAAAATATCTTTTGGTAACACATTAAGTCAATATAGATACGTTAATGTGTAATGGTAACGTTTAAGAAAATATTCACAACCCCTCCTTAAATGAAATCTCTTCACACTTATTTGAATCCAATGAGTGGAGTCTAGTTAAAAAAGGAAAAAAATCTTCAAAAGGGAAGGGTTCTAGAGATATGGTGTTTAGGTCACATAGTAAGAGGATTAGGACTCACTATTATGGAATTATTTATAAGGAAAGTAATAATTTTAAGGATAAGAATGTACTTGGAGCACAAAAAGATGCATTTTTTCTCCTTGTTCACCTCTTTTAATTTAGGCGAGAACTCCTTATTTGAGATTTACAAGATTTAATTTCCATCTTTTGTAGTTTCTACATCTTGTACATTTTCTATATCTTCCACAATAATCCCTTGTTTGAAAGTAATTTAAGGATTGATTTGGTTTAACTGATTTTAATCCCAACATAAAAGGTTGCTTCTATATATTGCAAAGTTTTCTTTGGATTGGTTTGTTAGGAAATACTATTAATTAGTGCTCCCATAGGTTGATATTTATCATGTTATAAAAAGTATATACGGTAATTTGTTAGTTTGTTGGGTATGTGATTAGTGAGTTGTCATGAGTTGTTAGAACAACTCGTGGATTTGTTGAAGGAGCTAATTAAGGACTCCTCTTATATATTTGTGTTATTGGTCTCAAATGAATATAGAGTGAAATAATATATTATGTGTTTTCTCCTAAATTACTATTAGTGGTATTAGCTTTGTGTTAGATCATGCATATGAAGGAGAATTAAAAGGAAAGAAGGGGAAGTGCCTACTTTTATTATTACCCCTAATCAAAGAAGCTGATATATTAAGCCATCACGTGGAGCAGCTCATATAAGGGTCTCACAAAGAAGGGCATCAAAGAGTATTTCCAAGATTTGTCATAGACTTGTATATCTCCGCCTTAAATTTGGTTAATCCCTCAACGTCATAGCCTATTAAAGACATTTCAATTTTCTACTTAAACAAGGCAATACACATGCAAAGTTGAAGCACCTTATACACAAAATGTGTATGTTAGATTTCAACGAGAGTTGCTCACCTTTGTCTCTCGGTTTCGCCTGACTCTCAATTCTCATTCGAATGATCTCGTATTTTCTCGCATTGAAATATCGGGAGTATTTTACATTGAATGAGTGTCTACCTGATTCAATGTTGACACAATATGGCTCTAGCCCAACCGATTCAACATCGCAGATCAACACTCCTCGCAGGATTTGTTAAGCTTGAGGTATTGGTTAAAGTTTTTATATAAAAGGGTTGTGTAGGTATCTCGATATGTCACGTGGTGAATAGACCTAATAACATATTACTGGTTTGGTCTAATTCATCGCAAATAAAAATTTTAGCATGGCATTTAGAATCAACTCGTGATCAAAAGTTGGTCTCGGACACAATCTTTCCCACATGGTGCATCTAACTCATCAACACCTCCTAACTGCTTCCCTCGCCTAGGCCTATCCATCACGCAAGTTCACACAATAGGAAAAAGTATTATCCATCACATCATTGTTAGTTTTTTCACATTGTCATTAGTTTTAACGGAATAGGTAACAATGTATTACGTTGTTACCTATATAGGTAACAACGTAGTACGTTGTTACCTATTCCATCAAATTTCCATTTGAGGTTTTTTAAACAAACCGATACCATATTTTTCAAACGTGAGTGTGTAGTAGGATGGTGGGGCATGGGAAATAGGGTGTGGTTGCAGGTTCAAAGTCAAGCTAGAGTGCAAGGATAGACCACACTGGTCAAAGTTTTGCATGTGGTTTGCGTGGATCATGCGGACCTATGTGATGGATAGGATGATCGGGCTTCCTCCACACAACATAATACGATCTCGGTATAATTTAATTTTGTCCACGTCAAGACATTTATTGGTATTATATTTTGTCAATGGTACATTATTAAATATCAATGTCTATAGTTGTTCGGTGGTTAATAAAACCTTGAGTTTGTGATAAAGGAGTCATTTGTTAAGTTAATTTGTTAGGTTCAACAATGTATTCTCTCGGCTCCCAATTTATTATACTAAATTTATACCGAGGAGTATTAAATTACGATTGTTATTAGAAACATTCTTAATCATTATCATTTTATTCATCGTGTCAATTATTGTCATTAATTTAAGTCAATGTGTATTATATGCTCGAACTCCAACATCAAAAGAGTAGAAAATTTGTGTAAAAAAGGGGGTGTCATTGTAAAAGTCAAATAGGTGATTTTAGGTTTTTGTTATCATGGTGTCAAGAGTCATTGTCAAAAGTTGGAAAATTAAAAACTTGTAAAATAATAATAATAATAATAAATTCCTTATGGACACATTTTCGGTGTTACCCGACGTCCGGAAAATAATGTGTTTCACATTGTGGGGGAAGTTATACAAATAACCCTAACTGAAATCTGTTGAACCTCAAATTCCAAATTTGTTGAGTTAAGCAAGATACACTGGAGGATGGAGGCACCGAGGAAGGAGGTCATTTAGTGACCTCTCGTACGATCACCAACAACCGGGCCGCATATCGCTTGTGGTGGAATTTTTGTGGTGTGTTACGTTGTGCAAGTGTTCTTATTTTCAATAAGTGGAAATTTCACAATGAGGGGGCAATGATCCAATGTTCCATTTCCAGTTTCGGTTAGTGTGTATGAGCAAGCAATATAAATCAAGCTAGGGTAAGAAGATTCACAAAGCATTAATTTTTATTGCTTAAAATGATGCAAAATCCATTACAATAATGGCAAAAGGCAAGAATCCTTCACAAAATGCATAAATTTGAGGCATGTAGTTCACAAAAGTGTTGGAAAATTTTGGCGTGAGAGTTCCTTTATAATTTCAAAATCTCTCCTCTCCAAATGAGGAGAATTTACATATATATAGAGAAAAGGAGCTACCAACCAACATCTTTCATTAATTTCTTGTACAGAGGTATGGGTGACCATGTTAGTTCACTTTCCAATGGTACTTTTCGCACGGTGAACAAGGGAACCATACCTCATTAATCTAGTTAATGAGCTACCCAGACGATACCATTAATGCTCGGTCCTAACCGACATTCCTTGTTGACGCATGACAAGAATTTCACGACGTGTGATGGGACTTTTTCGATGCGCGAAGAGAATTTTTGCTAACGCATGACGGACTTTTTGCGACATGCGACCATACTTTTTTCGGCGACGCAATGAGACTTTTGCTAACATGCGATGGGACTTTTTGTTGACATGTCATGAGACTTTCACTGACACCCAATAGAGGAGAAAGGTGGCCGACGCATGGTTGATGCACATCAAGAAGATGACAATTTTTGCGTGATAAGAAGAAGGGTGTTAATGCACGAAAAAGAGGTAAAAAATCCATACATTTTTACCAATTGACCATTAATGAAAATCCTTCTCCAAACCTTCATCGTGGCTCACCACTGTGCCGCAAGATACCTTGTAAACTGCTCCTATTAACTTTCAATTCCCAAACTTGTAGGTTAATCCATTTTGTAAGGGGATGCAAAAATGGATAAAAATTGGCGACTTACGGGGTGATCTTCTGGTAGATCTAAAAGACCAATGATTTTACATCCATTGGGCATGGAGTCAATCTAATTGTTGAAACTGGTCTGATGTTCAAAACCTCTTACTTCTCCGGAACACTCCGGGACCTTACCGCATCCTCGATCTTACCCGAAAGTGGAAATTGCAACGAAAAAAAAGCACAACCATGTACAAATAAAAATCATACATATCCCAAATGGAACATGCAGAGAGTGCACAAGGTATCTGAAAGCAAACCTAGCTACAACAAAACAATGTGGTACAAGCACTTGGAGGAATTACATCTCTAGGCTAATATTTACAAGAAAGATACTCCCATCGTAATAATTCTTGAAATAGATACCATTAATCGGAATCTTCAACCCTTCTCGGTCCAACTTTGTCATTGGAAAGCATTGTTTTCTTTACACCTTGAAATCAAGTAAGGGCCACTCCATTTCGTAACCAGGGTCTCCTTCTTGAAAAGTTCTGTCTTTGGCCTTTCTGTCAAAACTAATCTTGATTTGAGCTTGGTCCTTCTCCATTTTTTTATGGCTTGGTTCCTTATCTCTTCCAAATCCATGAGCTTTACATACCTGAATTCCATAGCTAGAAACTCAAATAGCTCCAACTACTTGATAAGCTCCAAGTTTGGTAATTCAAGGGATATGGGCAGCCTTGCTTCCCTTCCATAAACCAACTTAAAGGGGAATAACTAGTTGGCTTCTTGGGAGTGATTCTATCAGCCCACAAGGCTGATTTCAATTTGGTATGCCAAGTCCTCTTATTCTCATCTAGGGTTCTTCTTATGATTCTCAAAGAAGTTCTTATTTGTGGACTTTGCCTTCCTGCTACCCCGGGGTAATAGCTAGAAGAAGTGCTCAAGTAGATACCATTTCTAACAGCCCAATTAGTTATCCTTGCTCCAATGAAAGCTAAGGCATTGTCGATATTATAGTGGAAGGAACAATAAACGTTGTTGTGATACCTTCATAGAAATCCGAATTCTAGCTTCATTTGCTTCCTTAAGTACAATTGCTTCGTCACTTAGTAAAGTTGTCCATGGTGTAAGAATCCATTTGTGACCAAGGTTGGAACTTGGATTGATCATCCCAATAAAATAAAGCCCCATTGCACAAAAAAAGGTCTGGTCAAATGAGATAGGATGGAGTGGGAGGGATGTTATCTTTTCTTTACCTGTGAAGAAGGCACACTTCTTGCATTTCTTGACCAGAGTAGCCATCATTGAAAAGATTAGGCCGTAATAACCAGCCCTCATGATTCTAATAGTTGTTGCTTTTAGGGAAAATGATCACCTGCCTCTCCATCATGAAAATCATGCAATATCCTCTTTACTCCGATATGTCTTTATGCACCTTAGGAGGACACCATTCATATCCCTTTTGAACAAAATATTATCTACAAGCACATATGGGATGCAATGAAGTCTGAAATGCCTCCTTTTGGACTTACTCAATTCTTGAGGACTTTGACTGTTTGAAGGAAATGTACAATATCTTGAGTCCAACAAGGAATGGGTATACAACATGTGGTCTTCTTGATTATCTTGCAACATCATAATAACTTCTGCATCCTCTCTTTATTCGACATGTTGGTTAGAAGCTAGCTACTCACACAACCCTTTCCCCTAGCTAATTTGGTCACATTTATATTAATATCATATTACGTGACCTTGGTTACCCAACCAGCTCTCTTTTCATTAAGGTCCTTGTTTAAATGAAAATCTTTTACACCAAAGATGTGAAACTAATAGATGAATTCTGTTGTTTGATACTAGATGTCTAAATTTCAATAAACTTCTAATCACAACAAGGACATGCTTCTCAATGAATGAATATCTCACCTCATAATCTTGAAGGCTTTGGCTAAAGAATGTGATAGGTTGCTCCAGTCCTTGTTGATTTGGTTGTACCAAAGATAGCAGAGATATTGATTTCGTGCTTCCAAAAGTGTATAAAATGAAGTCCTTCAAAAAATATGGATTTATTAGGGTTGGAGCATGTGTAATGGCCTACTTTATGGCTTCAAAGATTTCTTTTCCTTCAACATTCAATCTAAAAATCATGGTCTTCTTCAGCATCATCGTTAGTGGTTTAACAAGATGGGAAAATTTAGGAACAAACCTCCTAACAAAATATTTTTCCCAAAAAGATTTGGAGAGCCTTCTTATGACTTGGAAATGACAATGCTCTAATAGCTTTTACCCTTTCTGGATCAATTTCCAATCCTTCCTTAGACATGACGTGGCCTAATAACTTGCCTTCATGAGTTAAGAATATGCACTTTTGGGATTCAAAGACACTCTGAATCTCTCTGCATCTTTGGAATACTTGTCTGAGGTGAAAGAGATGACTTGTTGCATTCTTGGAGAATACAATAATGTCATCTAGATACACAAGAACTATCTTATTGATCAGCCCTTTGAATTCCATATCCATTTCCCTTTGGAAAGTGGCTCCGATGTTTGCAATCCAAATGGAATTTTCCTATAAGCATATGTGCCCCACTTCATAGTGAAGGCTATCTTGAACTAGTCATCTTCTTTCACCATGATTTGATTATAGCCCAAGTATCCATCCAATAATGAGAACCTTTCGGAACCGGCTACTTGTAGGATTTGCTCCATGGAAGGAAGTGGGTAGTGGTCTTTGAGAGAGGCCCTATTTAAGTCTTAGAAATCCACACATAACCTGATTTCCCCATTCTTTTTCCTAACCGCACTAGATTTGCTACCCATGAAGAGTGCTTGATTGGAAAGATGATGCTTGCTTCAATGAGTTTTTTTCAGTCCCTTTTCATGAGAGGCTCGATATGAGGATTGACTGGCCTTTGCTTCTTCCTAATGGGTTTAGCTCCCAAATCTAGCTCAATGGTGTGTTGTGCCAATTTTGGATTAAACCCTCTCAAATATTCATAACCCAAGAAAATACATCTAGAAATTCTTGGCAAAGTTGTATGAATTTAGATTTTTCTTGTTCAGTGCTTACCTTGCCAATTTGAAGTATTTTTCCTTCTCTAACTAAAATTGGCTCTGAATCTTTGCCTTTGACCGAATGTTTGCTCTTTCCCTCTAGAACTGATCATTAGGATTGAATATTGACTCTAGAGTCACTAAACCCTTTGGTAGCTTATTTTTCCTCGTTATACCACTTGATCCCGTTGGTCGTCAAATAGGACTTTTTAGAGAGCAACAGACAGGGGACGAAAAGTCCCTCCTCTTTAATGGGAGAGGTTCCCTTATTCTGAAACGAACTTATTTACAAATATACAGAACATTATTTTATGGTTAAACTTGGATATTACGAAAGTGCTTTTCACCAGGATCATCAGCTACGCAAGGACTGAGGAAAAAGAATAAGAAGATGAGCAGAACAGCAACATTCAGAATTATAGATAGCAGAATAATTCTTCGTGTATGCGAAGCTTCAAAAGATTTAAGACAAGATCATTTGAATGAGATTAAATTTAAAGACACAAAGTTCCATAAATAACCTTCTTCGGATTTATTAGTCAAGGACACAAAGTTCCTTCTTGGTTGTACAAGATCGCTGTATTTGCAAAACTGGACAGTATGCAATCAGAGAGACCAAACGAGTTAAGAACAAAATGATCTTCACAATATTAAAGGAAAACACAGAGACAACAAGAATCAGATAGACAAAGAACGGAAAGCCCTTTTTGTATTGATTTCTTTTAAGATCTATTTACACTTTCAGCAAATATCCAAGTTCTTCCTCCTCTCAAAATGGCGTGGAAAGGCCATTATATAGCTTACAAGTCGGTTACTCTTCGTAACCGTTTCTTTTAACTAAGAATAGTTAAGTACCGCCAATTGCAATACCTTAACTAATTACAAAGAATACGAAAAGAAAGGAAAGAAGAGGAAAGGAAGGAGAAGGAGACAGGTGGCCGGCTACTGGGAGGGACCCACTGTCTTGAATCCATTTGCACGAACTTCTTCAATGACTCAGCTATATCTCTGCCACGAGGGAGTGATGTGTTAGTTGCAGACTGAGTCCAAAATCCCAGGCATTTCTCCATCTCTTTATCAAACTCGACGTGAGTATGATAGTCTTTGTTTGCTTCTTCAATGGCAGACTGAAGGAACAAATTTCCTTTATCTTGTCCTTAGAGATGGAGTCTTCCTTGAAAAGATTATCTTTGACAAAAGCTCTGAACTGAGCTTTGATTTCTTGCAAGGACAAGGGAACGCCGAGTTTTCATCCACGAAGATGACAATGCATATCTTTGAAAGCAGCAGCTGCTAGCGTCTTGAAAGCTTCTCCCTTTTGCCAGCTATTCTTCATTTCTCCTACAGCTTCTTCCAGGACTCTGATTTTCCACTCTACGCTGTAGACCCAGGATTTTGATAGATTATCTTTGGCATCATCGAAAATCTTATTTGCCAGTAAGATGTTCTCATCTGTCTGTCCCATGAGGCGAAGGTCTACAATGCAACTGCCCCAGAGTTTAAGCTCCTTATCCATAACCTCAATGGTAGAGGATAGCTTCTGTTGCAAATTGTCTACCTTTCCATGTAGCTTAAAAGCTTCGTCGATGAAGTTTAGCCCGGCAACAAGCATGTCATCCACCATGGCTTCGATAGCTCTACCATAGACAGAATACTTGTGCATATCTTTTATACTTTGCACTTCATCTTGGCTTAGTATTACAGGAGGAGGTAGAGCAGTCAAAGGGGTGGGATCCAAAACTTTGTCCTTAGATAGAAGAGACTTGATGAAACCTGTAAGAACTCGGGCTTGCTCTTCCAGCTGTTCGATAGTTTGCTGTCCTTTTTCCACTCTCCCAATAACTCTTGTGACTGTTTCCTGGAGGTTATGGATCTCGCCTTCAGGGGTAGATTCTCCCATTGGGATTCTCAGTAGCTCCAAGTCAGATACTTGCAAGTCCTGTTCTGATTTGTCCATTGCAGGCTTGGCAATCTCCAGGAATTGCTGACCTCGAGTATCAGATACTATTCTGGAGGTGGTTCTTGCTTTCTTGGCACGGGAAGGCGTGGTGCCCAACATGGCTGCAACAGCATCAAAATTTGGTCCCAAGTTTTGGGAGGATGGTTTTCTCTTCCTTTTGTCAACCAAGGGTTGCACCCATGCAAAAGAGGAAGAAGAATCTGCAGGAGAAGCAAGGGGACCAAGAGACAGGGAGCTCATGACACTCAGGGTCTGTGCAGCTGTTGACTCAAGCTGGGATGTGGAAGGAGCACTGGAGACAATGGCAGTAGAAGAATCAATAGCACCTGGAAGTTCAGTGCTCTGGACCTCCTTGTCTTTATCTGTTGGGTCCTCAGGAACATTTGTAGGAGTTGGCCTCTCACTTTCTTCACTTTCACTGAGGATGATGATGTTCTCTGGTCCGATAGGCAATTCTGCCTGTTTCTCCTGAAGATCTCTTTCCACCGGTTCCTTCTTTACTTCCTTGAGCTTCTTCTTATATACCTGAGTGGATGGAGAAGGAGTAGATTCCACAGGTCCCTGAGCTGCTGAGGCAGGAGGGGTTTTCTTTGGTGTTTCGGACCTTGGAGCCGGTGCTTCTCTTATTGGTGTCAATTCATCCTTGGAGGAGGATTCTCCCGAGTGCCTCCTGAATTCTCGGACCTTCTTATTGAACCAAACCTTAGTCCTGACTAAGACTGGAGCAAGGATTTCAGCCAAATCATCCCTCTCTTTTCTGTTCCAATCCAGGTCCTCCAGAGGGGTGTGCTTGATCACATTTTCATACTCATATGAGTATAGCTCAGAATTATCATCTTCGAGGCCTTCAGGAACTTGGTACAGACCGAGTTCTTGAATCGGTGTAAGGAGAACCTGCCATAATGCCTTCTTCTGGCCTCAAAGTCGTTTGCACAGTCAGCCCAGTAGTCTTCTGCATCTGCCACATGGTGATAGGCTATCTTGATATTCTGTTCAATAAACTTCTTCAAGTCAAAGCAGGTTCTTGGCTTGAAGAAATGAACGGTGATAGGGACCAAAGTTCTTTCTATATTCTGGGCATCCAGGGCTGTTTTACATGTGTAATTTCCCAGAGAGATGGGAAAGTGCAAGCCAGAAATCTTCTTGTCTCTGCAAGTTCTGTGCAACTTGTCCAGTTGCCTGCATATTTCGATCAAGGCCATCTTGTCATTGCAGAACATGGGAAGCCGCAGAGGAGTACTCTCATAACCAGCAAGCCTGATGTATGAGAACTTCCTGAATTGGATGAAGTAGGCCCCATACCGTGATATCAAGTTCATGGCTTCATCTGAAAACCTCCTGGCGGTGTCACCCTCGAGCAATCGGACCACGTACATAGTGAAAGCATCATTAACCCTTCTGAAATTGCGGTTGCTGGTCTCCAAGGTAAACTGCGGGCAATAGGCATACACTGGGTTGCCTTTGTGGGCGTCTATATATGAGAATCCAAACCATTGCCTTGATGCTGCTAGAGTATACATCAGATATGAAGTCATGAAAAACTTCTTTGTTTGCAGCACGTTGGATAGCTGCTCCGTCAGATTCATGCTGATGATCTCAGCCCAGTTGATATTTTGTGTACCCTCGCACACCATACTGATGAGCGGGCACATCCAGAAATGGAACTCGCTGGTGGAAGGCAAACCCATGACCCGAGCCAGCAGTATTATGAAATCTGACAGTTCTTCGTTGAAGTCTGCTCGGATGAGGGTTTTGGTGAGGCGGGAAGCTCCCTTCTTAGGGTTTTTTAGCCAGGACTTCGCCACTCGTGCTCTGTACTTGTCACTGTCTTGATCGAACATGGCTTGCGCTTGGGCTTGGGAAACAACTATGGCATTGTCCAATTCCGGGATCCTCAGAGCGGCAGCAATGGCGGCGTCTAGCTTGGCGATGAGCTCCCCATGTACGTTTGTCAATTCACTTGAGGCGGGGTCGAAGTGAGCTCCGCATGCAAGCACTTTATGTCGGCCTGCTTGCTATCTTGAAGTGGGAATCCTCCAGCGACGCCAAACCACTGTCATGAATTGTCTGAGCCATCGGTGAGGGATTTGCATCTTCCATCCTTGCCCAAAAATCGCTGAAATCGAGATGTCGGGCCTCGCTATCTCCAATGTTGCTTACTGACGAGACTCAGTGGAGAAATCTGTTCTTGTCCTTGAAATTTGATTTCATGTCGATAGTTTCGGGGAACAAGGTTGCAAACTAGACTTGGAATGGAATTACGAAGAGAACGGAGGAACGTGCGCGAGTTTGTAGCTGCGAGGTTTGAGCAAAGGATAACAAGGAAGATGTGAGAAAATGCAAAGGGGAAATGTTCATTATATAGCCGTTTGGGGAGCGGAGTGAATTCAATGCGCATTTAATTACGCAACCACCAATTTGAAAAGCGTCTAAGTATGGATGACACTAGGCACGCTTGGGACATGTGAGACGCGAATGCGCGAAACACGCGGCTCGGGCGAAATGGAGAGAGAATGCACAAAAAGCTTTTGGAACAATTGGGACGAAAATGCGCGAGGTACGCGGTTCGGACATTTCGACCGAAATTGGAACAGCGGGCCCGTTTGGACTTGGGACTTTTGGGACAGAAAGTTCCGGAGTACGCGGTTTGACCGGCTCGGCCGAAAATGAAGCGGGGCGCATTTTTTCGGTTTGGGACAAAGAATTTTGAAGTACGCGACTAGGAAGCTTCGGCCGAAAAAGAGAAAGCTCGTACTTTTGACTTTGGGATATTTGGGACAAAAAGGTGCGAAGTACGCGGTTCGGGTGGTTCGGCCGAAATTGGAATGACTTGCACAAAAGTTTCGGGACACTTGGAACAAAAACTTCCGACGGGCCCGAAGATAGGACAATTTCGGGGATTTCGGCCGATCGGGGAACAACTTGCACTTTGGAACTTGGGACAGTCGGGACAAAAATGTCCGACAGGCCCGAAATACATGTGAGAAAGGCCCAATACTTGGATTTCTTCAATTTTATGACTTAGGTACCTCAGAGAAAAGCACTTAGACTCAAAATTTTCAAAATTTGCTCTTGTTAGAGAGGGGAATTTTGAGTAGACAAAGATCCCCATCTTGTTGCTCCAATTTCTCCTTATTTTTAACTCGAGAACTCGGCCTCCTCCTCGCGAAAAAAATAATGATTTGTTGATCATTCTCAAATACTGTCAACTCATGTTATTTTTTAAAGCACAACTAGCCTCACAATCACATGAATATGTGGCTGCAATTTATCTCTTTTAATATTGTCCACAACATCAAATGTTGCTCCAATTTCTGCAAGATTATCCGCAACCTCATTCTTCTTCCTTGGTATGGCTTGAATATTGAACGCTTTAAAATCATCAATTTGATCCCATGCCCGATGCTTGTAGGCTTTGAGAAGATCATTCTTAGCAAAGCATGTTTTCCCTAACTTGGTTGACAATTAACTCATTATCCCCAACTACTTACAAGTTTTGTATACATCTCTTCTTTGCCCAATTCAATCCATGTATAAAAGCTTCATAATCACCAGTATTGTTTGAATAAGTAAACTGAAAATGGAAAGCTAAGTGGTACTCTTCATACCTTGTGGTGACAAAAGCATTGCTCCTCCTCCAAAGTGCCCATCCTACTCATTGATCCATCAAAGTATAGTTGTCATACTTCTTTATCACCTTTATCATCTGGTTTGGTGAGGCTAGGAAGAGGTGTGTTTTCTTTGTGAAAACAATAAACAATGCTTCCTGGATGCCCCCAACTTTAGTATCTGCTTCCTGAGTGTTTGGGTAATCCTCTTGATCAAATGATAAGCAATTTGCATTGATTGGGCTTGGTACATGAGGCTCAATATGGAAATTTTCAATAGGTTCAGACCGAACTGTTGGCTTAGCTCCATACCTTGTTCTGAAGAGCATATGTGACCAATCAATTGATAAGTAGCCTCCAATTTTGGCGGTGAAGTCTCTTGACAAGCACACTGCAAAGAGTGGTGGCAAGTCAATCACTGATATATCTTGTTGAATCTGCAAAATTAGGACATGTGTGAAATGTAAGGTTTAAACCTTTTATGATCCCAACAGTCCCCACTATTGTCCCATCTAATTGTACCACTCCTTTGGAAACTAGGTCGTATTTCAGGCCCAACTGATCTGTAATTTGTTTCGACATTACCAAATTGCTAGCCCCCGAGTCAATCATGTAATTATGTACAAGATTGTTCCCAATAACCAAAGATATATAGAATGGAGGAGGCTTCATGCTTTTACCTTGCTGACCTCCATGAAATCCCTCTTTTGGAGTTGCATTAGTGAGCACCTTCTCTTGATTCCTGGACAACTCATTTGATGCTGACCAATTCTCCATGGGTGCTTGTGGTAAATCCCACCGCCCGGAATTTTCAATGATTCCCACATAGAAATGCTTACATTGGTCTTCTTCATTTGATCAATAATGTTAAAAGGAGATGGATTCTCCTGTTTCGCATGATTTTCTCCTCACCCCTTACTTGGCATGATTTTGATCCCGAACATTTGAAATTTGCACTTGCTGGATTTTTGAACCAAGTGCAATGAAGGACGAAAAGCTTAGAGGGATGAATCTATATTCCTCGCTTAGACTTTTTTGGAACACTTTGAGTTCCACATAAATCCTCGAAGTGTAATTAGAGGGTGATTTGGGCTTGATTTTGATTTACTCGATTTGCAGGAGTACCCCTAAGTGTAATAGAAGGATTTGAAGAACTTGGATTAGATGATTTTCCTTCATCTATATTCCTCTTCTTGACTACACTTGAGAGAGGACTGATTTATTCCACATAAATCCTCAGCTTGCCAATTCAAAAGTGTTGTCTCATTTGGAAATGCTTCGATTAGCTACCTATTGTTGACTTTCTTCTGGTTTTGTTCTTGAGGAACACCCATGTAGTTGTCATCAATGTTTGATTTAAAGCACTGTTATCCAAAATGTACCCCCGCTCATTTTGTGGCTAACTCCTCTCATTCTTCCCTCTCTTGTGCCTCGGCCACAAATTTTGCTTTTTTGCACTCAAAACCTTCCCTGAAATGGCACCATTGGATAGAGCTCTTTCTTAGCTTTCCAGAAAGGTAAAGTTTTCCTCCTAACTCATGTATTTTTCAAGTTATGGCTCGGCAGAGTTTTTGTGGGAAATTTTCCCCTAGAAGGCCCGCAGCCAATCAGAACTCGCCACGTGTCCAGGCCAAAAATATCAAAGCGACCCGATTTGGCCCTGTTTTGCCCTAAAACTTCAAATCGCCATATCTTTCGATCCAGAGCTCAGTTTTTCACGTTCTTTATATCAATGGAAAGCTGGTGAAATTATCTACAAGATTTTGGGGTCAATTTTGCATTTTGGTGGAGTTTGGAGAGATAAAATCAAAAACGCTTCTGGCACGTGGTCATGAACAGAAATGACGTTTCAACCACCGATTTTAATGAAGAATGGCTCGCATTCTCTCCCAGCATGGTTAAAAATGTCAGGGAATGGGTCTGTTAGGTCGCCCATGCTGTTTTGATGGCATTTTGGTCAATGGTTGAATCCCTTCCACGTTTTCCGCATTTCTCTCTCTCCTGGGCTCGTCCCTTGCACTGTAAAAGCCAGATTTGGCTCATTTTTCAAAGGGTTGAACATTTTTTGTGTATGGAAAGCTCCCTTTTTCACCTTGGAAGTGATTTAGTGGAATAACAGACCTTTTCTAGAAACTGCAACTATATTTTTGCCTTTCAAGTTTTGAATGCAAGTGATTTTGATGTTAAAATAACAATACAGGCCCCGTGATTAGTTTTTATCCTCTGCTGGTGTTGTTTGCCTAATTTCTAACACTTCATTAAGCCATCAATTTTTGTATGTTGTTTTTGTTGCATTTTATGAACTGTGTCAATTTGCGAAGTAAAAAATGCTCACCACTCCTTTGGTGCATCACCTATTAGCATTAGTTTTAGTTCTTTCTTTTTGCATTTTCTATCCTTGTCCCTTTGAAATTTAGAGTAGATTTAGGAGTTTAAACCTCTGCAATTGTGCAAGTAAAATAGTTGATCAGAGGAGTTGAGGAACCACCTCTAATCTAGAGATTTCTCTTCCATTTTTGCAAGTCCCACACTTGGGAAGAGGATTCAATGTTGTGCAATCACACTGGATGCTAGTATGATCAAACTAGAAATCTGATCAACATCCAGGGGGTGCTGCTGATTTGCAACAACAGTTTTGGCACACCGGTGGGACCTTAGAGGTCTTCCACTTTATCTTTGATAGGTTGGTGTGTTCCTGTTAAAGATCCAGCCTTTTGGAGGCACTTTCAAAAGCACATCTGGCGACTCCATCTGGTAAACAACTCATTCTCTAAGTTGCAGACCTATTTTCCATTCATTTCCATCCATTCTTCTTTCCATCATTTTCATTCTTTTCCATTCCATGAAGTTGTGCAATCATGACTTCATTTCCATCATGGAATTCACATTTACAACAACAAAGTATATCACACCTCCAACATGTTTTACAAATCCTCCAAATCAACATTTTGATCAAATTCAAAATCAGCATGTCTACCCATATGAGCAGCAAAGTGCAAAGTCGGGTTTGGATATGAAGCATGTCAAGCACAAGGGTATGCTTGGTTGTGAGGGCGATCAAGAAGAAAATGTAGATCTTTGGAACAAATCCAAAAGATGGAGGTAAACATGGTGCAATCAGGGCTCAAGCACAAATGAAAGCATTTAGAATAGGTTGTAGAGCACCTTGTCCATGGGTGGGACCTTTTCAAGGCATTACAGCCCTCAAGAGAAGCTAGACTTCATGATTACAACACTAACATTGCTTGCGAAAGTGGATGAAGGAATAAAGGTGTATGAGAGGAGTATTCAACAACCTTGTCAACAGGTAAGCACACCATCTCATGCCTTTTCTCTCCCTCTTTCCCAATCTGTTTTATCTCAGCAGTGTCAAGTTTTAAACTCTCCATCTGTTGTCCCAAGTGTTGAATCCATTTCTCCATTCCCTAGTCTTCCACCCCATCTCAATTCTTCTGTCCTTTTCCCTTCCAAACAGCCATTCCCTCCAAAGAAACAAGAGTTCCTACCTCCTCCACCACCACAAAAAATTGCAAAATCAATTGAGTTACAATCCACTTCTCCTCTTGCATTCCCAAATCCATGTTGGGAGGATAAAAATCAGAATGCCAATCAAGGAAAATAGCAGCAGAAAGAAGAGCCAAACAAGGATGAAGAAATTCAAAGTCTGAAGAGTTGGGCTCTTAAATTTGGGATGAAAAAGATCCCCTTGATGGTTAAGCCTTTAGAAAAGGTTGGAGTTGGAAAACAAGTGGTGGTTAGGACTGAATTTGCTGCAGGAAGAGAAGAGCAAAAAGAAGAAGCAGATCAGCAATCAGTTTGCTCAGAAAGTAGTTTCCATGTTAGCATTCTATTTGAAGAGAATGCTGATTCAATTCAAGTTACACAATCAGCCATGGAGGAAGAAAGCTCTGAAGAAGATCCTACAGTCCCAACTTGTCCTCTAGAGCAGCAAATCGAAGAGTTTGACTTAACGAACTTCATGCTAGAGGAAGAGTTCTATCAAGAACAAGATTGTCTTCAAGTAGTAGAAGAGGGAGAAGCTGCTCCAAATCTAAAAGAAGAGGAGCACATTCTAGTTATGGAGGATAAAATTATAGATCCAAGGGCTTTGAACACAAGGCAGGCTACAGGAGAACCTTTAGTTCTTCTTTCTACTTCATCCCTCTCGTGTTCTAGTCTTTGAAGAAAAGTTTGATCTTTCAAACTCAATGTTGGAGGATGAAAGAAACCATGATGATCAAATTACTGAGATCAAGAGGACACTATGGAGGAAGTTGAGCATTTGCATCAGGACAACCATGAGGTAGTGTATCTGTCAGATTTTGAGGACTGTTTTGATGAAGAAGAACCGGTTGAGTTTCCACCATTCTCTCTTTCATCTTCCACGTCCCAAATACTTGAGCCTGCTGTCATGAAGGAGAGCATTCATTTACAAAGCACTCTGCATCTTATAGCAGCTCTTTGGAACCAAGATTGGAAGATTTTAATCTTTCATGTTCTTCATTGGAGGAAGAGAAAGGGCAGAAAATTCCTACCATTGCTTCCACATCACCCACCCAAGAAGGTCTACAAGAAGACTCCATTTTTGGAGTTGAAAATCAGGGCAATGGGTATACTCAAAGGACCATACCTTGCCCAATCAGTATCTGGCTTCATTGGAACCAAAGGAGAAGTCACAATCAGTCATGCTTGCTCCTAAGCATGAGGATGAGCTACAAAGAACCAAGGATCAATGTCATACCTCTCCAATCCAAATGCGAACAACTAAAATAGGTATTGAATTTGCCTTCACCGATGCCTTGATGATTTGGGTGGAAGACCGCTTCTTGTTGATTTTTCATTCATCCAATCAACCATGTTTAATGCCAAATCAGTTGCATGGTTGCCAATTTTGAAGAAAGGAAGCTATTTTGCACAACCGGTTGCAGGGTTTGTTTAGCCCACTTTTGCTTCCAGTTAGAGTAGGATAGGTAGTTTTGCTTTCAGTAAAAGAAGTGCTTGTGCACACTCTACATGTTCCATTTTGGAGCATGTATGACCCTTTAGTTTTGTACATAGTTTTTGTGGTGCTGGTTTTGCTCTTACGCAGTCCATTTCAGTGGGTTTCCAAGTGGCTCAGAGAGGAGGTTTTCAAAGTTCGGATCGGTACATAGCTACAACTCATGACTCCATGCCTAATGGATGCTTCAGGCAACTGGTAACTTCATCCAATAGGTAGATGATCCCTTTGAGTCGCCAAAATTGTTATCCAAAATGTGCCCCCTACTCATTTTGTGGCTAACTCCTCTCATTCTTCCCTCTCTTGTGCCTCAATCACAAAATTTTGCTTTTCAGGCACTCAAAACCTTCTGGAAATGGCACCATTGGATAGAGCTCTTTCTTAGCTTTCCAGAAAGGTAAAGTTTTCCTCCTAACTCATGTATTTTTCAAGTTATGGCTCAGTGGAGTTTTTGTGGGAAATTTTCCCCTAGAAGGCCCGCAGCCAATCAGAACTCGCCACGTGTCCAGGCCAAAAATATCAAAGCGACCCGATTTGGCCCTGTTTTGCCCTAAAACTTCAAATCGCCATATCTTTCGATCCAGAGCTCAATTTTTCACGTTCTTTATATCAATGGAAAGCTGGTGAAATTCTCTACAAGATTTTGGGGTCAATTTTGCATTTTGGTGGAGTTTGGAGAGAGAAAATCAAAAAACACTTCTGGCACGTGGTCATGAACAGAAATGATGTTTCAACCACCGATTTTAATGAAGAATGGCTCGCATTCTCTCCCAAAGCATGGTTAAAAATGTCGGAAATGGGTGCTCGGGTCACCCATGCTGTTTTGATGGCATTTTGGTCCACGTTTTCCCACGTTTCTCTCTCACGGGCTCGCCCCTTGCCTTTGTAGTAAGCGATTTGGCTCATTTTTCAAAGGGTTGAACATTTTTTGTGTATGGCAAGCTCCCTTTTTCACCTTGGAAGTGATTTAGTGGAATAACAAACCTTTTCTAGAAACTGCAACTGTATTTTTGCCTTTCAAGTGTTTGAATGCAAGTGATTTTGATGTTAAAATAACAATACAGGCCCTGTGATTAGTTTTTATCCTCTGCTGGTGTTGTTTGCCTAATTTCTAACACTTCATTACAGCTATTAGTTTGTGCATGTTGTTTTTGTTGCATTTTATGAACTGTGTCAATTTGTAGAAGTAAAAAATGCTCACCACTCCTTTGGTGCATCACCTATTAGCATTAGTTTTAGTTCTTTCTTTTTGCATTTTCTATCCTTGTCCCTTTGAAATTTAGAGTAGATTTAGGAGTTTAAACCTCCCACAATTGTGCAAGTAAAATAAATGATGATCAGGAGGAGTTGAGGAACCAGCCTCTAACTGGAGATTTCTCTTCCATTTTTGCAAGTCCCACACTTGGGAAGAGGATTCAATGTTGTGCAATCACACTTTGGATGCTAGTATGATCAAACTAGAAATGATGCCGATTTACAATAACAATGTACCATTGAAGCATGTTGCTCGATTGTGTGGTTGGATGCATGGGAAAACCATTCATATTCTTGTGTTATATTGTTTTGAGTTGGAACCAAGGCCCTACATGTTGAAACGACATTAGGATTATATGCTTGGAATGGCTAGCTTAGACTTGGGATTGTCCTCGTAATGGTTCGGTTATCGGCTTGAATAGGTGGCTGTTTGGCTGATATGGAGATTTATTAGGTTGGAACCGATGTACGATAAGGTCTAGAATTTTGAGCTTGTTTCCTCTTAAGAGTTACCAACTTGTTTCCTAAGTTTTACAATTGTTTCATAACCTCCTGGAGTTCATTTGAATGGCTAGAAGAAGAAGTGGATGCTTCATTTGAAATCTGATTTCTTGGAGTAGGGATGGGCTCTATCAGTAGGTGTTTCGATTAGGATTAGGATTCCCCCATATCCTGGATAAAGAGGCATATGTGGCCTAGGTGCAAGTTTACCAACTTTAATTAGGCAATTCTCAGCTCTAATGGCTATGGCATAGGCATCCAGTAGGGTTATTCCCCATGGGATTGTATCATATATGAGATATATCGAATTTAGAGCTTTAAGAAAATAGAGAAATGCACCTTTAGCCATTGGTCTCGACTACAATTGGGATCCTTTCCACGTTCTTTGGAATATGGAATTAAAGTTCGTCATTTGTTTAGTTGGTGCCCTTTTGATTGTAGTCATTTTCTCTAAAAGGGATAAGTTTTCAGCCCCTCTCCTCAAGCGGCTGAGAGTCATGCATAATTGATCCTCGCTCCCAAGCCTCTAAACCACTGCAATGATTTTCCTTTGAAAGAAGAAGCCAACAACTTGACCATAACATCCATCTCGAAATATCATGTATGACACAAACATTTGCAATGTCTTGAATGTGGTCGATGGGAGTTGTGTGATTTTCTCCAGTGAAGTATGGGATATTCTTTAATGCTGCTATCGGGACTGGATTTTATGCATTAAGGGTAAGTGGACTATTGCTGTGAAATTTGCATATGGGTTTGGAGGTGGCTGATTTGGTGGTTGTAGATGAGCCATCCTAAGTGGCCTGAGAACTCTAGTTGATTGAAGAAAAGGTCTACTTAGGTGGAGGTGTTGATAAAGTTCTATTTGGTGGAGATGGATACCTTTGAGCTCTTCTTCCCCTTCTTGCTCTATCTGGGGATAAGTGTAGATAGAAAAATAACCCATCTTCTCTAGTTCTTGACCTTGTTTGGATTCTTTAAATGAACTTGGGCTATTGAAACCACTTGAATTTGAGTGACTTGAGTTGCCGGATGTGTTTCGCAAAGCCTCCAAAGGCTATAATTTCACCAAGACACACACCCAATCTTGATAAAACTAAAATATTGACCTCTGTCCCACTGTGCATGCTAAAATTGTTATGTCGAAAAAGTAACACCCTAGGATTTGCACATTATAAAACCTTACTTTTGACTAACATGGGATCATATCAAGGTGCATGACCTTTACGATTGAGACAAACCTCCAGAGAAGGCTAGTTCCTGACCTATTCTAATACTAACCTACTCCTAAACTATCAATTCGAAGGGACCAGAGGAAGAGAAATACATGAAAGTAAATCCTAAACTAAGAGAGGCGATAACACCAAAATAAGACTAGAGAGATTCCTAGCGAGTGAAAGTGAGGGGAAAATGAGAAGGAAGAGGGCATACAAAGTGCCACAGTGCCAAAACACATTCAAACCTCCAGTTCCGTGGGGCACAACAAATCTAAGCCCTGCAAAGGAACACAATATGCATAATATACCTACAAAATATAATAAAAGGAAAGAAATGCAATATAAATCAAGCTAGGGCAAGAAGATCCACAAAACACTAATTTTTATTGCTTAAAATGATGCACAATCCATTACAATATAGGAAAAAGGCAAGAATCCTTCACAAAATGCATAAATTTGAGGCATGTAGCTCACAAAAGTGCTAGAACAATTTTGGCAGAGTTCCTTTACAATTTCAAAATATCTCCTCTCCAAATGAGGGGAATTTACATATATATAGAGAAAATGAGCTACCAACCAACATCCTTCATTAATTTCCTATACAAAGGTATGGGTGACCATGTTGGTTCACTTTCCAATGTTACTTTTCTTGCACGGTGAACAAGGGAACCATACCTCATTAACTGGGTTGTTGAGGTACCTTGCACGATACCATTAATGCCCGGTCTGTGGCTAACATTCTCATCGACGCGCGTGACAAAAATTTACCGATGCACGACGGGACTTTTAATCGACGCGGATCGGATTTTTTCTAACGCATGATTGGACTTTTGCTAACACACGACGTGACTTTTGTTGACGCGCGATGTGACTTCTTTGTTGATGCGAGATGGGACTTTTTGTTGACATGCAATGGGACTTTTACCGACACACAATGGGACTTTTGTAGACACGCGATGAGACTTTTTTTCGACGCATGAAGAGACTTTTGTTGACGCATGATGAGACTTTTTTGCTGACGCACAAAGAGACTTTTTGCTTACGCTCGACGAGACTTTTCACGACACGCAACGGGAATTTTGCTAACGCGTGATGGGATATTTTTTGACACATGATAGGACTTTTCCGACGTGTGATGGGACTTTCGCTAACGTGTGACAAGACTTTTTACTGATGTGCGACAAGAATTTTTTTTGACGACGTGCGACGGGACTTTTGATGACATGTGATTGGAATTTTTTTGACATGCAACTTGATGGGAGGAGAAAGGCAGATGATGCATGGTTGACACACGCGTCAAGAAGATGACAAATGTCATGCGACAAGAAGAAGGGGTGCCGACGCGTGAAAAGAGGAAATAATCCATACATTTTTGTCGGTTGACCATTAATGCAAATCCTTCTCCAAACCTTCACTAAATTGCTCCCATTAACTATCAATGCTCAAAGTTATAGGTTAATCCATTTTGCAAGGGGATGCAAAAATGGATAACAATAATTTAAAGGAAAATCACATGATCGTGAAAGTAGATAAAGGTACAGGTTTGATGTTTTCCCCATGTTCGAACTAAGGGGGTAATGTTAGGAAATAACATTAATTAGTGCTCCCATAGGTTGATATTTATCATGTTATAAAAAGTATATATAGTAAGTTGTTAGTTTGTTGGGTACATGTGATTAGTGAGTTGTTATGAGTTGTTAGAACAACTCATAGATTTGTTGTAAGGAGCTAATTAAAGACTCCTATATATTTGTGTTATTGGTCTTAAATGAATATAGAGTGAAATAATATATTGTGTGTTTTGCTCTTGCAATTATTATCATGGTTTGCTTAAAGATGACATTTTTTGTAAAATCTATTTTCTCATATTAATAGAAAAGGGTGAGGGACCCTCTTACCCTTTTATTTACTGATTAACATAATATGATAGTGTTGAACAAAATGGATTAAATTTTGATTAAGATACTTCCACTTAATGTATAAACCTTTTTTTATAATAAGAGATATCCAAAATATATTCCAATAGTGTAATATAAGGAATACGATGTTTTAATACAATGTTTCCCAAAAATAAGTCCCTCACAAACACATGACGCTAACTCATTTAGTGTGTATGTCCCTAGACATACTACTAACTCCACCAAATCTCCAATATGAAATCATTATTAATGAACAGTCTCAGTAGCAAATGTTTTAGTGTCTTTGTCATAATGATATATGTTTGTCCATTGTAAAGGTAAACATGGTTGTCATTTGGAGATTGGAAATTCATGGGGTGTTGAATACCTCAGAAAATCTTACATGTTCATCGTTCATATTATATGACCCTGATGGCAACAAGATAGTAGAGAGAGGTACCATTATGGGAAATGCTACTATGACTGTCCACCAGGATGAGTATAGGGCCTTGATATTGGGTCTTGAGGAAGTGATATGTCATGAAGTTTAGAATATTTGTGTGTTTTCTCACAATATGCTTTTTGTGAAACAAATGAATGGTGTATACCAATGTAACAATGTAAATCTTTCTGTTCTTCGAGTTCAAGTGCTAGAGATTGCATCTCGCTTTGTGAAATGTTCATATGTGCATGTAAAATTTAATAGACGTAGGTTGGATGTATGTCGAGTGTCTAGGGACACTATAAATGAAGAATTGGCAAAGATTGTTAGATTGCCATGGATGACATTGCAATATGATATATGTACACATTGTATTTCCTTTTTGTGTAATGGTAGACATACCTTTTTTATTGCAGGAATATGAATGAAAAAAAATTCTCAATGTGTACAATGTTTTACTGTGCATAATTATCTCAATATGAATGAAAAATAAGAATAAAATAGTTCAGTGCACCATCTGTTTCAATTTATCTTGTATTACAATGTGTCACTCCAGGGGTGGTTATGGCAATGCACATGAACAAAACATAGAGAAGTTTGAGATGTTCCCATCCATGATTTTATAGTAGGGGAAGTGTTGTCACCCTCAAAATTCCCCTCATTTTTCAAGTCTAGACCTAAAATTTTGAGTTGGTGCCTTTGGAAAGTGTTAAAATAGAGTATTTTGAAATTTGGTACTTTCTAAGGACTTAAGGATTCTTGGAACCTTCTTCATCAGATGGGAAATTTCTTCCCCTTTCCAAAAAGGTAAAGAAGTCCTTCTAACTCCTTATACTTTGTAAGTTATGGCTCGGCGGACCTAAGATGGTGTTTTTTGCCAAAAGCGGGCCGGCGGGGCTAAGGAGTTATTTTGGAACTTTGTTCTTTTGGAAAAAAGCGTAGTTGGTGATTGTGAGCCCATGAGCCCACATGGAGAAGTAAAAGAAGAGTGCCTAAGGCCCACAACCAATCAGATGAGGACACGTGTCGATTTCAGGGTTGAAAAGTCAAAGCGGAGGTATGGGTTGTCGGAGAACTTTGAGCCTTTAAGTTTTTATTGGTTAAAAAGACTAAAAGGAATAAGGTAAGCCACGACCCCACCACCAATCAGAAGATGCCATATGTTTGAGTTGAAAATTCAAAGTGGGAAAGGTGGGTTGTCGATGGAAATTTAAGTTTTTGGCTTTTGTGGTGAAAAGCATAAAAGTATGAAAGTAAGTCGCTTCCCATACCAATCAAAGAATGACATGTTTCGGTGTTGAAAATTCAAATCGGTCACGGAGAACTTTGAACCTTTGAGACTTTTTGTCTAAAATGTTAAAATGTGAAAAGTGAGCCGCTTCCTTAGTAACCAATCAAAGGGTGCCATGTGTTACGTCGCACCATTGAAAAGTCAATATGGAGGAGCAGATCATCGGAGCACTTTTGGAAATTTAGTTTTATTTCGAAGTGAAGTAAAAATTATAAAATGATCCCCTGGTTCCACCTTAGTCTTTTGTCTATCGTTGAAAATTCAAATCAAGGAAGTGGGTCCGCAGAGGAATCTAATTTTTTGAGCCTTTTTGACGAAAGGATTAAAATGTTGTAAAGAGAGTCGTGCTCTGCCTCCAATCAGATGATGCCACATGTTCAAGTTGAAAATTCAAAGCAGGTGAGTAGGCCGAATTGTTCCAAAATGCCATTTCTCTATAAAAGTCATAAAATGTGAAGGGCTTCTCCGCACCTGCTCCAATCACTTTCTGCCATGTGGACGACTCAAATTTAAAGTTGTAAAAGCAAGATGAACTGCTAGTATTCAAATTTTTGAAAGAAATATAACGGTTGCATTATGAAAATCTGGTTTTTCCGCCATTGCCATTTTTCTGCGAATTGAGAATTTGAAAGGGTGCGAACGATTTGAAGAAGTTGTAACTGTTTCTTGCCTACTTGGAGAAGTTATAACCATTTCTTGCAGCATATTTGGGGGGTTTTCAATGCCATTGTATGGGTTAGAATTATGAGATTCTGGAACTCGTAACTTAAACCAAAAAGAAATCAATACAAGGGTTTCCCCTTTCTTCCTCTGCTTCTCTTCCTCTTTCCCGGTTCGATTTTAAAATCATTCAATCTTTGCATGCTAGAAACTTTGTGTTCTTGAAATATAATCTTGAGAACTTTGTTTCTTTGGGATTGTGTCTGTTATAAATGTGAATGGTTCGATTCTGTATTTCATTTTTCTCAATACACATAAGGGTTTTCTCTGTTATCTCTTTTCCCTGAAAGTATTGTCTTCTTCTGCCTCCCTCATCTCTTTAAGTCTTCTATCCTCATGTGTTGATAACTTTCCTGGCATAAAACACTTTCCAAGATATCAGAAAACCACATCTAAATGAAAGTTGTACATTTACACATAGGTTTTTCCTTTTTCTTTCAATAAGGGAACCTCTCCCATTAAAGAGGAGGGACTTTCTTGTCCCCTGATTGTGGTTTCATTCAAAGTGAAAATCTGAAACCCAACAGAAGAAAAAAAAATGATAATATAATACTTTGTGAACAATAATTGTATGTCATATCAATGTTAATGTCATATGTTGGGCTAATAATTATGAAATGTCCTCTTTTCATACAGGTTACTTCACATTCCACGATGGTAATATACAAATTTGTGAACATTAATTCTTTTTCATAATACGTAATATTTTATGTTGGGATAATAACTACGTATTTGTACTCACTGCATATGAGAAAATTCACATCCCATAGGCATGTACGCGTTTGACAAGTGTTAGAGAGGATGTAACCAAATCATCAGTATGTGGTTCGTTTGTGCAAGTTATTTATTTAGTTTTTTTATAGTAATCATAAACAAGCGTCTAATAATATGTTATATTTTAATGTCACAAGGAGATGCTCCTCAGGAGCTGATTGTCCTCGTGGCACTACGTCAGATGGTCCTTCTAAGCCCATTGGCTCAGATATCCTGGAGCCTATAACAAGAGGTGAATAAATTTAAAACTTAACTTTTTTTTCTTGTTGATTACTGATATTAAATTTAAAACTTTTTTTTTTTTTTCTAACATTGTCTTTCAATCAGCCACCCGTAGACTACAAAATGAATGGGTGAATGGTCATATTCATTATTTTTGTCAGCATGGATCATGTGTTGTTAGTGGGGACGTTAGGTTTTGGGAGCTGTATAGACTTAATCGACATCTCCGGGTCAGCACACAATATTACCTTCATGAAACCACGTTAGCATGGCCGTAAGCATATGGGAAAACGGCCACCTATCTCTCATGATAGGAGTAGGGCATACATACAGAAGAGAGAGGGGGATGTAGACTATGTCTTGAGGCAACGATACAACCTGCAACACAAGAGGGTTATTGATCGAGTTTGTAAAAAAGAATGCAAAACTCGATTCGAGGAGTTGAGCCAGGGAGGAAAGAGGGAGGTGGATGCTGAAATGCACACCTATAATTCGGAGGAGATACGTGTAGACACTAAAATTAGGTCACACTCCCCTTTGGTCCTCGAGAAATAAACACCCTTCATCACATTAACCTAGCCATGGCCCTTCACTCCACTAATATTAATTTAATTAATTAAATTAAATTAATTCATTATCCTCACCATATTTATTATTTAAATATCTTAATTAGGGATAATGTCCACATACATCTCACTAGACACCTCATCAACTGCCAACTCACCCTAAGACCTATTCTTAGTAAGTTGTCATAACTAATTGAGACTTACCCAAAACCCTAAAAATCAATTCCTACATTCCTCTAACCACATTCCCGCATGCTTACAAGAAGCTTCTAGTCTAATCCGTGGGTAAATGACACGAGATCCCGAGAAAATCAAGGGGATCTCGCCTAGTCACTGCAAACCTAGGAAATCTCACCTTGACCAATGCCAAATACCCTAACCATTGCGTTAAGCTGAACTGCCGTTGGTCACCTTTTAATCCCCAAAACAACCTTATTTTGGAGGTTGGCAAACATTGGCACATTCTTGAGAGATATCGCATCTTCTGAGAATGAATTTCAGTGAGAACACACATGCAAGGAAGGAGATCAAGCATTTCCTCTTGCATAGGCATCTAGCAATCATCCAACAACCCATCAACCAAAGACATTTCAACAATGTATTCCTCCTACGCCCGTTACCCTATTTGTTTCATCAATATTTCAAAGAAACGTCTAAGAATCAGGTGAAACATTTTGGCATGCCCGGTGGGACCCATTCAAGGTTCCTTGCATTTTATTCATTTTTAGGAAAATTTGTGTTTGTTTCCCTTCTGAAAAGCATGCACATTAATTTTCTTCCTTGGTAACCTACCTTTTCTTTCTATTTGCTCTAAAATAAATATTTCTTTTGGTGTACTTAAAAAGAACCATTTCTTCATGTTTTTCTGCATTTTAGTGAAAGAGCATCCCTCTTCCTCTTCATCTATTTGTGTCATCCAACTTCACATTTCGATTTGGGCTTAAAATAAGTGCATTGCATTTTGATTTATCGCATTAGCTCACATTAATTGAGGGCAACCTATATGTTGGAAGTCATGCCCAGCTAATGGTTGACAAACGAATCGTAGAAAGCACATCTCTCTCTCTCTCTGAGTCATACCAAATTACACAAATTCAAAACAAATACATATTCTTAAACAACATATTTCTGAACGCTCACAACGATCGCATTGATCGAGGATTGAAAGGTACTCCCAGCCTTAATACTCTGTCGATTCATACTTCGTGAGCGAAGCCCGCCCCTACCATAACATTCCGAAACCTCACCTTTAGATCTCCTTCTTCATAGGAATCCATCCTTACCAAAAACTCTATTTTGTAGTTCATGTGTCGAGTCCTTAAATAGCATAAGCTAAACAAACATAATAGAAAAGGCACTCATAGGGTCACATTTTTTTAGTGTTTCGCTTGCAGCTTACGTTTTGAGGTGAGAGGGCACATTCTTCATTTATTTTTGTTTATCCTCACACACTCCTCATCATAGTTGGTGTATTCGACTCTTTCGAGTGTGTCTGCAGACCATATTCTCATCATTCTCGAATTCTAGGTTTGATTCCTCATCGATTTGAATTCACAACCTCTTTTCTTTCATCACTATTTCAATTTCGCAGTGGATCGGTGTTGGTCCAGCGACAGTCATCAATTACCCTCTCACCGTCATCGGTTATACCAAATCGGCACGGTTCCAGGTCCTTTTCTTAGCCTACCCAAAAGGACATTTTATTCATCTTCTTCAGCTTTTCAGAGTCCCTGTCACTGCTATCATTCCCATTGGCCTTGTAAAACTCATCAGATTTGGCATACCTGCCAGATTTGACCGTATACCCTATTTTTCACTCACTATCCATTTCCCAATGACCGGCCGTGGTTATTCAGTAATCAAGGTCGATTTACCCTAATCGGCATCGGTTAGCCAGTGTCATTTCCAACTAACATTTAGTACCTAATCCACTTTTTACCACCTGTTTCACCTGTTCTTGTTGTTTTTCTATGTCATTTACAGAGAAGCAACCTAACTTGATCAGTACTGGTTCACATGGTGCTGACCGAAGACAAGCAAGCGCACTCGTATTCCATGCCAGTTGTCAACCACTCCCACCTAGTCCTTCACCACCTTCCATTTTATCACCACCATGGATCCTATCCACCTATCACTATCGCTAGGAGATGAGAAGTTCGCATGAATCCCGACCAAAACCCTTCCACCTTGCAGCTTTATCATTCCCACTGCCTACCCAAGATGCCTCGGGTCGGGTTGATATACGAAATGCTTGTATCTATCCCCCTAACTCTCGCCTCCCACTCTACGCGTCCATTCTGCCTAGCTCCACGCTACCCGCATCTACCTTACCCCCGAGCCATTTCGCAGCTAAGGCCTATATTCGCTATGATCTGCCGCATCTCGCTATATCCGTGACACCCGCCACATCCATCATACCTTCAAAACCACCCAAAACACAATCTCATCCGCCCCTATGGTCTTGCATATACCCAGTAGCTACACTACCACCTCCGTGTCGGTGACCCCTACCCCTTTTCAAAACATTATCCTTTTTATTCCACACTCATTAGCCCTTATTGCACTAGGGTTACCATGACCCTTCCACCTCCATATACGTACTATCAATGACCTCCCATTTCATCTATTATTCACTCTGGGTACGTACCCCTATTTCATTGCCTTCTTCTCAATCAACCTACATGTTAGCGCCATATACTAGAGTGTCACCCCGTTATATGCCCAAAACCAACACTCTCATGCATAAGAGGCACCCAATCATCGCAACCTACCAACAACCTAATCAAATTGATGTTGGACAAGATGCGACATTGGAGGCATCGGTTCGCTCCCACAACATGCTCACCTACGACGAGATTTCATGCAATGAGCCCATCCACCCACCCATTCCTATTTTTCCATACCTCGTATATGGGAGATGCCTAAATTCAACCGCTTCAATAAGCAAGGAAGACCCGCAATAGCATTTACGTTCATTCAAACACGGTGCTACCTAATCGCTCACGATGATGCTTTGCTCTTGAGAACCTTTCCCATGTCTCTTACCGGACCTACATTAGATTGGTATAGTGGGTTACCTATATACTCTATATTCTCATTCAATCAAGTAGCCTAAGCCCTTTTAGATCACTTCTCCATCAATATCGCGCAAGAAGGTTACCATGACCGACCTATACTCCACGCATCAAGATGAGGACAAATCTATTGCAAATTTTGTCACTCGTTGGCGTAGCCTGATCAATCAACTCACCTTCCAATCGCCACAAATGTAACTCATCGAGCTCTTCACACGGTCTTCGCTAGACATATCTCACCGACCCCGCAGTTTAGACTTTCCAAACATTTGATGAAGCATTCACCATGGCACGAAAGTTAGAGATTCGAGCCATCGAAGAGAAGAAAATCCAATTACGTAGTAAAAATTTGGCATTCAAGTCGAATGATACTTCTTCTTCTTCCAAACCATAGAACAATTATTCAAAGGCCAAGGGCACCGCTAACACAATTGCATGGTACTCAAAGTCGGTCCGGCTTCATCTATTAAATCAAGCTACCCCCTCATCTAATCTCTCACCCATCCAAACTTTTCAATTTAGACAAGAACAATGGAAATACACCCCAATCAAGGAGCCTTACTCTTATGTCTTAGAAAATCTTATCAAAGTCGGGGCCATCACCCTTCCACCCATAAAACCACACACTGGTTTCGACTCCTTTCGCCCCTTACCCGCATGATATAAAGAACATGACTTTTGTAACTATCGTCAAGTAAAGGGTCATAGTGAAGGTAATTGCATCACTTTCAAAAATATTGTCCAAGAAATGCTCGAGAAAGGTGAGTTAACCGTGGATAATCCTAACGCACCTGCTAACGAAAACCTACACATCTTCAAGAAACCATTTCCTAATCATGCCCCTTTATCCGATCAAACCAAAGTGAGGCCTCAACTCTTGATACCCATACCCATGAGGTCCATGCTATTTTTAGTGATGCACTGTTGCTTCCCGCTACTCCCATATTCCATCCATAGAGGAGATTCTAGCCGAAATCCTCCTTCTACATCGAAACCAACCTCCCATGTTCCTTCACCCATAGAGGAACACCTTTCACCTCCTTCCTCACTTATGGAGGAGTCTTCGCTAACATCGAGACCATTTCACCTTTGGCTTCTCCACCTAGGGAACTGACACCCACAATACTTCCTCATTTCATAGTGGATACTTGTCTACCTCATCCACCCACAGAGGAGCACCCATCATCTCCTCCACCTATAGAGGAGCACCCACCATCTCTTCCCCCTATCATAGACCCAGTTGAGATACCTTTGCCTCTTGGTGTGCATTCTCCATCAGCTACCCAAGATCCCGTAGACCTACTTTCAGCCTCTCTTACCCACGGAAGTCAAGCTAGCCAATTCCCCATCTCTAAGACACATTTTATAGAAATAGCTATTAGTTCCTCATCAACTCCACCTACAGACATGTGGATTTCTCACGTTTGGCCGATCACTTAGATTATGTGGATAGGGCCTTACTTTGGGGTGCCTTTTGCTTCCTGTCTCAACATAGATGCAGATGTCACTTGCTGATACCTCCACTATCTACCCAAAAATATTTCGACCAATCCAAACGAACACAACTACCTCTATCACAACTTCTTCCATGACACCCATCATAGCTCAACATACATCCTTACCCATAACTCAAATTACATCTAAGCCCAAACCCATACCTACAACATCTTCCTCGACTAAACCTATTAAAACCTTAGGGGTCACCCCAACCACCACCTTACTCATCCACCTATCAAATGGATTTAGCTACATCTTCCAAAGTCAATACCACACCTACTTTGGTACCCAAAAAGAATAAACAAACCCATATAAATCATACCCTTGATGTGTTAGTCACACTGCACTGCCTGTCCGTCCATCTTAGGACCTCAACCCCAACACGATTAAGAAACCTCCACCCATCATTAAACTAAAAACACAATGTGCCCACTCCTTCCTCGCAAACCTCTAACCTACCCAAGCACCTTTGGACATGACTTACACCCACACCGTAGTATCTTTACCACCTATACCCCCAATACCCTCCACAACTTATTCACCGCCCACTACACTTCATTTTTATCTCTCACACCCCCTACTCGACCTACATCATCTACCTTCACAAAGACCTCTGTTATCCCCATGGGTAACTTGCCCTCTTCCCCTCGCTTTTCTTCTAGATCTCGTACACCCATATCACCTTTACCTAGGAAGGTGCAACCTAAAAAAATCTGCTGCCCTCTAATAAGGTATTCAAAATAACCATACACCCTCCTACCCGTTCATCTACCATACCCTACCCAAACAAACACGATCGACACCAAAGACCATGCCAAAGACCAAAACATAGCTTGACCTATTCCCCTCCTACGAGGACTGCTCCTCAACAATCAACTACTGATTACACCCAAACCCACTTTCACTTCACATTCTGTTAACCCACTAGTCGGGTCCTATGCTAAAATCTTAACCAACCTCCTTGAAACTTTTGTCATTACATTACCGCCACTCGGAACTTATGACCCCTCAAACCCAAGCCAAAAGGGTTTGATGACACTAAAATTTGTGCCTACCATCGTGTGCTGGGCACGATGTGGAGGACCTGTAAGGCCTTGAAAACCATCCTTTATCTAGTTGTGTCCTCTCGGAAGCCAACTTTGATGACGACGACCTTCTCGATGAGGACCCCCGCCTCACCGACACCCATACCCACACCGTACACTCAACAACCACAACCTCCACCCCCACAACTCTAGAAACACCCCCAAGATTTGAAATTAACATGGTTCACATCGAGAACTTGCCACACCATCACCCAAATGTTGTTTTGCCTACTCACCTCACAGGGTTTTTCTCCTCAAGAGGTTCTCGCCATCATGTCATTATACCACCCACCCTACACCTCTCGTTTTCCAACTCCCTCATATCAACATTATCCACGTTATTACCCGTGCTCGGAAGGATAAAGGTAAAGAAAAGGTGGTGACCCACCAACCAATCCTATACCCAACATACCATCTCGCACCCATACCTAAAATCACTATCTCGCAACCCCACATACCCCATTTCTAATGGAATCACACATCACGCCATGCTCAATCAATTACACCAATCTCCTCTCAAAATGTCCTTATATGACCTCATCTAAACCTCGTAATCCCATCATCAAGCTCTCATAGAGGTTCTTCAATCTATTGAGGTTTTACCCAATGACCCTACACCCGTAGCCTCGATTATCACACCCCATCACGTAGCTTCTCTTACCAAATTACCACCTTCATCTTCACCCCATCCTATTCACCAAGTAGCCTCCTTAGTTTCTCAAAAGAGGAGATTGTGCCACACCAAAACGATGACCGGACCCTCTCTATTCATCTCTATCCACATCGATGACATACGAGGGTGCGACGGGTGATGATTGATGGGGCCCGTTAGCATTAACATCATTTCATCCCATGTATTCACTCAAATGCACATACTTGATCATGTATGCATAAACATCCTCGTCATGTTGAGTTCATTTAATAACACTATCACCTCTACACTAGGCACCGTCATCCTCCACGCCCGCATGGGCCCCCACACTGCCCCTAGAATTATTTTACATCTTGACGGGAATTCCAATATAAGTTGTTGTTGGCGGACTCGGATTCATGTCATGGGTTGCGTTCCTTCCACTTTGCATTGTTGTGTAAAGTTTGAACACGAAGGGCACACCTACACTATCCCAGTTGATCCATCACCTTTCAAAACATGCAACATGCTCTACCGACCTAATGACGTGCTCATACCCATTAAGGCGTCTACCTCCACAACCGCTACCGCTTCACCTACACTTTATTAAGACAAGACAGCCGCCACCTCCACCGCACATACCTCTTCCACTCCTACCACCACCACAACCTCCATAGCCAACCCATCTGTCTCCCAATCTATTAACTTCACCTCCGCATTGACCTCCAACACATCATCTATTCCCACTACCCACATACCAACCATCGATCCTCGAGGGTGTTTTTCAACATCTCACTCTGCGAGAGTATTGCACTTATATAGTGTCAACACATTCCTTACTCCACAAGAGTATGGGAGTCTTAACCAACACCCTCACTATGATCACCGCACAGAGAGCACCTCCTTTACGGTCCCTCCTCATCTTCGTACTGAGTCTCACCTATGGGGGACTTGACTACCACGTACACACCCGAACCACCATCACAAACCCACCCATTTTCCATTGACTTCCAGTCTCTCACCAATCATCATTTCACCCACACCTTCCTGCACCGATGTGCGTGAAAGGGCTTTGGTTTTGGATTTTACGAGCAAGGCCACCATACTGTTATTCCATGTACCACCCACAAACATAATGACCGTAGTGGTATCGGCTTTCCTGAACCACCTACCAAACAAGCCCGCATTGAACCCATCGAGGACATCAACCCTTCTCCACTTTCTTCACCCACTCCGCCTTCATCACCACCTTCACCGATGGAGTCGATGGATCCAAAATCTATCCCTCCTAAAAAAAATTCATAAACACCATTTCATTGGGGCCTTTGACTTATCAACGCAAGGGTGAGGCTCCTTCCTCTCTTCCCTTCTTGTATCCTAAAATGATCGATGACGATACACCTTTAATTAACTTCATCCAATGCAGGATGATGAATCCATACTCACCTACTTGGTGTGAAGACTCATATATTCATCGGGCCGTTACCCTCCGAGATGCAAACCATGTTGAATGAATCGAGTATCAAGATCAACATTCATACTGGGACGACCCGCACATCCTAAACATCGGTCAATCTTTAGATGTTGTTGAATAGGAAGTCATCACTTATTTTCTCAAATATCATAACCACGCTTTCACTTGGTCTTATGCAGCATGCCCGTATTGACCCCACCATAGTGGTCCACAATATCAGTAACCATTCTCGATGTCAAACCCATAAAAAGCTCAGAAAATGCACCTCGCATTTCCCTTTCGTCAAAGAAGAACTTCAATGCCTTCTTTTCTGTTTCCTTCATATTAGTCATTGATTATCCTCGTTGGATTTCTAACATTTTCCCACCGCACTAAGGCAATAGGGGGACTCGCATTTGCATGGATTTTCGTGACCTCAACCTAGCTTTCCTAAAAGATGACTTTCCCTTACCTAGTATTGATCAACTGGTCGACCTTACCACCGGTCACGAGATGTTATCACTCATGGATGGCTTCTCGTGTTATAACCAAATCTTGCTTGCCCCTTAAGATCAACACAAGATCTCATTCATCACCCCTCGGGGGCCTTCGCTATCAAGTCATGCCTTTTGGACTTAAAAATACCGGTGCCACAAATAAGTGGGTGTGACTTACATCTTCCATGATATCATGCATCGCATATTGGAAGATTACGTGACAATCTTCGCTAAATCTAAACACCACTCCGAACGCCTTGTCATCTTCAAAACCATATTTGACCATCTCATTAAATATTGTGTTCACCTTTAGCCTAAGAAGTGCGTCTTCGTGGTCCTCTCAGAAAACTCCTGGGCTTTATCGCTTCCTATGTGGTATAGAAGTTGACCTACTAAAGTCAAGGTCATTCTGGAAATGCCTCCGCCCACTAACCTTAGACAACTTCATAGCTGCATAAAGTAAGTTCAGTCTATTCACCATTTCATTTCACAATTATCTAATCGGTGCCAACCATTTCATCATCTCGCTCAAGAAGGATGTTTCCTTTAAATGGGATGATGACTGCCACAAAGCTTTTGAGGCCCTAAAACAATACCTCCTCTAACCACCCATACTCATTCCACCTAAAGACGATCAACCTTTCTACCTATACATCTCGCCTCGATCACTCCTGGGAGCCATGCTTGCACATCTCGATGAACAACACAGGGAGCAAGTAGTTTATTACATAAGTCATACTCTTTTGGATTACGAAACCCGATACACCCATCCCAAAAACTTTTCTTAGCCTTAGTTTTGTTGCCACCAAACTCCGCCATAACCTACTCAACCACAAAACTTATGTTGTGACCAACACCGACCCCTTACACTTCATGTATGCCAAACCTTATTAAAATCAACATGTCACACATCTGGCTTATGCTTTTAGCTGACCTTGACCTCAAATTAATTCATCAAAATTCCATCAAGGGCAAGCAATCGCCGACCAATTGGCCGACGTGCACCTATTTCCGTGGATCAACCCTCTAATTTTGACTTCCCATATGAGTCAATTGCTACCCTCTCCCTGACGAGCATGCTTACCAGATGACACTCTTCTTGATGGTTCCAAGTGTCGGTGGGGGATGGGGCTGGTGTTATCCTCATTTCTCTTGATGGTGAACCCATGTCTTTGTCTTTCAAACTAGATTTTGATTGTGCATAAATAATATCACCGAATATGAAGCACTTGTATTAGGTCTTCAAGCCGCCTATGCCCTAGATGTCAAATCAATCAACATCTTTGGTGATTCTCAATTGGTCATAAACCAAGTCAATGGTATATACCAATGTCATAACGAGTTTCTTCAAAAGTATAAACATCATGTAGACATACTTTTGACCACCTTTCGATCATTACACCTTGCAAACCATCCCTCATTCAATCAACAAATTTATAGACACCATGGCCTGCTTAGCTTCCCAAATACCCGCTTCACCCGTTGATTCTAAAATCTTTGTCACCATACAATGAATCCAATCACCTTCTTATTTACCACGTGAAGTTTACTCTATCGAACCGCTACCGGACCCGATTGACCTTTCGTACAAAAATACTCACTATCTTTCTCTCTCCATCTTACCTCCTGATCTCACCCGTAATCAGACAACGCACCTTCCTTAAAAAGGTCTCTCGTTACGTCATCATGGGGGGCCTCCTCTATAAGCACAGATTTGATGGTATTCTCTTACGATGCCGCACAAGTTTTGAAATTCCTTAGACCATTAAGGAAGTTCATGATGGCATATGTGGAGGTCACTTCAATGGCTCTTTGCTAAGTGTATTCTTCACCTAGGCTATTCTTGCCGACCCTTAACTATGATTGTTGCGACTACGCCAAATGTTGTGCAAAACACCAACAACATGCCAATCTTCATCATACACCCGACCACGCCTTACAGTTCACCCATGACCTTTCGCCCTTCTCTCAATGGGGTTTGGACTTGTCGAAGAGATAAACCCCATTCTTCCCAATGACATCAATGGATCATCACTACTACCGAATACTATACAAAATGGTTGAATCCATACCACTCATCTCCACGCAAGTCAAGAAAATATGTGAGTTCATCAATCATCACATCATTTGTCACTTTGGTGTTCCTCATCGCCTCATCACCGATAATGGAAAACAATTCAAAAAAAAAGCATTGCAAAAAAATTTACGACCCCTTTGGTGTTTAGCTAAGTTTCTCATCACCTTATTACCCACGGCACCAATGGCCAAGCCAAATCCACTAAGAAAACCTTAAACAAAATTCTCATGAAAGTGGTTAATGATATTGGGAAGGATTGGCATATGCACATTCCTTTTTCCCCTATGGGTATACCGCACTAGTATTCACACTTCCATCTTTGCCACACCATTTTCTTTGGTCTACGCTACAGAGGTTGTTCTACCTCTCGAAGTCTAAATTCCTCACTCCACATTTCTCTCCATTACATGCTTAATGATGGTGACTTTCACAAGATCGATCTTGTTTAGCACAACTAGAGTTATTAGATGAACATCATCTTAATGCTCTTGATCACCTTCAAGATTACCAAAAACGTATAAAATGTGCCTATGACAAACGTGTCCATGAACGAACCTTCCAAGTCGGTGACCTTGTCTTGAAAGAAAATCAACATGTAACCAAAGCAGAAAAAAGTAAACGAGTAAATTTGCTCCTAATTGGCTTGGACCATACATCGTGACTCATACTTATGGATCATGTGCTTATCATTTATCTTCACTCGATGGTAAACCCGAACCTGAGCCCCTTAACGCCTTGCATCTTCGACCATTCTATTGTTGACTTTTTAGTCCTACCTCACCTTTTGTCTCTTTCCATGCTCGTCCCTTGAGCACTATCCACTTCATACACCTTACCAACGATTAAACAAGAATCATGTGAGTACCCGTCACTTGTTATCTTCTCTTGAATATGTGTACCACTGCGACTGCACATAACATGATTCTCATGGATACTTTTCATCTACCTTTAGATGAGATCCCATGGTTGTTTCACCTTGATTTTTGAACAAGAATCTTATTCTTCACCTTGGTCTTGTCCATGACTTCAAAGCCCTCACATGGGACCCAACTCCTTGAGTCAAACTTCTAATATAAAAGATGACTCCCTCAAAAGGACATCTTCCTCTCGACAACCACTGCTATAAATAGACTACTCCCTCGAAGGACAACTATGTAAATCCCTTAACAAAAAAAAAAGTGAGAGAATTTGAAGCTTCCTACATCAATCAGCTTCACGAAGATCTCAAGGAGTTAAATTCCTCATCCTATATAGACTTCTCACATCGATCGGCCTATCTCAAATACAAGTCAAAACAGTAAAAATTTTCAGTCATGGACTTTCCCATTATGACCTTAGATCTCTTGCCCAAAGAGCATGCTAACTCATGCCACACAAAAATTAACCACCTTTCACCCTTCTCACCATTCCCACTCCCATATCCGACCACCTCAAGGGACCTCTTGGAAACCAAGACATTTGGTGATCATGTGACTACTTTTCACCTTAGAACAATCGATCATGCAATGTCTTTAGGGTATTATGTTCATCACCTCCTCCAAGGTATGATCTACTCGGTATGATCCTAACCAATCAGGTGGCTTTATTGCCCCCTCTTATCTTTTGACCATCTTTATTTATGTTTTTATTACCTTAAACGGGACTTGGTCCTCAACGCTTACCTTTGGGGTAATCTATCTTCTTCTTTTGCCACAATCAATATCACCTATATCACTTTACCTATAACCCACCCACACCTAATAGACCTAAACCCACAACATACCTAAAACCTACTGACTCATTTTCATACCTCATCCTATTCTTCCCTAGCTCATGGGAGTACTACATTGGCTTGAGGTCCTTTTCATCTGGGACTATGTAGGCAAAGACTCGAGGGCATGGGGCCCTTGGAGGTTAGCTCGACCACTCTCACCCTAAAAATTCATCTTTCGCCTTCCTCACATTATATCATACCCTACTTAGTTTCCCTTTTATATCCAAATTTGAAAATTAAACCACATATATAACAAGTTGTTTCATATTTTAATCCTCATCACAACATACATTTATTACGACTACCATTTCTCTACCATCATCATGCATGTATTATACCATATCTCACATATGACCCATATATTTATTTCACAAAATAATGAATCACAACTTCAACTACTTTAAACACAACCATGCCTAAACAAACCTAACTCAACCATGCCTAAACAAACCTAACTCAACCATGCCTATGACCTAACTCAATCCATGCCTATGACCTAACTCGATCCATGCCTAAGACCTGACTCAACCGTGCCTAAAACATGACCCGACTCAATCCATGCCTATGACCGACTCAATCCATGCCTAAACCAAACCTGACTTCATCATGCCTAACTCACCTAATTTCGTCCATATCAAAACAATAAATCAAAAGTCTCATCAAAACATCAACACATCAAGAATCTCATGTATCTCATCATATAAATAAATGTGTATCTCAATACAACAAACATGGATATCCCATCATGTCCATTATCTCAAAATCATCGGCACGCAGATGATACTCAATACAAATGTCATCGGACACAAAGCCGGTCTCATATATAATAAAATAATGAACTAATAAAAATACCTTCTTAAGACGCAGCGGTGGTATATGCTCAAAATATACAACAAAAATCTCGTGCATCCTCACTATCTTTGATGCAGCCGATATATATCAAAAATGACTATAATACATCAAAAATCAAAAGCCACATATTAGGCGTCTAAGAGGATATCCTCCATCTTTGTATCACATGTACCCTTTGCCTCATCCACCCCTCGTCTTGTGACCTACTAAGATCTTCCCACCCATCATAGGTGGTGGCTAAGTCCCACCGGTACCTCACCTGAGCCGGTCTCCATGCGCTGGTAGCCTCTCCCGATCTCGGCCTCGAGCTCGATGGCCCCTTGTGCTCTCCACACCGTGAGTGCTTTGGATCTAGTCCTCTCACTCGACGCTTGTTGTGCTCCTGCAGATACTCTCCATAGGATGAAAGTCTATCCCGGTCACCATCACTGGTCTGGTAGATCTCGGCCTCACTTAGGGCATCCCGTAACTCGGATATAGGCACGGTCTATTGTGGCCCCATAGGCCTCGCCTGTACGATTTATCTTACGGGACCTTGTCCCACTCATGCCTCGTGAACTGGGACTGGTCCTGGTGCTTTGTGGTGGTGCCCCTGTGCTGTAAGGCCCAATCTGTGCACTGGCTATGGCCAATCGGCCCTATAAACCTACCACATGTGCCTATAAGGCCACAACCTCGACCATCATCCTCCCTCTGTCTCCATCCCCACCACCACCATCTCGGCACTGCAAATCGCCACCTGTATATGTAGTTGTCTGCTACCTCTTCCTCTAAGCTCGCCTTGGTTGTGTCTCTACCATACCAATCGGGTAATCGTGAGTAGCCACCCCCGTAGGGTGTCTCTCTACACCATGATGGTGGCTAGATCTCTGGTTGCCCCGATCCGGGTGGTATGGCTCAAATGCGTTGCCTACCATTATTCTGACGTACCTATATGTGACCTCGACATCATCTATCTCGCTCGGTCCACTTCCTGCTCCTCCTACCCGTGGGCATGTGAGGTTGTGGTAGAGGTAAGGACCTCTCACGCGCGTCTCTCCTATACCGGCAGAAGGGTAGAGGTACGCCCTGTAATAGCCCGAACTACCGCCGACTCGTCTGCTTCACCGGGATCATCTCATGCTCCCCATCACGGCGATCTCGTATCCATATCACTAGCTGGAGCTTAGCTAACTCTTCATGCATATGCCTATATGAGGGGAATCCCACATACGGCCTCTATATAATGTCCACTCGCTAACCCCTCTAATAACTACCGGAAATAGGCCACATTATGTGTGGGCATGTCTCGATCTCCACTCTCTAATAGCCAGCACCCATCGCATGTACCCCACCTACACAAATCTCTGGGAATGCATCTACTGGGGCATCCCTATTGGCCGCAAACAAATTATGTGTTCATAACCCCAACAAGTGTAGTAAGAAGGTACGAAGATAGGCCGAACCTACACACCGCCCATATGCCCATAACTCTCTGTGATAGCCAGCACTAGGAATGTTAGTGCCTGTGCAAAGCGGGTCTCATCTATCATCATGTCGTGGATTACCCCATCAACGATCGGGAAAACATCCACCCTCTACATCCGGGCAAGATAAAGCAACACACTGCGCTCCATCAAAAGAACCACTAGCCTCGTCTTCTTTGGACGGGCTAGGTACATCTCTCCATATTGAATGCTGGCACTATGGAATGTTATCTTGGCCATCCCCTCACCAAACACCATTAACATCAGCTCCTCCGAGGCCTCGAGGAGATAGAGTAGACCTACGTACCCAATATGGGTAGCCGTAGAATCCTGAACACGTCCTCCGTGGTGACAAGTGATCTCACCTTTGGTAGGTGGAATGCGTTGGTTGTGGAATCCCATCTATCGATGAGTGCAACCATCAAACTAGGTTGTCGGACTACATGTTGGTAGCGTCGGACTCCACTCAAGCCCATTGCCTCCACGCCGCAGCCTCCTCGGGGTCATTACACCATGTGCTTTCACGAGCAAGGGTGGAACCTTGTCCCACATACGTAGTTGATCTCTCCCCTACATCCAATAGTATGAACAACACATTAATATACATTTTTTTAACCATACTTGCCCCCTATCATTTCCCATCACCATATTTTACCCTACCTATCTTGATCCCCCAACTTATGGCACTTTTGACCCCTTTCTCTCCACATCCGACTCGGGTGCCAAGCTTATCTCTAATCGACCCCAATCACTTTAATGTCGGCATCGGTCACACTGCTTAGTGACCGATACTGTTCCACCCTACCGACATCGGCCAAACTTGACCGACGTTTGGCCATTGTCATGGTAAAAACCACGACCCCCAAACCCCCCTTTTTCTCAAAACTACCCACCTGACCCTTTCCCCCTAAAAACACCTACACCTCCCTTACACCTCATCCCCTCCCCTCCTCTCCCACTTATTTCTCTCCCCATTCCTATTTTACCCACTTTACCCTCCCATTTCCAAATTTTATTTTTTCCCCACCCAAAACAAAAACCAAAAAAACAATTTGCAAATCACCTAATCTATCTAACCAAATACAACTAGAGTTGGATGCTTACCTCATCGTGTTGCCATCGTCGCTGGTGGCATGTCTGGCCACTACACTAGTGGCCCACCCAATCCTTCTCCGGCCTCTGCCATCACTAAATCTCCACCGCATCTCCAACCAATCAAATCACACACACCGATCTTATGGACCCGCCTCCCACCAACCAATCACCCACCGCTCACACCGCCACCTCAACACTGCTCCGCTCTGTAGACACTTTTTCCTCTTTTATCTCTCTTTTTTCATTTTCTCAAATCACTTAATGACAAATGAATAAAAAAACACATATTTTTTGTTTTATAACAAACCCGACCTAACCGACGTCGCTTTACCTTCACCAAAGATCGGCCGTGTGCCTACCTTACCGTGGTTGGTTGCCCTATACTATCTAGGCATTAGTTACCCTTGACCGGCACGGCCACCCTCTCTTGCACCAACCCAACATTTTACCCTATTACCCTGCCCATCACTCTTTTTATTTCCACACCTAACCCTTACCCTGATCATTTTCCCCACCCAACCTCTACCCAAACCATTTACCTCACCCTCCTGCCCTCATCATTTACATCGCCTAATCTTGTCCTCGCTTTGGGGACTCCTTATTTTACCCATACCTCGACCTTACCCACACTTTGTGACCTAGATAATCGACTCGGAACATCACTAGTGACCTTTGTTCTCATGTGTTTGGTATACCTCACGACATCTTATTACTGTGTTGTTGACCAATGACCTTACCTAGCCTATTATCATGATCGTTTATCTTGACCCTACCTTTGGTGTACCGGAACATACCTAAACGTTCTTACACCTAACCTACACATTGTGTTTCCCGACCATATCATATACCTCGATACCGGAATCATTTCGACCTTATTTGGATAAACCTATCGACCTTAGATAATGTAGAGTTTGATCTTGCTCTTCAATCCTAGATCGTGTTATAGTTTATACGTGTGCGTGCGCTTGATTGCATTACCTTTGACCCGACCCATTACCTAGATTACCCAAGTAGACCTTTAACCCCTTTTTCCCCATTCCCTACCTTCCTTTTATCACATTTACCTTTTATCAAACCACTCACCAACTTTGCCTTCCGCCTCATCGGCCTCGGTTTGAGGGGATCACCTTCACCCACACATAGGGAAACCACATCTTATTTTTGTTAGCATCGCTTACTAATACAAGCTACGCAAAAAAAGGGGCAAAATGTAGACACTAAAATTAGGTCACACTCCCCTTTGGTCCCTCGAAAAATAAACACCCTTCATCACATTAACCTAGCCATGGCCCCCTTCACTCCACTAATATTAATTTAATTAATTTAATTAAATTAATTCATTATCCTCACCATATTTATTATTTAAATATCTTAATTAGGGATAATGTCCACATACATCTCACCTAAACACCTCATCAAGCCAACTCACCCTAAGACCTATTCTTAGTAAGTTGCCATAACTAACTGAGACTTACCCAAAACCCTAAAAATCAATGCCTACATTCCCTCTAACCACATTCCTACATGCTTACAAGAAGCTTCCAATATAATCTGCGAGTAAATGACATGAGATCCCAGAAAATCAAGGGGATTTGCCTAGTTTGGTAAACCTAGAAATCCCACCTGATCGACACCTGCTACCCCTAACCATCACCGGTTAAGTTTGGAACCGCCGTCGGTCACCTTTTAATCCCAAAACAACCTTATTTTGGAGGTTGGCAAACATCGCACATTCCCGAGAGATATCGCATCTTCGAGAACGAATTTCAACGAGAACACACATGCAAGGAAGAAGATCAAGCATTTCCTCGCACATGTGCATCTAAAGTAAGCATCCAACAACCCATCAACCAAAGATTTCAACAAGTATTCCTCCTACACCAAGCTACTCCTATTTGTTTTGTCAATATTTCAAAGAAACATCTAAGAATCGGGTGAAACAATAGGACATGTGAGAAAGGAGAGGTGGTTGAGAGTGAGAGAAAGAAAGAACAACTCAAATACCGAGACAGAGGTAAATTTATGATTAGTATAATATATTATGTATTATGTTTGGTTGGAAATCAAAAACTTAATATTATCTCATGAACAAGAAGATAGAGAAGAGGGTGGAGCAACTAGCGGGAATGTTGACCCCACGAAGGATCCCGTAAGTAATTATTGGACTTTCATTGTTATATGGAATATAGTTTTTGTTTATTTGTGTATACTAACTCCTTTTGATGGTGTGCGTAGGATTATGACATTCCTTGAGTCATCTCTATGCTAACATAGAGACTCGCTTAGTAGTACGAAATAGATAAAGGTAAAAAACACTTAACACTCATGTGACAATTATATGTTGCCTTATGTTGTTGATATTTCAATTGTCTTGATGACTCGATTGTTGTAGGTGGATGTTTTTGATGAGACGTTCCCTTCACATTCAACCTTTGGTCTCGATCTTATTGGTGAGATTGCTTCATGAGAGGTCCGAGAGGCCGAGATGAATATCGATGGAGATGCAACTTCCTTGCCAGTCAAGGAGAGAGAGGGTGACGAGGGGAGGCATGAGGAGAGGGGCACGAATGATGGTGATGATGGGAGGAGAGAGGGGGAGATGGACCGGTAAGTTATTTAATGTTCTCATTCACTTTTTTGGTAAACTTAAGATAAAATTATTAATGCAATTGAGATTGTTGTTATTCCAGGTTTTTCTGATGGGGTCGAAGTGAAGTTAATGTCAGATAATATAGTCATTGCGAGAGGATTTTTTGTGATAGTAGCCCACATGTGGTGTGTCATGGCAAGAGAATCCCCCCATTTATTATCAAAGTCATCATTTCTGAGGCCATTGTTCCCACTGCTCCATTTCCCTACCCTATGACATTTGCAGGCACTTTGGCAGAGTGTGTCAAAGGGTTTGCGATATGGGATGTTAGAGATATGAGACTGGACACTCCTTGTCAAGAGGCAAGTAGATGTAATGGATGATTTAATTTAATTATGTGTTTAACTGAATGATTCATCTATGTTGACTTATTTACTAAATGGTTGGCTTTTAGGATGATATGGTACAAGTTGTAGATGAGAGAGTGCACCATACTCGGATGCAGACATCCGATGCCCCCGTCCTTGGGATCACACCTAATTCCGTTCATAGAGATGAGAAGAAGCGTATTAGATTTTATGATTCAATATTTTCTATTGCTGCCAATAGGTAGCGGAGGAGATGACAACATTTATTGTATAACATTGCTTACGAGGACTTTGATTACTATAGATGTGTATATGATGATGTTGTTACTTTAATGTGTTTATGTACTAGTGTTTGACGTTTATGATTTAGTATTGCATTCATGATATATTGAATATGGTTTGTGGTTTATATTAATCAATGAAATGTTTTGTGGTTACGGATTAACATTTATGGAATAATGTTTATGGTTTATGGGTTATGGGTTATGGGTTACATAGAGTTATCCATTTACGCTCTGTTTATAGTGCATTAGATGGTTTTTATTCTTGTTATGTGACATTCCATTTATTGTATATATGATGATGTTATCACTATGTATCTAGTTAATGTATTAATGTGACTATGGATTATGGATTATAGTTTATGGTTTATGGTTACATAGTTGTGTTCTTCTTCCATGTATGCCTACTTGGGTTTTACGTGCTTACTAAACTTTCATATATATTTCATCCATGAAAATATTTTGTTGAGTATAGATTGTTTAAATGCAGGTGTAATTAGATGGAAAGAGAAAAGAAGGATGAAAAGCGCAAGGCTTCACAAGTGGAGGAACTGAAAGATTATGAAACATTTGATAGTGCCACTTATGTGTTTAGAAAGAATCAAAAGAGGCCTACACATGAAGATGTGGGTGTTGGACAAGAAGATGAGACTTCCCCACCATTGCGTATGGAATTAGAAATGAAACTTGTAACAAAGAAGGAAAAGTTTTATAAAAATGAGTGTGAAAGACTTACATTGGAAAATTTATATTTGTAAAAAAAAAAGGAATTATTGGACCAAGTAGGAGATATTTCCTCGAGGAAGATGGAGTTGGAGATTGAGGTTGAAGAGTTGGAACTAGAAATTAAGAATTGGGAGACAACGTGTGAATGAACAAAAAGTGTTCAAAAATCAGGTAGCAAGCTTTAATTCTATTCTTAAAATCCACGAATGTCACAAGGAAGTATGAAAGAAGATGTACATGGAGGCCAAGGTGTCAACTGTTGAAAATGTACTAGTCACTCCCACCAAAGGCACAAATGATAAATGAATATACAACTTTGTAATAAAATGACATTGTTCATGCAGCCTTTGACATCAAAAGATGCTTTTTAAACATATATTAAACTTACTTATATATTAAAATTATGTATATTGTGAGTATTGAAAAAATATATTAACCATTTGTTAATAAAATCATAACACCCGCAAAATACTTTAACAAATTTCAGTATGTTATTATTCAACTAATTAGATTACAACCTTGGAGTTGGTGTATATTTTAGTTTTTATAAGAGTAAATAATAATTAAACAATAAACTATTAGAATGTGTGAAAATCAGTAGCAAGATTTAAATAATAATAAGATTTAGAATGTGTGAGTATTGTAAAAATTTATATTTACCTTTTGTTTAGAAAATCATAACACCCACAAAATACTTGAACAAATGTTAGTATGTTATTATTCAACAAATTATATTAAAACCTTGGAGTTGGTATGCGTAGTATATTTTAGTTTTATCCACACTTTGAAGAATGCAATACATCTCCACATGATAATTACTTAATATGGATTACATCGTTACAAAAAGGTGAAAAACATCGTGGTTTTCACCTTGTCAAAAAAAAGCATTGCATTTTTCAACGTCTTTGAAAAACACACTTTATTTTTTCCGCACTTTGAAGAACACAATACTTCTCCACATGATAATTACTTAATATGGATTACATCATTACAAAAAGGTGGAAAAGCATCATGGTTTGCACTTGTCGAAAAACCACATTGTGTTCAAAAGGTTTAAGCCAAATTATTTTCCACCTTATTATAATAATGTAATCATATTAAGTAATTTCACATGGAGATGCATTGCGTTCTTCAAAAAAAAAATAGTGTGTTTTTCAACATGCTGAAAATCACACTATGTTTTTCCACACTTTGAAGAATGCAATGCTTCTCCACATGATAATTACTTAATATGGATTACATAATCATGACTTGCGCTTGTTTAAAATCACATTGTGTTTTTCAAAGTGCTGAAAAACACAGTGTGTTTTTCAATGTGCCGAAAAACACACTTTTTTGTTTTTTTCCACACTTTTGAAGAACACGATGCTTCTCCTCATGATAATTACTTATATCAATTACATCATTATAAAATGGTGGGAAAACATCGTGGTTTGCACCTTGTGAAAACCACATTGTGTTTTTCAAAGTGTGAAAAACATAGTGTGTTTTTCAATGCACGAAAAATATCACTGTGTTTTTTCCGCACTTTGAAGAATGCAATACATCTCCTCGTGATAATTAATTAATATAGATTACATCGTAAAAATAAGGTGGAAATAATTGTGGCTTGTACCTTGTTGAAAACCACATTGCATCTTTCAAAGTCGTTGAAAAACACATTGTGTTTTTCAACGTCTTTGAAAATCACACAATGTTTTTTCGCACTTTGAAGAATTTCATGCATCTCAATGTGATAATTACATAATATGGATTACATTATTACAATAAGGTGGAAACAAATCGTGGATTTCACCTTGTCGAAAACCACATTGCGTTTTTCAAAGTGCCAAAAACACACTTTGTATTTTCCGCACTTTTAAGAACACGATGCTTCTCCATATGATAATTACTTGATATGGTTTACATAATTACAATAAAGTGGAAAACATCATGGTTTAGACCTTGTCAAAAACAAAATTATGTTTTTCAAAGTGTTGAAAAACACGGTGTGATTTTCAACGTGCCATAAAACACACCGTGTTTTTCCACACTTTGAAGAACGTAATGCTTCTCCACATGATAATTAATTAATATGGATTACATCATTACAATAAGGTGGAAAAGAATTGTGGCTTGCACCTTGTCAAAAACCATATGTGTTTTTTAAAGTGCTGAAAAAACAATGTGTTTTTCATAGTCTTGAAAAATACACTTTGTTTTTTCGCACTTTGAATAACACAATACTTCTCCACATAATAATTAATTATATGGATTAAATCATTACACAAAGGTGGAAAATCATTGTCATTTTCACCTTGTCAAAAACCACATTGCATTTTTAAAGTGTTGAAAAACATAGTGTGTTTTTCAACACGTGGAAAATCACTCTATCTATTTTTTCCGCACTTTGAAGAACATAATGCATATCCACGTGATAATTACTTAATATGGATAACATGATTAAAAATGTGGAAAATCATTGTGGTTTTTACCTTGTCGAAAACCACATTGCATTTTTCAAAGTTGAAAAACACAATGTGTTTTTCAACGCGTTGAAAAACACACTTTGTTTTTCCGCACTTTGAAGAATGCAATGCTTCTCCACGTGATAATTACTTAATATGGATTACATCATTATAATAAGGTGGAAAATAATCGTGGCTTGCACCTTATCGAAAACCACATTGCGTTTTCCACCATTTTTCAAAGTGCTTGAAAATAAAATGTATTTTTTCCACACTCAAGAACGCAATGATTGTCCATGTGATAATTAATTAATATAGATTACATCATCACAATAATGTGGAAAATAATCGTGGCTTTCACCTTATTTGAAAACCACATTACATTTTTCAAAGTGCTAAAAACATAGTGAAAACACGGTGTTTTTCAACGTCTTTGGAAAACACACTGTGTGTTTTTCTACACTTTGAAAGAACGCAATACTTCTCCATCCGATCATTACTTAATATGGATTACATCATTAAAATAAGGTGGAAAATCATCGTGGTTTGCACCTTATCAAAAACCACATTGCGTTTTTCAAAGTGCTAAAAAACATAGTGTGTTTTTCAACATGCTAAAAAACACAGTGTTATTTTCAACATGTTGAAAAACACATTTATTTTTCAGCACTTTGAAAATCATAATGCTTCTCCACATGATAATTAATTGATATGTATTACATAATTACAAAAATGTGTAAAATAATCATGGTTTTCATCTTGTAAAACCACATTGCTTTTTCAAAGTCTTTGAAAAGCACAATATCTTTTAAACGCGTTGAAAATCACATTGTTTTTTTCCACACTTTGAATAATGTCATGTATCTCTACGTGATAATTACTTAATATGGATTACATTATTACAATAAGGTGGAAAATAATCATGGCTTGCACCTTGTTAAAAACCACATTACGCATTTTTAAAGTGTTGAAAAACACAATGTGTTTTTCAACTTGGCTTAACGTAAAAGACAATGTGTTTTTCGATATTTAAAGAATGAAATGATTCTCCACATGATAATTAATTAATATTGATTACATCATTACATTAAGGTGGAAAATATTCATCGCAAGAAAACCACACCTTTTCAAAGTGTAAAAAACACAATGTGTTTTTCAATGTGCTGAAAAACACACTTTGTTTTTTAACAATTTAAAAACCACAATGCTTCTCCATGTTATAATTACTTGATATGGCTTACATTATTATAAAAAGGTGGAAAAGCATCATGGTTTGCACCTTGTCGAAAACCACATTGTGTTTTTCAACGCTACTGAAATATCACACTACGTATTTTCCACACTTTGAAGAATGCCATGCATATCCATGTGATAATTACTTAATATGGATTAATACATTACAATAAGGTGGAAAATCATCATGGCTTGCACATTGTCAAAAACCACATTGTGTTTTTCAAAGTGCTAAAAAACATAGTGTGTTTTTCAACGTGTCGGAAAATAAACTGTGTTTTACCACACTTTGAAGAATGCAATGCTTCTCCATGTGATAATTACTTAATATGGATTACATCATTACAATAAGGTGGAAAAACATCGTGGTTTGCACCTTGTCGAAAACCACATTACATTTTTCAAATTAAATGGATTAATCTTGTGATTAATTATTATAGGGATTTAGATAGTGATGATGTTAGGATATTTAAGACAAATTGATTGGGATTAATTATGTCGAAATTTTAGATATCTACATTTTGCCCCTCTTTGAAGGTTTATCAAGAAATGACCGTTGAAAGAAAAAGAAGAGAATATGTTAGGATGGTGATATGATGCCCCCTCAAGGGGTTAGGGGGAAGGAATGAGTCGGGTAACCACTTGAAAAGAGGAGAGGCCCAAGTTAGTAGATGAGAGAGGATTAAAGGATGAGAAGATTGAGGATTATAGGATTAGAAGATTGATTAAAGGGGTTGGATTATAGGATGCCCCAGTTAAGGGGTTGAGATGAAGGATATTGGATTTGAGGATTAGAGAATAGAAGGATTGTTTATGAGGATGTAGGATTAGAGGATTAGAAGATATGAGAGAGGATTAGAGGAATAAGAGATTAGAAGATTATGAGATATTAGATTTGGATGCCCTAATTAACGATGTATGACAAGGGTGAAGATTTAGGATTGGTGGATTAGAGGATGCCCCAGTCAAGGGGTTAGGTTTTGAGGATTTTGGATTATAGGATGCCCCAATCAAGGGGTTAGGATTGAAGATTTGGGATTTAGATTTGAGGATGTTACATTTGAGGATTGATTGGATAGGAAGATAGGGTATTGGTTTATAGGATGTTTGATTTAGAGGATTAGAAGATTGAGGATGTTTGGATGAGAGAATAAGGATTGGTTTTTGGATCGATTTGGATGATAGGAAATTAATGAGGAGAGGATTGGGATGATGATTGATGAAGTGATGAGAAAGAATGTTTGAGTTTGATTGATAAGAGGATGTTAGAAGATGCCCCAGCTAAGGGGTGAGGATTTTGGATGTTGGATGCGAGATGATAAGATTTGGATGTGGATATTGATTGATTGATAAATGATTGATTGGATAGGAGGATGAGGAGGTTAGATAGTTAGTTAGATGATGATGAGGATTAGGTGTGGATGATGATAAGGATAAAAGATGATGATAGAAGGGGGTGTGATACCATAAAGTGCCCATTGTTATCATCATTAGCAGTTGTGATTAATGATATGGCATAAAACAAGATGCATCAAGGTATAAAGACCATGATGATTGAGTTGAAAATGCCTTTGTCCTCATATCATTGGACAAATTAGTACAAAAAAGATGGTCCTCTGATTAAGTGAATGTAGAATTTATAAATGCCTAAATTTGATTGTAATGTAGCAGTAAATGAATAAAAAATGAAGTACAAAAATTGGCCCAAGCAAAATAAGCTAATAAGTATGAAACCCTAGTTGCAAAGAGAAGATAGGAGAACTTAGTTGATTCACAATTAATCCTGGATGTGCCAAAGTGATGAACTGATAAATAGAAGGAGAGAAGTGTCACACCGAACCTCAGGAAATTGTGTGACCGTAAGATCTACCTACCAGATTAGGGGCACGGAATGGGTCAAGGGTGCTGAGGTGCTATAAACTGCCTGGGTGCATGTGACTTCTCAGAACCTCAAAAACTCTTCTTTGGAGTGTCGTAAGGTGTTTTTTGTCCTTCGCTGCCTGTTACTAGTATGTCACACAATAATCGTTGATGTCACTGATAACTCTGCAATAAAAATTATCTGTGAAACCCTCAAAATCACATCAAATCCCAAAAAGAAAATAATGCAAATGAGGGGTCAGAATGTCCTCATTGGTCAAATGAGTGATCTTATGACTGAGCGCTACACTACATTTAAGATGAAATGTAATTCTATGTGTGTGTGGAGAGATTGTGCCCTAGGTGGCTCTTGTGTGCGTCACACTTGATAGTGAGAAATAGCTAGATATAGAAAATGTAGATAGATGTGTGCATGAAAGAATGAAATTCCCCTCTTATGAAGTGTATGCAGAATAATGTAGTTCCTTTCCCTTGTGTGGATGCTAGATGGATGCTTAAATGCTCTTGATAATGCCTTTGGATATAACCTTAGGTGGTGATAGCTAATGTTTAGTGTTTGGTCCTTTATTATGATCACATAACTTTATATTTATATGATTCCCTTGCTTGAATTTCATAATTAACCCCGAAAAGGATAACTACCAAAAATATAAGATGCCCAAATGGCTAGAAAGGACCCAAAAGATGTGAGCAAAGTACAAAGAGGTTAGGAGCACCCAAAGGGGACGGGGGCACACTAGCTGGCTGTGGCTTGGCTAGGTAATGGTTTCTAGAGTGAGAAGAAATGTCAAAGTGTGAAAAGATAGACTGGGATAGAAGGAGTGTAAGATCAACAGAGGTAATATAAAGCAAGCAAAGATGGCCAAAGACATGGGTTAATTAGTACTTTTCTTACTTAGGAATCATATGAATAGTAGTATGTGATCAAGACTAGATAAATACCCAAAGTGTGTGATTTAGTGTCTACATTTGCCCCCAATTTATGTTGTTGAGTGAATGCTCGATAACATAAAGTAGATAAGAGATGTGTACCTAATAACCATGTAGATCGATGGTGAAAAGCGTGTCGAGAGACAAGGAAAAGTATGGAGTGATAAAAATGTGAAGCGTGGAAACTAGAGAAGAGGAAGTGAAAAATAAGTGATGATGATGATGACCCTAGGTGAGAGCGTATGTGTAGATGTCGTGATTGTACATATTGTTGATGTCATTTGATGTTGTGATGATGTGTGATTGTTGTGTGATTGATGTGACTACCGCTTCCCATAAGGACAACCTGTAAAAGAGAAGAATGAACAAGTAGTCAAATACACATATATATGATCAAAACATGTAAAAATGTAAAAGTATGTAAGAAAATGAAAAAGGAACATGTGCACTGATCCATGATGAGTAAAAAGTGTAGAAAGAATCCTGAAGATGATGTAGAAGAATGGTGTTTTTGGGCGATCTCACGCCAGTTGCGTTGACTACAAGTTTTTTAGGCGATCTCACACCAAGAATGGAAGAAGTGTAAGGAGAAAATTATGGTGTCATCATTTAACCTTTAAATTAATTCTTGTAATGTGTAACACTGGTTCTTTCTTGTGGATGGTGGTCTAAAAATCTTATCCATTTTGAACAGTTTTGATCCAGCCCTCCGAAAGTAGAAAATGTGTGTAGTGCATGCATGTCAAGTGTTAAGGATTGTGTGCCCTGTAAAATCCGGGATCCATGTGAAGTGTTGTGAAATGTGTTGAATGAACCAAAATATGTGTACATTACCCCCCCTGAGTGATAGGCATCTAGGAAGGGTCAAGGGTGCCCAGATTTACTCCCTCTTCCGTCCTATGGTTCCACTAAAATTGTAATACAGGCATAGTGTCTATGTTGTGATAAGGACCCAAGTCAAGATCTAGGTCATTGTATTTTGTTGGTTTGTGTCTATTGGATGAGATTGTGTTGTACAAGTACTAAAATGTGATTATAAGACATTTTAGGGGGTCAATGTTATAATTCACCCAATGGATGATCCCCTTATTTGGGGTGCATGTGACATCGTTGAGGAGTATATCACGGCCCAAAGGAGCATCCTCATTCCACCATTTTCCTTCCAATTTTCTCCCATTCCATAAGGTTAAATCAGACCGATGCCTATGCAAGGGGAGGGAGTGTGTTTGGTAGAAACTAAATCACATGCAAACAAAGTGGCTGGAAACAAGTGTTAGTACAAGCAAGATAAACACACATGTAGAAGAAAAAATGTAAGTTATTAGACAATAAGGAAATGTGTATTCTAACACACCCTCGGGAGAGAAGAACAAAAAATGCAAAAAGACAATGAAAAATAGGTTTTGAACATGGGACATCACTCATGATGTCGCACAAATCAAAAATCAAGCCGATATGGCCAAAAGAAGACAGTGTACACACAAGACAAAGGGCAAAACCCACAAAAATGGACCATTAAACAATGACAAGAAAGACAAATAATGGAAACAATGTAACATACAACCATGGAAGAAAATAGACCTATAAGAAAATGTTGCACATGAAGCACCCGTTAGCATGTTAGAGAGATAAAAAATTATGTCAAAGCATGTATAATCTGATATAGTAATGTGCTATGAAAAATGAAACAATAGCACCTATAGTGTGTACGAAAGTGGATGCCCCTGGAGCCACTGTGGGACTAGTATGAGGTATTGTGCCAAGCATCCATGTTGCATGTAAAGATTTGTGTAAAGCCTGTGATCACAACTAGAAGGCAAGTGAACGTGCATGTGTGTATGATAAAATATAATGACATACAAAGTATCTGACTAGCATGTGTAAAAAGTGTACATGTAAGCATAAGTAAACAAGAGTAAATGCGACCAAGATATGCAATATGTTGTGGATGAGATGAAATGGAATGCAGTGTGAGTGATAGGAGCATCATGCCCCCAAGCGAGTGTGAATGAGTATGCATGTGATGAGGTTCATTTATACATGCCCCTTAATAGTCAAGAATGAACCATAGAACAAGAGTGCATCATCGGGAAATGGTTTGAATTGTGTGCTAGGAAGATGTGATCGTGAAAGCGTAGAGCGTAGAGACTACGCATGTGTGAGTTGACAAGTGAGCGAGCGAGTGTGGTGACATTCATTTTAGATTGAAACCCTCGATAGTTAAGTATGAACCATGGAACTAGAGTACGTCATAGGATAATGAGCACAACGTGTAAGAGTATATACAAGAAAGATATGTCGTGAATGTGTTGAGTGTTCAATGTGTAGTGTGTATGTTGTGTAATAGTTGCTACGAGCAAGAGATGCAATGAATGTGTGATGTGTGAAGTGTGTGAGGTTCACATGTATAGTATGCCCTCAATAGTCAAGTGTGAACCATATCATAGGGTCGGGGGTGCCCAAGCTCTATTGTTTGGAGATGTCGTATGCAGGATCATGAGTGCGTCACCGGGTAATGATGATACCAAGTGTGTATTAAAATGTGTATGATGTGTGTGTGAGAGACTAGACACGTGAAGAGTGAGACACCTAATAATGCGGGAGGGGGAAGAATAAGTATGAGCCTCCCCCTAAGCGCATGAATGTGGACAAGATCATGTAATATCATCTAGGAGGTCATCATTGTCATGGTCAAAGCCAAATGGAGAAGCGTAGAGACTTGATAAGCAATAGTATCTGGTTGATCACGTAAAGAGCCATTATAACAAAGGTTGTACATGCCCATTATATATTCTTCATCAGTGAAAGGAGGTAGTGGACAACCATGTACATACTAGTGTGTAAGATTTTGTGAATAGCTGAGAAAGGAATCATTGTAAATGAAAACATGATCGAAAGGCATAGGAAATGAGATATCAATATGATCAGGATCTAAGGTGCCCCAATATAATCAAGCTAAGATTTTCCAAGTGTAAGTGGAGAAGCATGAGGAGTCATAGGGTAATGTGATACCCGTGTATCATGAGATGTTAGAGACACCTAATAATGGTGGAGGGAACTTGTACAAGAAATATTGTGAGATGAAAGGCATGAAGACCATAAGAAGCAGTAATGTGGATGAATCCATGATAAAGATGAGGATCATGAGGTGGAGGAAAATATCGTCTACTGCAAATCCTAGCCGAGTCAAGCCATCATGCGTACATATAGTATGAAGCAAGTAGGATCAAATGGAATGTGTTCCCAATAAGAGTCATTCATGAAAAGTGTACATGTGAAAGGAGGTCATGTTAATGGTGGTTGCTCATGAGAAGATGAAGTAGGTGGAATGACGTCAAATATTTAGACATGCCCTCGATAAAGTACCATAACATTTGTAGAAGCATTGATGCAAATCCTGTGGAGGTCTAACATGCAAATAACACCTTCAAGTGGTGGCAAGTGAGCGGAGAATCCATGGGTTGTGGATCATTAGTAGTAATTGATGTTGGAGTAGGGAGTGTAGTGGTTGAATCATGGTTGTAATATTTGAATGGTTCACAATCACTGAGAATTGTATATTCTACACCCTCATGTAAGAATTTAACACATCGATGTACTATAGAAGGTACTGCTTGCATGGCATGAAGCCATGGCCTACCAAGTAAATAATTATATTGAATTGGGAAGTCAGTGACAAAGAAAACCATAGGAAGGGTTTTTGGCCCGATAGTGATAGGTAAAGTGATATGGCCTATGCATGGACGAATGGAACCATCATATACACAAAGAGAGATGGATGAAGGACTAACATTAGTAGTAGAAAGGTCGATAGCTTCAATGAATGATAAAGGGAAAAGATTAAGCTTGAGTCATTATCAACAATAGTTCATCTAACACCCACATTGTGGATGTGAATCATGATGTATAAGGGTGGATCATTGTCAAAAACAACAAGATGATTAGATGGGAAATCAATGTGCTGAGAGAATGCATCTACGAATGTGTTATAGACTACATTTGGATGAATATCATAAGGAACATGAGTAGTAGCCAAGAGAGTAATGATTTTAACTCTTAATTCAGGGTGGATGAGCAAGAAATCATGAATAGAAATATCCATGATGAGAGGATCCTAGAAGAATGAGAATAATATAAGTGTGAGGACCTTAGGAATGTTCGATCAACAAGTTCGACAAATTATTAAGCAAATATTTGAGCGATAACATTGCTCTCTTGCCCACCAAGTGTCTATAGCCCGGTAGAGATGTTGAAAACACCCCTAGAGAGAGTCTTGAGGTAAATTTTATTTGATATTTTTAATTTTGATATGATTTTTTTACTTTTTGATATTTAGTTTTTTTGCATAAAGATGTTCCACTCTCTTGAGAACTCTCAAGGGGTTAAGAATCATTGGTGGCTTGATGAGGGATGAAGATGAGTGTGGAGATGACATTGGATAGAATGTCAAAAGATGCACCAAGGATCTTCACCACAATTTTGATTAAGTATGTTAAAGTGTGTGGTTATCTAGGAGGATAATTGTGTTTGAATGTTGGAGGTAATGATAGACCAAGGTCACATGGTTGTAGTAGGTACTATTGTCTTACAACATGTGTGATCAAGTTGATCAAGTATTCGAATGAATTGATTGGAAGAGGATATGAATGGATGTGATGATAAGAATGGATTAGATGCAAAGGGATGTAGATGTTATATGGAAGGAGGATGGGTGGGAAGGAAAGAACATCTGTGCACATGCGACAAATTATGTGCTCAATCCATTTTTAGGTGTTTGGTATTTGTAGGGGGTTAAATGATTTGTGATTGGGTTGAGTGGTTGGGATGGTAGGATCAACAAGAGGAGTGGTAGAAATGGGTTGTGATGGAGTAGTGGGAGGGACATTGTTAGTGTTAGGTTTATACCCTAAGCCTAAACGTCCTAGATTTTGATGAAGGGAGATGGGTTCGTGAATGCCTTGTTCATGGATGCCTAAGCCTTTACCTCGATGTTTCATATTAGTGAACATATTTTTGGCTATAGGATATGAAGTAGATGGGAAGATGATGCCATGTGGTCATCATGAAACTAGGGGTTGTGTTTTTGTCATCTGCTAAGAGGCCGGACTTAACAAATGATGGGAGGTGAGATTTGTTTTGGTTTTTTGGTCAGTGGGGGATTTTGGATGTTCAACGACATACACGTAATAAGAAGTGAAGAAGTTTACACAACTAATGACCATATCAGAACTAGGTTTCGACCATTTTGGAAAACCAGGGCACCTAGAACTCAGAACAAAACACCCACATGTGCCCCTATCCCTCTCCAAGCACCCTAGTCCAGCCAAATCACTCAGATATGTAACTTTCAGGCTTTTATGTGACAGGTTTCCATCTATGTTCAACCCGGTCTCCACCGTGCCACAACGTCTAGAAACCTCTGTGAATCAACTAAGGCTCTTCTAACCCTCTTTGCACATTAGGGTTTCATATTTTCTATCTTAGTTTGCTTGGGTATTATTTCAATATTTCAGTATTCATTTATTTACTACAAACTTGCATTAGATTAGGCTAGTGCATTTACACTTTAACATAATCATTTTGGTGAACCCGAAATTTGAATCCACCTTTGTTCTATGGATTTTATCATCTTTTCTATCATGGCTCCTAACGTCACTCAAATTTCTTTGTATGATTTAATTCAAATGCATCCTAATTGCCAAGTTTTTCTGAAAAAAGCCCTAGATACCATGTATCTCCCTAATGATACACCACCACATCAAGTGAGTGTTATTTTAGATCACCTATCTGATGACCCTAGTCTTCATGATCCTCATCTAGTCCATCCATCTTGGACTCGATTCAAGTTTTACATTCTTTATTTTGAGTCAAATTTTAGGTTGTGGAATCCACGATTACATCTCTAAAATATGAAATCCAACATCTTAAGGACACTTCTCAGGCTCATGTTTGTTCTCCTTCTACATCTCATCTTCATTCTATGTCTACTACATGTGCTCATATTAGTGAGCCTCAAGTCATACCATTACCAGAGCCTCTCACCTTTGATCGCAATACTAAGCAACATGACATTCTTACTGAGCTCCTTAGTCATCAATTGATCACTTTATCACCTACTCATTACTATCCTCCTTATCAACTAGCAAAATATCAAGGTCATCCATATTGCAATTATCATCAAATCAATAGACATAATGAAAATGATTGCTACGCTTTACAAAAAAATCAAACATCTTGAAGTCAAGGATTTATCTCATTCATTGCACAACATTTTTTGCATGCCCATCTACAAATGTTACATCTCAATGGGTTCCTAAATCTAATTCGTTTATGTCTAATGAGCACCACACCATCACTTCTAATGGTCGTTCTACAGAAAGTCAAGCACCGCTTAAGCAACCGCCTCTCAAAATCAATCAACCTTCTTCTCCTATCAAGTCTTCTACAGCATCATCCATACCACTAAAGCTGCCACCATTCAAGCTTTCTCCCCATCGCACTCCACTTTCATTTCCAATTCATTTTTTCAAAGAAATTGCTCCTCCTACTGATATCCAAGACACGTTTCTACCACCATCGCATGGTCCTACTTGTTTCTTTTTCCGCACATGCTTCCATAGCTTCACGCAAACTTGGTCTTTGGTAGGTGACTCTTGTCACCTTACCCCCTGATGACATGCTCATGTTCTTCTGGTTCTTACATGATTGTTGAAGGATATCTTCCAATAATAACCCATTCCATTTCCCGCCATATATATCTACTACATAATCACTCATACATACATACATCTACGATCATCTATCGCTCTTCTTCGCGTAGATAATACAATCTTTTATCATTTATCACCATACTTTCCTACGTCACTTATCCATCTTTTCCAAACATCATTCATCAAATAACACACTCATCACTATACACTTGGGGGCATCATACTTCTTTCCTCCCCCTCTTCTAGCATCATTAGCCATATTCCATCTTACAAACATTACATCTAGTCTTTTACATTCACCATACACATCTTGACACATTTACATTGTCATTACCCTATGACGCACTCTTGTGCTTTGGTTCACACTTGATTGTTGAGGGCATCCTATACACATGAACCTCACACACTACACAATAGACACTACACATCATGCATCTTCACACATATTACATACATACATCCTACATCTTACATATTACATCTTACGTCTTACATTTACTATGCATCCACACATCTTATCTCATCTATGCATCTTGCATTACATACTATACCTCCTATATTACACACACATTACACATGACGATTTCTTATCACCACATCTATTACACATTTACTCATTTTTACGACCTTTTTCTCATGTGCACTCACTGATATACGATGACGCACTCTAGTCATACGGTCCATACTGGATTGTTGAGGGTATACAAATCAAATGGACCTCATTACACTCAACATTCAACCATTCAACCTTTTCTCATGTGACACTCTTAGATTAGTGATATATGTTATATGATACATCATCACTTTTTCTAGCATTCTTTAGTGATATACGCTTTAGGCTAAATCATCACTTCTTCGTTATCTTGTTGTGATATATACTTTAGGATAAATCATCACACATGCTCACACCTCATCTCTAGGTGGCATATATAATCATTACACGTTCATCACATCACGCTACACACAACACATAGTTCGACCATTTCCCTTGATGATGCACTCTCGTTTACATTCATTCTTGATTGTTGAGGGGGCATAACAAATGAACCTCACTGCATACAATTCCATTCACTCATATTGGGGTTTACATCACATTATCTATTATTCACTTGCATTCATAGGTCAAAAGATTAAAACACAAGAGATATGGGGGCCAAGATCCATCCATAACATACCCTTAAGGTAGGGCAACACCATATTTTGGTCACTGCATTTACTCTTACTCTACGTTTACTCGTATATGTTCACTTTATTACACATCTAGATATAATATCTTGTATGGCATTATCTTTATCATACCCATATACACATACACATGTCACTTATTTTCTATGTCGTGATCACAGATCCTACAGTCCATTACACGTAAGCATGAATGTTTGGCTTTAAATACATGACCCATGTAGCCCTGTATTATCATCCCACAACGGCTATCTTTGATAAGAATCCGACCACCCAAAAAGATAATGAAATCCACAGTGGGTATGGGGGCCAAGATGTAATATGCTACCCCAACACCATACAATCCTCCTTAAGGAATTCCATCTCCCAAGATGGGAATCCACTTCGAGGGGGACACCTCCATATACCCTATGAAGGGGCATCTAATGGATGTGTGCACATGTCGACATCTCATACCCATATACATTCTCCCATGTGAACCCATATATCACTAAGGGGATGTGTGCTACCATTTCATTTGTCCTCAGCACTTTTGCCTCCCTTGTTTTCATAGACATTTCATTATGCACTTTAAATTATATTATACATCGATCATTACCACATACAGTGGGTGATTTTTATCTTTCTAACATTTTGCTCATTTAGTTCCATATTGGTCCATATGTGTTCTTTCATGTGTACATTCCATAATTATTAGTGATTACATAAAATTATTTCCATTGATTCCATGTATAGAAAAACATTTATCTCGTATTCTATATATTTTATCCTCATGTTTCCTAACATGTCTTTGATTTTTCCTCTCACGATGTAAATGGTGCTTCCTTAAATATCTTGTGTGCACTTATATGCTTTTGGCTTAATTCTTACCATGATTATCTTACGACATCGTTGAGTGGTGTCCCATGTTTTCAACCCACTTTTTTGGTCAATTATTCTTCTTCGTCATCTTCAAATTCATCTTCTTCGGATGTGTTTACATGTTTACATTACATTTTTCTTCTTTGCTTACATTATCTTTGTAGCTTACACTTTTTTCTACATAATTTCATGAATTGTTTGTACTAACACTTGTTTCCTAGCCACTTGTTTGTGTCTTGTTTTTTTACCAAGCACATATCCCCTTCCCCATGTAGGAGCATTAAAAACGAATTTCCATCGGTCAAAAAGCTTAAATATCAAAACTTAAAATTTTACCTCTTTGGGATTCCTTAATATGTTTTGCTTGTACACTGAGCTACATCCCATTTGATGGAGTTATACATCACATGGTTTATGGAAACCCCAAAGAATACACCCTTATGAAATCATTGAAGCTTCCTTCTTGGAAGATATTCTATCTCACTTCACCCATTATTTCCTCTTCCTCATACATCCCATCTTCTATGAAAACATAATATACAACACAAGGACAATTAGACCAATTTCCTGATTCTAAGTTTAGGCTAATAATCCACAATTTGAAGAACCAAAATCAGATTTGGGTCCTTATGCCTAATATTTGTTCCACCATTCTCTAAGCATTTAGGATCTCCAAAAAAGTTACCAGTGCCTATAATCCCAAAACTAGGGTTTTAGGAATAGACCATTATAATATTATATCACGATCAAAACTTGTTCTAATGATTTCAACTAAAATTCAACCAAAATCGAAATCACATAACACAAAGAACTCATACACGAGGAGCAAAATATTGAAAAAACATAAAACTGTAATAACTTTGACAAAATAGATCCAAAAATTCTGAAATTTTTACCATAGCTTTCTGAAGGGGATTCATAATTCTGGTAAAAATGGACACTTAATTTTTTTATTTAGAGTTTAGACCCTAATTTTGTTTGCCAGCAAATCGATGCTCGATACCAGTAAAACTCGTATATAATAAATCAATAGATTGCGTAAGATAATTATTTTTTACACATGTGTTTTTCCTTAGCACATGCATTAGGTAAACATCATCCACAATGGTGTTTTATTTAGGGAACAATTAAAGGTTAGAGGATAACATCAAACCTTCCTCTCTACACGAGAGGGAATTTTTTTTTTTCATGCTCATCAGTAGATCGCATATATAAATAATGATATCACATCCTTTAAAAGATAATAAAACACAGATAAGACAATACAGATCTCTGCAGAATTTGGGGAAGCGGTTAAAGGTTGGAGGATAAATCGAGGGGGACAACTTTCTTCCATATACTTCTTGATACTCAAATGGCATGAGATCACCCATAAAAATTCACACTTCATCGACATGATCCTTTCTACACTCTTTTCCCTCATCACGGATTAGCACAACATAGTACATGTGCACATGTTCCTTTTTATTTGCATTTTCAGCATTTTTACATACTTCCTTACATGCTTTTATACATATACATGTGTATTTGACTACTTGATCGTCTTCTCTTTTGCAGGTTCATTCGTATGGGAAGCAAGCAATCAACATCAACACAATACTAATAACAGGTACATCACACACATCGACATCTACACACGTGTTTCCACCCTAGGTTCATTTTCATCAACTTTTTACATTTTGGCATCTTTAGTCTCCATGCTCCATTTTTTATCATTCCACGCTTTGTATAGTCCTTTGAACGCTTTCTACATCAATCTACATGGATATCAAGTACGCATCTCTATCTACTTTATGTTATGCACGAGCATTCTACACTCACCAATATAAAGTGGGGGCAAATATAGACACAAAATCATGCACTTTGAGTCATTATCTAATCTCGATCGCATACTTTTGCAGGCTCGTTATTCATATGGTTCCTAAGTAAGAAAAGTACTAATTAACCCATGTCTTTGGCCACCTTTCTTTGCTTTATGCTTATGTTTTCTATCTTGCACTCTCACTTACTCATTTTGTCTTTACACCTTTCGACATTTGTCATTTGGACACAACTTTGCCCATTATCCAAGACACCAATGGCCTAAGTAAGAAAAGGCACCCCGTCCCCTCTTTGGGCGCCCTTGTCCTCTTTGTACTTTGGTCACACTTTTTGGGCCCTTTCTAGCCGTTTGAGCATCTTATCTTTTTCATAGTCGGCCTTTTTAGGGTTAATTAGGAAATTCAAATAAGGGAATCATATAAATATAAAGTTATGTGATTATAATAAGGGACTAAACACTAAACATCTACTATCTCCACATAAGGTTACATCCATCAAAGGCATCTATATCTACATTTGCATCCATCTAGCTCCATCACAAGGCACAAAGACTAGTTCATCTGCATCACACTTCATATGAGGGGAGTTTATTGTTTCATGCACACATTATTTACATTCTACATCTAGTTACTTGCTCACTACTAACAAAGTGTGTGACACAAGAGCAACCTAGGGCACAATTCCACACACACATAGAACTACATTGGGTCTGAGATGTAGTGCAACGCTCAGTGATAAGTCCAACATTTTTGGCAGCTAAGGACAATCCAACCCCTTCATATGCATTTTATTTTTTTTTAGGGTTTTGATGCTTTGCTTGGGGTTTTGTAGATGATTTATCCATTGTAGGTTTACAATGACATATAGTGAAGTTTAGGGACATACACACGATAAGAAGTGAAGAAGTGCAGATAACTAGCTACCATATCGAACCGAGTTCGAGACCATTTGAATGCCAGTGGACCAGGCATCCAAAACTCATACTAGAGTGCCCACGTGTGCCCTTATCCCTCTCCAAGCACCCTAGTCCAGCCTAAATCACTCGAGATATGTAACTTTTTAGGCTTATGTACAATGATGGGTTTCCATCTTTTTTGATCGGTCTCCATTGTGATACAGTCCAAAAACCTCTGTGAATCAACTAAGGCTCTTTTAACCCTCTTTACACATTAGGGTTTCATATTTTCTAGCTTATTTTGTTTGGGTATTATTTCAGTATTCATTTATTTATTGTAAACTTGCATTAGATTAGGCTAGTGTATTTACATTTTAGCATAATCAAGATGAAGAAGATTTGGGAGATGGGTGTGGTGTAAGAACCACATTAGATTTGGTCAATTTAGGGGATGAAGTAGATGAAGTTGGAATAGGGGCTTCATTAGATTGGGTAGGAGATGGGGTGGGGAAAATATTGGTATTGGATTTGTTATGTTTAGGAGTTTGTGACTTAGGAGTCACATTGGATGTTTTAGAATTGGGGGATGGTGGATTTGGAATAGGATTAGAGGATAGGATAGTGTGAGGTTTAGGTGATGAAGGGGTTGAGATAGGATTAGGTGTGGATGAAGAGGATGAGGGTGGCATAAGAGCCACATTAGATGGTTTGTGATTAGGGGTAGAAGGGAATGAGGGTGACTTAGGAGTCACATTGGATGAGATAGTTTTGACAGGATTAGGCTTTGGTGATGGAGGGGATGAAATAGGCTTGGAGGATGAATTTAATGGTGGATTAGGGGATGTGGGACTATCTAGGAGAAATCTCGTAGGATCGGATTGGGATGATGAAGATGACGAGGATAGAGGAATAAGATGAGATGTGGGGATAATAATTTTGGGTTAAGTTGTTGGGATTGTTATGGATATGTGAATGGGACTCTATTATAGGTTTTACGATGATTAGATTTAGGAGTTTAGATTTTGGACGATGGTGGATTATCCACATGAGTTTTGATGGGAGGAAGGTGTAGGTCATGATGATTGATAGGGGATTTGGAGGTTGGAATTTGGGATGGTTGTGTGGGATTGGGATTGGTGACTAGATTAACAAAAACTTGAGCCTTTACTAGAAGCTTAAAAACTTACTACAATATCACTACCCAAAACCAGGGAAGGGCACTAGTGAATCTGTAGTAATGTTTGATGTAGGGGTGTTAGAAGTTGGTAGCTGCCTGCCCATGTTGACATCTCTCATAGGGGTAGTTGGGAATGAATCAGAATTTGCGAAGTAGTCGCTCCAAGTGAAATTTTATTTGCAGACACCAATTGGGGGCAATGTATGGCCATCAACTCCCTTAATAATGGGTGTTGTTCATGCAAAGGATTAATTGAACTGTTTAGTATCCTTTGCCTTTCCAACTCTCTTCTTGCCTTCTCAAACTCCTTCTCCCTTCTTTCTTGATCCTTTTGAATCCTTTCTTGCTCTTTCTTTTGCTCCCTTTCTTGCCTTTGCATCAACTTTTGGTTCTCCTTTGCTTGCCTTCTGTATTCTTTCTCAATCTTTTCTTGCTCCTTTCTTTCTCTTGCAATAATTCATTCTGCCTTCTTCTCTTGAATCTGTTCCCTTTTTCTTTTCTTTAATTCATCAATTTATTTCTTTTTTTCTCTTTCTCCATGAGAAGCTCCATGTACTTATCAGTTGTGATCAGTTGAGATTCCTACTCAATCTTATTCCAACATCACAATTTGACCTTGATCCCTTGATCTTTTCCATTGGGAGTTTTAAGAATTTTCTAAGAGTACTTTGTCCTTGATTTGCCTCAAGAGTTTGATCAGAATTTTCCTCTAAAACATCTTCTACCTCCAATTGTGTTGCTGCATCATTTTCTTCAGCTTGAGTGTCTACATAGTAGTGCACAAAATCTAACTCATGAAGTTTTGGTGGTTGGGTTGGTAGAGAGATATTGACTTCTTCATTATTAAAGTTCAAGTTTACACCTAGATTGAAAGTAACTTCTTTCATCCAATTAGGAGGGATAGCTTGTGTGGGCATAGTTAGTGGCTCATCAAATTGACTTCTTTCAATTGGAATTGTTGATTGCTTATCAATACAGTCATTTAAGTCTATATAAATATGTTGAACTTCTAATTCTTGGCCTAGTTGTGTGTTAGGCACCATCTCAACATCTTCCCCAATCTCCAAACCAACCCCAGCTAGTTGTAACATATTTTCTGTTGCACCTGCTTCATCTTGAAAAGATGTGTCAAATGTTCTACTAGGTCCCATGTCTTCATTCAATGCATTTGGATTTAGAGGCCAGATACTTGTCCTTTTGAAACTTGATTTAATGTTTTCAGATGTAAGAGCCTTTTTGAATGCCTTACTTCCCAACTCTGCTAATTTTGCCCTTTTGATATATATTCCATGTTTCTCAGTTATCCATTTTCGTCTCTCTTCCTTGAAGTAAGATTTGAATGGAGCAAAGACACTCACATCCAATGGTTGTAGTCTATGAGAGGTGTGTGCAGGCAATGTCAACAAATCTATTCCCAAACTTCTTGCCTCTTGAATTGTTCCCAAAGCAACATGTGAACCATGACCACCAAAAATCAGTAAATGCCTATTTGTTGGAGATACACCACTGGGTATAGATGCTGCAAAGTGATGTAGCCATTTCATGAATAAATCTTTAGTCATCCATGCATGAGGTTGTGTTGCCATGCATGCACCAAGCTCACAACCTATAATGTAGTTATGTAATTGTTTCTTCCCCTTAAAAAGATAGAATCTGGAATGCTTTGTCGGTAGCGTTTACACAACATAATATGGTAATCCATTCCCTACTTTTTGGAATGATGTAAGGGACACTTTGCTGCCCCTTTTAGCAAGTACTCTCATACCGCAGTTCCTTCCAGCTTGTAATCCAGTCTCATCACAATTCCATATTTTGTTTGGTCCATATGGATTGCCCTCATAGGCCTTGGACAATGTAATGTAGAAAGAATTGACAATTGATGGCCTAAGACACATTGCTCGATCCTTATCAAGGCCTTCAGCTTGTCTCAATGTAAGTTCTGGGTGTCTTTTCTTAAAACCATCCCACCATGATTTACCAGGAAGACCATCCATAAAAGGGTTGGCCCTAGTTTCACATATTTGTGCCACGTATGCCTTAAGTTGTATAATTTCTAACCCGTGGCCCATGTTCGCCATTTCTTGACACCAACTCACTAACTCGAGTTCTTCTTCATCAGTAAGAATTGTTGGTGGGCCCTTTCTTTTGGTCATGGTGAGACCCATCAACCAAGAAGTAACCCCATCCCGCGTCCTTTGTTTTTTCCTTTTTCCCATCTTTTCTTGGCTTTTTGATCTTGAACGAAACCGCCACCCCGCATGGGCGGTGGTCTCGTGATCGCCGCCTCGAGGTCAGGCAGCGGTCCTCTGTGAATCCGCCGCCACGCTCAAAGCGGTGGTCCTTTACGCATTTTCCAGAAAGTTTTGACGTGACTCACATAAAAGATCAATGTTTCACCAGCTTTTCCTTGCCGACTTGGGCTTGCATTTATGTTTTTGGTCCCCTGGAATAGTGTTTTGCCTTTGTTTATTGTTTGAGAGTTCAGTTTGGTTTTGATCTTTGGGTGAATGCAATTCCTATAAATAGATTGCTTGTGCTCAAGCAAATGGCCCTGAAGTTTGTCTCTGAATTTCTCTTTGCAATAGACTTAGCTTTCATTTTGCTTAGAGTGCTTGGTTTAGTTCATTATATGTCTAGTTAGCATTGTTCAACTGTTGGTAAGCCACATATCCAGCTTGTGCAAACGGTGTTGTTGTTTTATCCAATCCATTGGAGTAGAATAGCTTAGGAAGCCATTAAAGTTGTAGGTTTTTCTCTTCAAACAGGATAGTTTCAGGTTCTGGTCGCTTTATGTTGCATGACTCGCAGTAAAATCCCGCTAGGAATTGCATAAGCCAAGCTCTGTACTCTTGCGCTATCCCTCTCCTACTCGCATTTTCAGTCTGCATTCTGAGCTGTCCTTGTCCCAATATCTACTTCTGTCGATGCTAGCATTACACGCTTTTCTAGATCCACGTGAACACGAAAGAACGAGGAGATCACACTGAGGGGACAAGATCACATACACCATCAGATTCGCCACTGTCTCCATGGAATCTAGGTTTTAACTTTCAAAGTTCCAGTTAGAATCATATCAAATAGAATAGATAATTACTTCATTTCAGTAGAAATATGTTCTCGATATTGCTAGGAAGCTATGAGGATTGATAGTTTCGAGAGAAACTATGATTCACTCCTCACTTCGAGGTAGATCGAGAATCTCATGATAGATGAGCTATTTCATTTGTTTAGAATAAATCTACAAATCGCACATACAAATAACTACACTCTTGCTATTTTGTTTGTTTTAAATTGTTATTTAGTTATTATTTCTAGATACGTTTAAAATAGTTGCTTTTCTTCTTAGAGAGTTAAATACAAAAATAGAAGTTATATATGTTTAGATAGTCAAAATTTGCTTTATTCGTAGCTTAGATTTATATTTTGTTTCAGTATAACGATCACGAGACCTCTGGGAGCCCAGGAATACGATTTGAGCCAATCGTGCACTTCTCAACCAAACCTCGTCACAAGCAATAGTTGACATAGACCGTAACCTTAGAATACAAGTCTTCCAAACAACAATGCATTTACAACCGATCGGTTCTCGGCCGAGAGGGTTAAACATAGTAAGACGACCAAGCATACACGTTTTGGTCAAATCAACCAAACTACAGATTACCCTAGCAAACATTTCGCATGACCGTAGAGAAGGGTTCGAAAGAGAACAAACCTTTGGTTGTGATCCTTTGGTCCCACAGCCAGGTGCAGGAGACACTCTCACAGATATAGATACTAGTTTAAGGATCCAGGTTGCACGAACGCCTGTGAGATATTCTGAGAAAATCACGCAGTTGTTGGTCCTAAACATAGAAGCTGAGAAAGCGTACGATTACTGGATACTAGGGATTAGGACTTGATTTCATACATGACCATAGCAGGACCGCAACAACCAAGAGTCTACGGTTGTGATCCACAGATCCCACAGCCCAATGAATCTACAAGTCAATCAGATATAGACGCTAGCCTACGCACCTTGGTATTCAGATCCACTCCACTTCCACCCATCATCATCGAACAATTGTCCTTACTAGATATAGCGGCTAACGAAGCTAGAGAATTCTGGACTAGGCCAGAGAATCGTCCGTAGAGTCAATTGTATTCACCATCCACCATATGACCTTATCTGGAGACATACACGAAACTATCCCATATTCCACAACCCATAGATCGAATCACGCCAGAGCTCGATATTGATTGGAGCCTTCGAGCAGTCATCCTTGCTGATCGATCTATCACACCAGTCCAAGTTAGAAGGGCCTTCTTTGCCTTAGATTCGCAAATTCCATTAGTGTGTGTCGAAGACATTAGATTGCCTAACTAGTTTGTCTCGCATCCCATGCATATTCCATCCCCACCTTGTTCTCTGCACGACGACCCGGGAGGTCGGGCACGCGGAAGAGTTACTCGTAGATTCCCACGCCGCTGCCATGGCTTCTACAGCATACAAAATTGGTGAACCCGACGTGAAACAAACAAAATTAGTGAAGTTTCGACTTAAACTTCCTACTTTCTCTTACATGGGAGTCATAGATCACGAAGTTCTTCCAAGTTTAGTATACCTTTTCATCTTCTCCACCTCTTTAGCCTTTCACAAACCACCTTCACTCCTTCCCATTATTCCCCGCGTGGGTATTCATATACCCCGAATATGTCGTGATTCGATGCATATGCATAGCACTTCTTGGGTCTCGAGGCGTACTACACCCAACAGTAAGCAGCAATCATCACCCTCACTCTCATTATGGGCGATAATTACTCAACTAATCGGGTTGTCAACACAAACTCCAAGGATCGAGATATAGCTAGTCCTTTCAAACGGAGGAGTTAGATCAACCCCTCAAACGCAACAAATAGAGCCTTCGTGCTCGAACAATATAATCGCTATCAAGAATTTGGTTCGCCTCTCGATGCTACTTAGACCACAAATTAGTAGTAATCGGACTCCATACCTAGTCTTAGATGATGAACAACCATACGTTATCCTAGTAAGTGAACAACTCCTGGGTATGTACCCATCTATAGGAGGTTTACAAATACAACCGAGGTCTCTTTTCAAGAAAATACCTCTATACCACGCATATAGGAAATACTCTTGAGAAACTTGGCAAGATAAAGAATCAGCCTCATAGCAGATATCACATGCCTATACAACTGACACTGCAGTATACAACAAACGCCCGTAAGCAAAGCACCGTGACTTCACCAAATGAAGTCATTTCAACGTTAGTAGAAAAGTGAGAGGGTTAGAACTTGCTCAAGCAAGTCAAAATTCTCGGTTCATGCGGCAGGAAGTTCCAATCCTCCATACCACCCTAGCAAGTAGATCTCCTCACAGAGTAGGCATGTTAGGCATGCCTCCTCGGTATCCACAACAAACGCCAACAAGGCTGCTCCATCTCTAACACCATTCCTCCAGGTCTAGTATCAAACAATCCATTACTTGACAATACCCAATCATACTTAAACATGTACTCCAAATCACCGTAGAGAAGGAGATATGTTCTCCTCTCCCGGCTTCTTTTGCTCAAATGCAGGGGACTTCCTATGCCCCTAGAATGCATATGTTCGCATATATCAACAACCCATCCCACCATCACTCCCTTACAAGCAACCACCATCAATGGTCAAACCTACGCGATAGGGACTTATTCAGAATATCTTAAAGAGCCCTTAGACTTCACCATACGCCAAGGCCATGCTTCTCCAAGACCTCTTCCGATTTACCCAAGTACAAAGGCAGTTAGGGAGATCCAACGTGCATATCAAAGCTTACGCTACAACCATACGTGAATTACTCCTTGGGATGGGGTCATGCTAAAATATTCCCAAAACTGGAAGGCATCGCTCTTGATTGGTATTATAGAATACCAAGCCTCCATCCATTCATTTAAACAACTCGTGTCGAGAATTGATAGTAGGTACTTGATACTTGAACAAAGCTGACGAGAACAGAATCGGGGAATTCTTGCACATCAAACAAGAACACAACGAATGCGTCACCCATTTCATCCAGAGAGATGAGGCGTACGGTTCTTTATTCTTCAAAGCAAGTGCTCCAAACATGGATCGATGGAACTATATGCGATTTATTCCTTCATTCTCTCACAGAGAGGTGAAGGAAGAAGTCCGAAGTTCCCGCTAAGAACTTATGATGAAGTACTTGAGAGCACTCTTCGAATAGATTCAAAGCGATAGATAGTGGTCATAAGACATATGGATAAACGGGAGGTTAATCACCTCCAGCCTGTAACACTACAATTACCACGAAACGTCAATCAATGGCCTAAAATCCTTAACAAAAATCGTGGGTAAGTAACAAACGGATGGAGTAACAAACCAACCCGAGAAGGTAAATGTTGTCAATACTCCATCACAAATAAATAACCAACGAAACAACAACTTTACCCTCGACAATCAATACAGTGGATTTTAACCACCACACAACAACAACAACGGCAAAATCCTATACAAGGGCAAGCTTAAAACTCATTTGGTTATCAAAACCAAACCCGTAAAACAACAAATGCAAAATTTTAATCCTAATAGAGAAAATGACTGATCAATTTTAGGCCACAATATACACCAAAACCAACAAAATAGGAATTACAACCCCAATTTTATTGTGGTTTCCACAAAATTGGTCATGATACTAGAACGTGCCTTAACTACAATAAATTCATGCAACGTTTGCTGTAAGAACAAAGACAGCTTCTTCACGATGAGTTTTTGGCATCCCATGTCACCACCACCAAATACACTCGCCCGCAGGGCGCTTTCCCCTCGTAATGCTCCTCCTCTCAAGATCTTTAATGATCCACTCCCAAATCATGATAAAGAATAAATTTCAATCCAATCTGGAACAAACAAAAGTGCAATGACAGGGAAACAATGATCATTAAGCCTTCGACTTCACTAAATCCATCAATGGTGCCACAGCTTAGGAAGTCAACAGCAAGACCCAAGATAAGTTAGTTTGGTAGAATTAGATGTTGAACTACCTCATCGAAGCCATAACAAGAACACTGGAATATTTCAACCAAGCCTAAGTCATCTACTGAAACAGATAAGAGTCAACAAATAGTAGAAAAACCCGTGGGCGTCTCGTGATTTAATTAGTGACCTAACAAAGACCTTTCTGCACATTTCATTTTTGGATTTACTAAAGAACTCTCCTACTCACAGTAGCTACTCTTTTAGAAGCATTAGTCTAGGTCATCCGATTAGCATCACTCCACCTCCTGAAACACAAGTAAATCACGTAGATTTTGATATCCACCCTCCTGGCAGCAATGGGACAAGGATGTCGAATTCATATTCAAAATAAGGACGAATGCCTATAAATGCCGAGATCGCACGCCGAGGTGATCAAATTTTTTTACACTCTACAAGTATGGGTTTATAATAACTATGTAAACTTAATGGCAATGGTCGACACGATGGGGCCGCAGCTAACATAGTCCCTTCTCTTTTCCTCCAAAAAACTAGGATATGGGGAAACAAACTGCTCCACCACTAAATAAATACATTGAGAGGCTATGATAGCCTTAAATCCACTTCTATAGGAACTATAATACTATCGGGCCACCTTAGGACCCAAAACAATCCTGATCGAGTTTTATATTATAGATCGGGGAAACTAATTATAATATGATACTCGTACCATGTGGATACACCAAATGAAGGCAATCCCTTCTATGTTATTTCAAGAAGTAAGATTCTTGCATCTAGGAAAGGTATTTGTAGCTAAAGGTGATCTTGAAAACCTTTCGATTTGCACTAGCTGATTTAAAGAAAAAGACCAGTGTGCATTCAAAATTTGAACTTCCGACAAACCAACTTAATAAACCCACTCGACCCAAAACCAGAGGAAAAGTTGGGTACCTACAACGGATCTTGAAACTATCAAAAAGATAGCCAAAACAACCCCCCAACCCCCAAAGATAAGGCTATAGAAATGGTATCATTAGGGGATCTAATGCGCAAAAATCGTTGAGTTAATAGAACAAGATTCACCAATGTTCTTACCATTTGATTCAAGAGGCATGGATATTCCCCTGGTGTTGGTTCCCTTCCAACAGAGGACCTCGTCGATGGTGGAAGTTGAGTGCGCAAACATAGCGAGATATCCCAATATCTATACTCCCTGACTAAATATTGGACTCTCCATTTCGATGGAGCTAAATGTCGAATTATGGAGCGGGGGGTATAATTCTTACTACCAGAAGAGAAAGTCCTACCATTTTCCTTTAAGCTAAACTTTGAATGCACAAACAACAATGGCTACTGCCGAGTACGAAGCCCTCCTCCTTGGCCTCACCTTAGCCAAAAGAATTGGTATTGATAACATCGTATTCTTAGGAGACTCGCAATTAGTGACAAACTAGGTTTCACAAGCATACGAAACCAAAGCTAAACATTTGCAGCCTTTACAAAGAATTCGTATTAGATTTAAGCAAAGGCGTTTAACTTCATATCCATTGAAGCGATCCCGTGAGAGAAAAATCTTCTCGCCGATTCAATAACAACTTCAACATCACGTTTCACCAAGCAATGAATTAGAAGATACCCAATTCATAAATGTTCATTCATGATGAACCATTGATAAAAACAATGATAAATCCCCTTTCAAGAGCGAATCGAATCTACCATCCTGCACGTATTGATAAAGTGATGCTGGCTACTTTGGATTACTTAAACGTATCTACGCAAAGACTACATCTCTCCTATCATATGCTAGATTTATCCTTAATTCCACATTCATCTTCCTACTTCGTGAGAAATCCCGTGATGGATCTTCCCTCACAAACGGAACCTAGCATATACGCGGTAGAAAATGGGGATGATTTGGATTTACCCTAAGCACCTTCAGGAGTTCGAAGAGGGTAACACCTCTTTGATTGAAGAAACAATCGATGTCAACATCGGACAGATGACGCAACGAAAATCTTGGAAACTAGGATCTCGTTACCCCTGTAAGAAGTAGAAATACACACTTGATCCTCAAAGAACATTAGAAGGCATTGCCAGATTAATTACAGTGGAGATTTACGATGACAGAGTCGCACCTCACATTGTGGTGCACAACCTCGTCACTAAAACAAATGTAAAGCCAATTAAACAAAAATCAAGACCCTATGAAGCCCAAGGTAGCTCTCATGGTAAAGGAGGAGGTAATAAAACTCCTCCGTAGGATTTATCAAACCAAATCGACTACTCAATGGGTATCTAACATCATTCCCGTTCTCGAAGAATGGAAAGATACGCATCTGCATAGATTTTCGAGACTTCAATAAAGCATGTCCTAATGACGCACTTCCCATTACCATCCATAGATGTCATTGTTGATGCAATAATGGATTTGAACTTTTGTCTTCATGGATGGATTCTCGGGATACAATCAAATCAAAATATCTCGAGTAAAGATCAAGCTAAAACTACGCTTATAACTCCTGGGAACCTATTGCTACAGCTGCCATGTTATGCCATTCGGTCTCAAGAACGTCAGGCCACTACCAGCTGGCGAGCTATGACATATATATTCCACGATTTAATTCATAAAATCGTGGAGTCTCTACGTAGATGACTTCATTGCTAAGGCTGCAATTAAGCGCCAGACCACCCTAAGTACTCCTCGCGTCATTCTTTCACGCCACAGAATACTTGAGTCACACTAAACCCCGAGAAATGCGTCTTGGCGTAATGTGAGGAAAGCTCCTAGGTTACATCATATCGTCATGGGGAGATGTTGATCCAACCAAAATTCAAAGCCGTCCTCGAATGGTCCCACCTTCAAACATGAATCCTAATCGATCATTTCTAAAATCAGGGTGCAATCCTGAGATTTATCCTAGGACTTAAGCTTCGTATTCATCCAACTCAATCAATTTATTCAAGAAAGATTATAGCATTGATTGGACCAAAGACCGTAATGAATCCTTTAATGCGAATGGTTAGCTTTCCTATTATCGCCACTCTACGCCTAATGCCGCTTAAGCTAGATCAACACCAAGTAATTCGTATTCAAGAGCTACCGATGTCTCATGGCTGGCTCGTATGTTGGCCTGGCACATTTGATGACAAAGAGAGAACATGCGATTTATTTCATCATTAACGCTGCCGCTGACTATGAAACACGCTATTATACATGCAGTAACGAGAATGCCTCACTGCATAGTCTTCATGCATTAAACACCTAATACATTATATGCTAAAACCGTTAAAACAAGGGTCATGGTAAAACATTTCACTTCTACGAACTTTCCTCACACGAGGATCCTTATCTAAAAAGGTCGGACGCTTTATAACCTTAATGGGAGAATCTGTAATTAACGCTTATAAATCAAGCTTCGCTTAAAGGACAAATCATCGCAGATTAGTTAAACGTACAACCCTTGGGATGGATAAGTGATTTAGTAGATTTAAAACTTTCCATATGAGCGCGTATACTACACTTAGAAACTGACTCCTCTATCTTCGAAGTGTTTTGGTACAATCTGATATAACTAACTATATCATGGACCATACGTAATTCGCAAGGAGTTACATAGCAACAAAGAAGACAGTTACGCATTATATTCGTGAGTTTAAATACGTCATTATAGAGTGGTGTGCTCGACATGTAAAAGCTGCTTGGACGAATGCTCCCAAGATGTATCGACTGCTGTGAAGAGTCAAGAGGGGATTCTCCATGAATCCCACAGGCTGGAATATGTGGAAGCCACTTAGGTGGCCATGCCACCGCCGAAAATACATCAAATGGTCTATTTCTCGGCCCACTCTCAGAGAGCATGACGCAATAGATTTTTGCATCGTAGGTGTCTAGTAAGCGCCAAGAATTTCTCCCATTTGAGATCCACATGCGTCTGACGTGCTCTCCGCAACCAATCGCTACCTCCACGGTCTCTTTTCTACATGGGGTCCAGAATTAATAGGAAATTCTCTCCCTTTATCCATGTATTAGATGGCCATAATTTTATAATCACGGCCATATCAATATTTCACCAAATGGGTAGAGAGTAATACGCCTCTTACTACTCTAATACTGGTTACTCAGACCGCCAAATTCATTTGGAACCAAATCATTTAGTGTACTCATATTCTCCACAAATCATTATCTCGCCATACATGGGAACTTTAAGAATGAAGAGGTTCGTGAGCTATGCATAAAATTTAAGATAAGCCATCATACTAGCTTCCTCAGTGCAATTACCCTGAAGCCACCTGGATAAAGCCGAGCGACAAACAGACACACTCAAAGCCATCCTCCTTAAAACAGTAAAAGAAAACAAACAAGATCGCATCTGAAGTTATATCGGCCTTGTGGGCCCACCGAATCCTCAATAAGAACACCAAATGGGACCGGAGCAACTCCTTCTCGCTTAGTATTTGGGGTGTAAGTAGTTCTCCCACTTGAGGTCGAAATACCGGGCCTCCGCATTTCACTACAAGGGATTCCTTACGGATGAAGACGCTTATAGAGAAGCATGTCTTTCCCAACTAGAAATCCTAGATGAAACTAGGTTAGATGTCAAGCAATAGCCGGCATAGAGCTTATGGTTTGACTCAGATGTGTCGGCATATGCGTTAAGGTCTACGAACGCGACATATGCTGAAGGTGATCAGTTCTGACAGGCGCCGGCATGTAAACTGATTGACAAGAAGACCAGCATCGAAGGCGGAGTGAAATTCGCCCAAATGGACGCCCCGTCATACCGAGTCATGAAAGACTACGCAAATGGTGCTTACCTTCTTATGTATCGCGTAGAAGGTGAGGAATTTGGCAAACAAGCCAATTCCTCCCACCTCAAGCGCTGAAATTCTGTAATGATAAGAATCTAAGCATTACTTATATAATTATTTACATCGTGCATCTTCATATAGATTAAGATCATTTTGCTCCACTTTGTTTTTACATAAATGGTGATCAAGGAATCTATCCTCAAAGCAGAATCATTACAAACGTCGTGTAGTCGACATAAACTTTCTTGAATCATTACCTCTCCATTTCGTGATATCATCAAATCATCTCGGAATCTTTTATCAAATAAAGCCAGATATGACATGAAGTCTTAACCAGAGCTAGCCATGCAGTGATCCTGTGATTTACTCTCACTTTGATTTCTTCTTAGGACAGGTGTCTTACCTAAGAGTCCATTTCTTAAGCTTGTTTGGTAAGCCGCATCCATCCCATATGTGGTATACTCTTTGGAAATAAGCACATATTGACATTTTTTACTCAAGAAACCAAGTCAACAAGTGATTAAACAAAAAAATTTATTTTTATGTTACTGCCTTCACCCAACCTTGGGATGGAGCCTCAAGGCTTACCAGTGATGTGGTTGGGAAAGGATGAAATGCCTTACCGCCATACCTTGTCCATGAGATAAACCACGCCTACTAGTAGCACGGGCAAAGTATGTTTACTG
>CM031237.1:66581828-66648696 GCA_018340775.1 Taxus wallichiana var. yunnanensis | reverse complement strand
TTAGTGGGTGCATTACCCAAAGGATACGTGGTAAAGTCTACTCAAGGTAGATGAGACTATTTTCTTGCACCCGATTATCGGTACACTTGCTAGAGTGCCTTTGACCCTTTCCTCGATAGTCGAGGTGCCTTGTTTATCAATTTACAACAAATGGCCAATTGTCCCCATACATGTCTAGATAAACTTGATCCAACTTCTTGATCAGATTGCTTTGAAAGCCTTTTGGGACAATGGCCACACCATATTGAATGATCTCTTTGCAGGGCCAGGCAGGAGTGATCCTTTTGCTCAAGCTCGACTTCGTGATATAGGATGTGAATTGGATCGAGCTTTTCCCTTGGAAGGACATCACGAGGATCAAAATTGGCCTCGTTGGAAATTATGCTTTAAGTTGAGAAATTCAAGCTTTCTGAAACATTTCCCGGACTTTGCTCTGTGAAGTGCGAAGTGTGTACTACCCACTGTGAGGGGAATGGAGTTCCACCCTTCTTTCTTTTCAAACACTTCTCATGGTATGTGATAAGCTAGATAGCTCAATAGGATCTGACTTGGTCCCACATACCTTGGCAATTTGGTGGGCTCTCCCGAAAGTTAGTGGCTTTGAGATAGGTGAAAGTGGGGAATTGCTGAATAACACTCCCCACTTCTCTATGGTGGAGACCACACTTTTGGTCATCCGACCATGAGTCATATTAGGCCTCGAGAGGTGATGGCCTTAGAAGAAGGCATCATTGATTTTGCTGAATTGTGCTATGTTGTTTTCCAGTTTTAACTCTGGATAGTACTCGTATATCCTGACTTGGGGCCATACCCCATACCGACTCAATGTTGGGTAGTCCCTCTCGAGGCGTAGCAACATATACCACGTAGGAGTTCATATAGAACTTCCCAGTTGTTGAAAGTTGTTGAAGCTACTCAGAGATTGTGCTGCTGATAATCTCTCCCCATTCAAAATGTTGATCAGGAACATTTTTACTCATTGTTTCTAAATATCTGAGCATCCACTTGTGAAAGTAATGGGCATCAGGAAGCCCAAACACCTACTCGGAAAGTGATGGTGTCACTCGAGCTCTCTAAAAAGTCAACTGCGATGAATGACTTGTGGCACCTACTTACCACCTTCTTGTTTTGAGGTACACCTCATTCATCAGCTACATGCATTTGTCTTCATTTTCATTCCATGTCTTCATGCAGTCCTCTTGGCTTACCACTAAAAAATGTCGGTGGTGAGGGATACCCAACATGATCTCAAAATGTTCGGGGCAGTGAGGTTGATTATTACCTCACCCTTCTCATTTTCGACACATCTTGTGTCCTTATTGTAACAACGGCCCACCAACATCATGAACTCATTGTTGATTGTGCTCACGGGGATCCCTGCAGCAAAGTGCAGACCACTACCAACCAATTTATCCATCCATGGGCTACCTGTGACCTTCTTGGTTCTGGCCCAAAAGTCCTCCATGTCAATGTGGCCAGTTCAAATCTCGATATCCAGGTCACACTCTGCCAAGAGGATTGGGCATCCTGACCCTTTGGTATTTATATTTCATTTCTTCTTATTAGCTTGGCTTTACCCTTGGACTTGGTTGGCTTCTTACTCGATGAAGACATGTGTGAATCTGAGTTCAGTTGTTGATCTGCAAGAAGAATCGGGAAGTCCATCATGAAGAGCCATGTTAGATGTTAAGTCATCCATCAAAAGCTTACGAGAATGAAAAGTTAGCAATTTATGAGTCTCTTGGTGCAAAGGCGCAGCTCTATTAGGTGCTGGGGTCTCGAAAAAGCAAGGCACACTTTGGGAAAGTGTTGCATGGGAGAAAAAACAATGCCAAAGGGGGCGGGCATGGAAAGACTACACACAACATTCGAATGTTGGTGTCGATGGATGTGCTTGCTTGCACCATATGAAGGTTTTAACTTGGCACGTAGATTTATTTGGTGTAGTAGGTCTCGGGGTGTGCGCCATTGGTTGCATATGTGGTAGATGTTGCCAAATATTATGGTGAGGCGCGCTCAAGGGTTTAAGGTTTGCACTAAGAAATTAAAGCTGCAGCGTGCGAAAGGACTTGCACAACATTCAATGTTGTTGTAGTTCTATATGTGCACTGCTGCACTGCACTTGCGCCTTTAGGAATTTTGGAGTTTTTACAAGGCGCGGAAAAAGGCTGTGTGCGTGCGGGACAGTGTGCCTATGGCGCGATGTGTGTTTGATGTAACATAAATTGTAAAAATGAAAAATAGTGGGTTGTTTTTGGAAAAATATGTGGATTTTCACTCTTTTGCAAAAATATATGTTTTTTCACTCTCTTGTGGTTTGTGACTCTTTCAACTCAGGTTTTGATGGCAAGGGAAAAAAATGGAGGAAAAAAAATAGTTTTGGTCCATTCGAGGCGGAGGTCCTTCCAGATTAGTAGATCTGGAAGGAGAGTAAAAAATGGTTTGAAGGTGGGTTTTGCAATATGTATTGGGAGTGAAGTTATCTTCTTAGGTTCATTGTTATTTTTAATAATACTAACCACCTAAACCAACAGAAAAACCACAACAAAGCCACAAGAAAAGCAAGGACCACTTACGAGAATATATAAGATAAAGGAGATGATGTGGGATCCACAAACATGACAAATGGCAACACACGCGAGTGATAGGAATCTTGACAAGTACGAGAGAATAAATTTTTCACATTTTTGAATTGTGAAAATGACAGGTCGAACACACCTATATATATAGCAAAAGGTGTAATAAATGTGCCACCAACTTTTCTATGGCGCACTTAGGGAGATGTCGACACAAAAATATTTGCACCATATGAGTGCGACTTTTGAAGTGTCGACATTGCTTTTTTAGCACCTTGGCACACACATTGAAGAGCAAACATTTGGAGTGTTGACAAGTTGGCGCATGCACCTTGGCACACTTTGGGAGCACAACATTAAGGGCGCAACATTTGGAGTGTTGACACTCCCTAGAATGTGCCAAAAGGAATAGAGGGGCGCGTTTTGGTTGATGTAACGTGAAAGAAAACTACGCCCAACCCAAAAAGGTTGAAAATGACCAAGTTCTAAAAACTAGATTTTCGGAAAGGGATTTTATGCCATTCCGAATGTTAAGAGACCTCAACGGGGGACCAAAATGGAAATTTTGGTATGGTTACCTACAAAATTGCCCTTGTCAATTTTACAGGATAACAACTGGCTCTTTTTGGGGACTAACTTTGAGTGAAGCTTAAGGGTAGAGAACCCCAGATCAACATGTGCCTATCCATTGGGTTTAGAGAGTCAAAAACAAGGGTGATGAAAAAGAAAAGGAAAACACACACCAACAAAAAAAAACACATGACAAAAACAAACACACAACTAAAGCAAAGCTATACAAAAAGAGAGAAAGCTCTACTTCCTGAATATTTTGAGATGTTGCCCGCTATATAGGAAGCGGGAGCTCGTTCCATCCAGATATGAGAGATAGAAGCTATTCTCTTCGTTGAGCTACTTGATCTTGAAAGGCCCTCTCTAAAGAGAGTCAAATTTCCCATGTATGCCCTTTGGCTCTCTTCGCTTGTCCCATAAAAGGATGAGAGATCTCCCACCTGAAATCCTCTGCTTAGCCTTTTTATCAAAGTAGTCTCTTGACTTGATTACGATGTTCGGTGATCCTGTCGACCACCCTTACTCTCTTTTCTTCAAGTTACATTAGATACATGATCCTCTTTTCTAGAAATTCTAGAAAGTCTCATCTCGATCGCTCGTGCCAAGCGTAGAGCAGGGAGTTCCACGAAATGGGGAGCTCAGCGTCGATTCCATATAACACTTGAAAAGGTGACATACCGAGAGACCTCTTTGGAGTAATACGGTCTACCCACAAAGCATCATATAATGACTTGTGCCATGACCACTGATTCTCATCGACTAGCTTCCGTATGATGGTCACTAGGTTCTTATTACTGGATTCTGCCTGACCATTTCCTTGGGGGTAATAATCTGAGGCATGGGCCAAGGTTATCCCATATTCATAGAAAAAACTGATAACTTCCCATGAGGAGAAGTTGGAAGCATTATCAGCAACGATCTTGTGTGGGATGCCAAACCTCACGATGATATTTTCTTTGATGAAGTTGCAAACAACTTCAGAGGTGGCATTCTTAACAGGTATGGCCTCCACCCATTTGGTGAAGTAATCTATTGTTGTTAGGACATAACTATGTCGGCACTTGATTGGGGATGTAGTGCTCTCGATAAAGTCAATTCCCCATTTCCTGAATGGTTCATCAATAATGATGGGCTGAGGGGAAAAAACAGCCAATTTTGGTTTGCCAACAAACTGTTGGCAGAGCTCACATTTTGCTACCCAGGTGGTTGTATCCTGAAATAGTGTTGGCCAGTAATACCTAGCCCGGATGATCTTATGTGTTATTACGGATGAGGAGAAATGACCACCACAGGCTGAGTCATGAAAAATTTCAAGCAATTTGATCTGTTGTGGTTTGTCAATGCATCGCAAGAAGATGCCATCAATCCGCACTTGTATAAACCATCATCCCATATGACATATCTAGCTGCCCTGAGCTTTACTGTCCACTTTTCCTTTGAAGTTAGATGAGTTGGGCACTCACCATAAGTGAGAAAGAAAGCAATGTCTGAATACCATTCATCATTTAGTCATGACAAATAGAACCATAGGTAGAGAATCAACTTTCTCCAGCTGACCCTGCGCTCTGTCGATGCAATCAACTTCCTCTTTAGGGACCTCTGAATCTTTGTTTTCAGCCATAAGCTGACATAGGCCCTTGCCTCTTACCAGCTTGGTTGGTTTTATGTCTAGATCATACTCTTGACCTTTGCGATCCAATTCCCTCGTAAGCTTCCTAACTCTGTTGAGTTAGGATAGACTTAACTACCATGTCAGGAACCAGCACTACCATATGAGAGTTTAGGATGTAGTACTGGAAGTTCTTGACTGCTTTGACCACTGGTGAAGGCATGTTTTCTAATTGAGACATCTTCAATTCATGAGGCTTGAGAGGGGAGCTCATGAAAGTGATTGGGGATTCAACATCCTCAGAGTTCTTTTGCATTAAGATGGCTGATACAGTATGTGCAGATGCATAACTATACATGATAAAATCCTTGGAGAAGTCGGGACATACCAGGATGGGTGCATGGGCAATGGAGGCTTTTATATCCTCGAATGATGCCTTTCCTTCTTCACTCCACCAGAAATTTTGTGACCCTTTCATCATATTTGATATGTGATGAGTCTTTTCAGCGAAGTCGGGAACAAAGCGTCTGAGAAAATTCACCTTTCCGAAGAAGGAGTGAACACCGGTCTTGCTTGTGGGTAAGGTAAGGCTCTGAATAGCCTTAACCCTTTTGACATCTATCTTTGTTCCTTCCTTGCTGACAACGTGTCCCAATAACTTTCCTTCAGTGACCCCAAAATAGACTTTTTTTGGATTTAGGGAAATCCGTGTTCTCGGCATCTAATCAATACTTGCTCCAAATGATCACAATGATCACTTCACTTTTTTGAGAACATAGTTAAGTCATCCAAATAAACTATGATGACCTTTCCCATCATACCTTTGAATGTGAAGTCCATCACTCATTTGAAAGGTGGCACCAACATTGGTCAAGCCAAAAGGCATCTGTTGTAGGTGAATGTGCCCCAGGGAGTAGTGAATGTTGTTTTGAATTGGTCTTGGGTGAGACTTCATCGATTATAGCCCAAAAACCATCAAGCATGGACAACATCTCTGAACCGATTCTTTACTGCTGAGAACTTGATCCATTATGGGCGGCGGGTAGTTGTCCTTGAGGACACTTTGATTTAGATTGCAAAAATCTACGCATATGCGTATCTCACCATTCTTCTTTCATACGGGCATGATGTTTGTGACCCAGTACTATGATGGATAGGAAAGATGATTCTCACATCCAACATTTTATGTATTTCTGCACGGATGGTACCTGAGATCTTGGGATTGTAATGCCTCTATTTTTGGTGAAAGGGTTTGACATCATCCTTTAACGGGATGTCATGTTGAACGTCCTTAGGCTTGAAAGACTTTAGATCGGCATAAGACCATGCCAATACGTCCATATATTTCTTCAGCAATTTGACAAACTTCCACTTTTCTTGGTGTACAACATTTCCGATGTTCACAAACTGCGGATCTTCTACAGTACCCAGGTTGACCGATTCGGTCTCTGGAGAGGAGTTAGGATCATCTTGTCACTTCTTCTTGACAAAATGATCATGTTTGTCAAACAATCATTCTAGAGAGACTAAACCCTTTGGAATTTTATTTCCCTTGAGCTGACATATGCCATCACCTTCTTTTGATTCATTTGCTTGACCAGTGATAGATTCACGGCATGCAGAAGTAGATCCTTCAAAATGAAGCTCATTGAAATTTTCTACTTTCTCTAGAAAGGCAATAAGTTGATTGTCATCGTTGAATACCTGCCAGTGTTGAGAATTATCTCAGCATGCTTGGGCGGAAGACTACCTCAATGGTATATGTGTCTATTTTCAACCCTAGGTGAGGGAGCATAAGAGATCATTGAGATGGCCAATGAATCGGCCATGTCATTTTGAGCTCTTGGAATGGATTTTATTGAGAAAGCATCAAATTCCTCAATGTTGTCCCATACTTGCATTGCGGTAGTGCCTGAGTCTGTCATTTTCACTTGGTACACCCCTTTTACCTAGTTGATGATCAGTTCGGCATCACCTTGTACTTTTAGGTTCTTGATTCCTCTTTCTTTTGCAGCTTGCATACCGAGTAACAAAGATTCATACTCAGCAGTATTGTTTGTATTGAAAAACTACAATTTGAAAGAAAGAGGAAAAATCTCCTCTTCAGGAGATATCAGGATGGCTCCAGCGCCACATCCACTTGTTGCACAACTGCCATCAAACTGCAGTGTCCATATCTTGTTAAGGTCCTCCTCTCTGGATGAGAACATCCATTTTATCAGACTCAGTGGATAAGAAGTAGTTCCCCATCCTGATGATTCGAAGAGGATTTGGGCTTTGGGGTCGTCAGAATTGGTGACCAGGTACTTCTTTTGTGATTCAAGCTCCAATGTCTGCATTACACCCTTGATGGGGATTCTGGCTTTGGACCAGTCCATATGAATCTCTCCACCAACTTCTCTGCAAAAGCTTCTCCCTAGTAGAATTCCATATGTTGCTTTGGGATATCAGCAACGAGGATGGTCATCTTTACCCTTTTCTCTGGGAATGCTGCAAATGTGAACTGTGCATCTTTGATTTGACCAATTAATGGAACCTGTTTGGTTTCCATGGAGTAACATCTACGAAAGGCTTAGTAAGAGTGAGGCCCAAAGCATGGGTGACCTTTTCGGCATGACATTATCGAAGCCCCAGAATCAATTATGTAGTTGCTTAGTTTGTGACCATTGATTAGGAGGGAGAGATAAAAAGGTTCAATTTTTCCTGATGTGGAAGTCGAGGCAACATTTATGCGAGATGCAGGAGGAGTGGAAAGGATTCCTTTTGGGAGACAGGAGAGGGGATGGCAAGCTTGGCTTTGGATATATTCGGTTAATCTTACAAGCTTGCTCGGGGTTAGACTGAAGATATTCAACTTCAGACATTTGAATCTTGGTCTTTTTAGCGTGATCGACTATGTCGAATGCGACCAAGGGTTGCGTTGATGAAGGAATGAGTCCTTCATTTCACGATGGTAGGGTAGGGTTACTGGTCTTTATGGAAACAAAAGAAGGCTGATTTGGAGGAGAGATGGGAGGAAAATATTTCTTCGTAAAAGGCTTAATAGGAGGTTGAGCAGGAAGAGGATTACCTCTTTTAGCAATGGTTGGAGGCGTGTTTGACACAGTCTTCTCTTTTTGTATCCTGGCAGCAACTTCTGCTTCTTTTCCTTGTGAGCGGGTGAAAACAACATATGATTGTCCCACTTGCATACCCTTGGGTACCCTCTTCTTCATCAGATTCCTCATCTTCAAATTCCATATACCCGATTGTAGAGTCGTCAGTCGGTTCACCGACATCTTGATCATCTTCACCTTGCGATGAAGGTTCTTCATAAATTTTCTCCTCTTCTTCGATCTCGACCAGGGCATTGACCAGAGGAGCCTCAAGTGCCAACCGTGGAGCAGCTACAGGAAAATGCGGCCTTTGTGGGGCATTGTTGGGAGTGAAGTTTCTCCGTGGGATATCCGGTATGGAGTGGAGGATGAAGCTTGAGCTAATTGCTTTTTTAATGCGAGCAAGTCATTTGCCATCTTCTGGAATGCCGGATCTGATGAAGTGGCTTGAGAAGGAGTTGAAGCCTTAGGCTTGGATGGCTCTCATTTTAACTCGCTAGATATAAGTAGGTTGTCTTCTATCCGAATGGCCACTTGAGTGAGAACCAGGTGGTGATTTGTTCTTGTAAGAGTAAGAAACTTACTCTTGAGCTCATGGCATTCACAAAGAAACACTTTTGATTTTCTAGTGTTGGCAACATGGCAGGTGGCACACAGGTTAATCAGTGAATTGAAATGGGTGATAAAATCACGCATGGTTTCATTGGCCTCCTTCTTTAAGTGAGTGATCTTTGATAGTAATGCAAATGCATCTTAAAGGCTTATACCTATCTTCAAACGCAGTAGTTCGTAATGTGGCCCAACTGGTGATAGATCCAGTGGCAAATGTTGGAACCATTCTGCTGCGGTCCTTGCAAGGTCTCTAGAAAGAGGCGTACTGACACATCTTCATGGGTCACATCTAGGATGTTGCATGACATAATGAATGCAGATATATGTGAATCCATGCTTTGATTTCCACTCCCATCAAATCTTGGGAAATTCTTGCGGTTTCCATGAGGGAGTGCGTGAACTGGATGTGGCAATGCAAGAGGGCCCATAGCATTTCCCCATGGTACTACCATTTGAAAAGCTTTGGAAAGAGGATGTGAGCCGGAAGTGTGGTTCCACTGAGTAATAGAGCACTGCAAAGGGATGTGGAGGCTCCTTGTGAAAACCAGTTCTTTCGTGGAGGCGAGGCACTTGCTGACCGATCGATTAGCTGAACTTAGCGATGTGAAGCGTGTTGGTGTAATACTGAAGTTGTGCCTTTGAAGTAGATCAAAAATAGGATCAACTTCTCCACGAGCTCTCCTACTACGGGTAAATGGCTCACCCACCAGTGTATCTTTTCAGATCTGCAATGATTTTTAGAGCAGATTTAAAAACTCTTTTTGTTTGTACTTGCTGATTTTCTGATTTTTCTGACAAAAATCAGCAGCATGTACTTTTCTAAATATTTAATTTTATCCCTCTTTTGAAAACCGATTGCGGTTTAATGACAAAGATTAGCGAGGATAAAATAATGGTTAACTTAGTAAGCTGATTTTCGGATCTTAGATTTGACTTTTTGCAAGGGTTTGAAAATATTTGTAAAAATATCAAGATCTCAGATCTACGGAAATATACGGGTTTTTATAAAAACTCAGTGAACTAAAGGTTTCTAACTGGTCCAGATCTATGGATCTCTTGAAGAAAATTTTCAGTTTGGATCACTTTTGCAAAAAAATTTTGGATTTTAAACAAAGAGTTAAGATTTGCAAACAGGTAGTGATTTTTACAGTTTTATCTATTTTCTTAGTCTCCCCACCAACTTTAAAAATGTTGGTGTCTCTTAGCTGACATAACATTCACATAGATCTGGTTCTTTCCCAGTAGAGTCACCAAAAAAATTGGTCCAAAATCTGTCGGGTGGGCAAATCTATGGATAGACAGGCCAACAGTGTGCAGGGCATAGCCCCTCTTTGAGACAACAAAGTGAAACTAGTTTATTGCTATTCTACCAGTAGGAATCTATGCAAGTCTTACAGTATTCTACCTTCAGGGGTTTGGGATCTCATCCCGTGGAAATAGTTCCGATGAAGAATAGAAAGGAATGAAGGAAGGAATGGAAGAAAGGTGGATCTTGAAGGGAGAAAAGAAATGAATTCCAAAGTAGAAAGGTCAGAGGGTTTATGTTTTAGGCTGGTAGTAAACAGAGCCAAACTTACTCACATAAACAAACAAAGCAATACTGATAAACAAATGACAAAAGCATAGGTGAATCCAACAGAATAAGCATGCAGATCTAACTTAAGAAAGATCTAACACATAACACAGGAATTCAACACAAAGTCTCAATTTTGTATTAATAATGTTACATTCTGAAAGGCTCAAAGTCTTTCTCTCTTCACTCTATTTTTCATACAAATTTTCTCACACGGAATACAACAAGCATTCCAGTATTTATAGAAGGAGAAGGAGAAAGAAGACAAAAAGAGCCAACAACTATTTACAAAATATCTACAAAATATTTAAAAGTCAAAAGTTGACTTTGGGGCAATTTTGTGGATAACAACATCTCATGATGCAACATGGATGATGTCATCATTTGTGCCAACATTCTTTTAAATATTTTACAAAAATGGGATAAATCCCAGGAGGAAGGAGCCTATTCGTCATCCCTTGGCTGAAAGGAGTGTCTTGCTTTCTTTCGGGAGAGAAATGTGAAATTGAGCTCGATACTCCATGAACTTGCTAACCATCGTTTGAAGTTGATCCTGAGCGGGACCCTTGGTGTGATCCCGATGACTTCGCAAGTCTCCCATTCATCTCTGAGTCTTTAGGGAGTTTGAAGTATTCATTACCTACCTCCATCAGGTATCCAACAAAGTCATGGCAGGCCAGAAGGTTGTTGATAGATTCTATATCAAAAGTGGCCTCTGACTCTAAACCCTACGATGTGATTCCTTTGAAAAGCCGAATAGTGTCATCTACCTTCCTCAAGGCGTATGATGGGGTGAGAAAACCTGGAGACATCCTTAAGATGATCTACTCCATTTGATGCATTGCATCCAGGGCTTCCTCCTTGATTTTGTCTATTTTCTCCAAGACAAACTCCATTTGGTCAACCTGATAGTCTAAAGTAGCAAGGACTTTGTTGGGTGCTCTCGGGTGATCGAAGATGCCTGAATTTCATTAAGTCATCGATGGGTAGTCGAGCATCTTCTGGAATGTCTCGTGTTGCAACCTGGCATGGTCCAACTCTTTGGAGATAGGTCCTGCTATTGCCTGGAGTTCCTTGTTAGCTTGATCTATATTTTGATACAGCTCTGTGAACTTTGTAATCACTTCCTCACTATCTTTGAGGATCTGCTCTCTCTAAGCAGACACTGCTACACCTTGCTCACCAATCTTGGCATACTCATTTATCTTCTCCTAACTAAGGGCTTCAGGAGTTTCGGTGGCAGCTACAAGGAGGTGCATTGCCCATCTTTTGCAGGGCTTGGAGAAGATGCTTGTTTTGCTCTTTTAATATTCTCTTCTCTTCCTTTGCTTCTTGAAGCTTTTTGCAAAGGGCATCCACTGCGGATAAGGCCTCTCCTTGCAGGCTTTCTGAGGATGTTCCCATTGTGACCTGAGTCACTATGTAAAATCTATAGGAGACAGATCTTTTTTCTCCTTTGTGGGATCAGGGTATGCGATCTCCATAACTCTTTCACCTGAAGCACTTTTAGAGAAGCGGGTTATAGCCTTTTGCTTCTTAGCCCCTTTAGTTGGAATAATGGAGAAGTCCATAGGTGCAATAGGGACTTTCCTCTTGTGTTGACTCAGGTGTTTGGAGATCCATTCTGGACTTAGGGAGTGGGACCAGAGGAAGAAGAGGAAATGCGGGGTGGAAGAAGGAGCAACTACAGTGGACACGGGAAATGTGTCGAGACACTTGGTGGTGGCATTGAGAAAGAAGCCAACCCTCCAACTGCTCACGGGGGTAGGAGTCACTGTAGGAGAGGAAACCATGGGGGTGGAAGGGATCTGTGAGATGAGGGAAGAAATGTTGGGGGACAGATCCATGAGGGAAGAGAAGATGGAGGAAGAGGAAGGGGGAATGGTAGAAGGCGGGGAGAAGACACAACCAAAGGAGTGGTTGGTTGAGTGACATGAGGAGGGAAGGAGGAGCGGGAGAGGGGATGATGGGAACCTCACCGGTTGTAGTAGTGGCGAACATCACGAGTGGATGTGCCCATTGGAGCACTTACCACTTCTTCTTCTTTTGGGGATATCGGGCTTCTTACTGCTCCTCGGCGGCGGAAGGAGGGGACTCTCAGGAATTTCCTCTGAGCGGTGCTTGTCTCTCCCTCTTTATCTTTTCCTTTACCTTTAGGCAAGTGCTTTGGCTTGGTGGGTGCATTACCCAAGGGAGACGTGGTAAAGTCTACTCCAAGGTAGATGAGACTATTTTTCTTGCACCATGCTCGAGTGGTCTTTTAGAGTGCCTTTGACCCTTTCCTCAATAGTCTGAGGTGCCTTGTTTCTATCAATTTTAGAAAATGGCCAATTGTCCCCATCCGTGTCTAGATAAACCTGATCAACTTCTTGATCAGTTTCTTGAAACCCTTTGGGACAATGGCCACACCATATTGAATGATCTCTGCCAGGGCTAGTGGGAGTGATCCTTTCATCTGAGCTCGACTTCGTGATATAGATCGATGTAGATATCTTCGATCTGAGGGACGTGAATTGGATCGAGCTTTTCCCTTGGAAGGAAATCACGAGGATCAAAGGTTGGCCTCGCCGGGAAATTATGCTTTAAGTTGAGTAATTCAAGCTCTGTGAAACATTTCTGGGCTTTGCTTTGTGTGAAGTGCGGGTGTACCTTGCCCATTGTGAGGGGAATGGAGTTCCACCCTTCTTTCTTTTCAAACACTTCTCATGGTATGTGATAAGCTATCTAGAAAACTCCAATAGGATCAGCTTGGGTCCCGCATACCTCGGCAACTTGGTGGGCTCTCCCAAGAAGTTGGCGGCTCTGAGATAGGTGAAAGTGGGGAATTGTGAATAACTCTCCCACTTCTCTGTGGTGGATACCACACTTTTGGTCATCCCCATGAGTCATATTGGGCCTCAAGAGGTAGATGATGCCATAGAAGAAGGCATCATTGATTTTGCTTGAATTGTGCTTTATGCTATTTTCCAGTCTTAACTCTAGATAATACTCGTATATTTTGACCTGGGGCCATACCCCATCGACTCAATGTTGGGTAGTCCCTCTCTGAGGCAGCAACATATACCACGTAGGAGTTCATATAGAACTTCCCAGTTGTTGAAAGTTGTTGAAGCTTTTCGAGATTGTCTTTGCTTGATAATCTCTCCCCATTCAAAATGTTGATCAGAACATTTTTGCTCATTGTTTCTAAATATCTGAGCATCCACTTGTGAAAGTAATGGGCATCAGGAAGCCCAAACACCCTACTCAGGAAAGTGATGGTGTCACTCAGCTCCTCTGAAAAGTCACTGCGATGAATGACTTGTGGCCACCTACTTACCACCTTCTTGTTTTTGAGGTACACCTCATTCATCAGCTACATGCATTTGTCTTCATTTTCATTCCATGTCTTCATGCGTCCTCTTGGCTTACTACTTCTAAAATGTCGGTGGTGAGGATACCCAACATGATCTCAAAATGTCGGGTAGTGAGGTTGATTATTACCTCACCCTTCTCATTTTTGACACATCTTGTGTCTTTATTGTAACAACGGCCCACCAACATCATGAACTCGTTGTTGATTGCACTCACGGGAATCCTTCTGGCAAAGTGCAGACCACTTTGCCACCAATTTATCCATCCATGGGCTTCCTGTGACCTTCTTGGTTCGGCCCGAGAAGTCCTCCATGTCAATGTGACCAAGAGTTTGAATCTCGATATCCAGGTCACACTCTGCAAGGGATTCAAGCATCCTGACCCTTTGGTATTTATATTTCATTTCTTCTTATGTTAGCTTGGCTTTACCCTTGGACTTGGTTGGCTTCTTACTCGATGAAGACATGTGTGAATCTGAGTTCAGCTATTGATCTGCAAGAAGAATCAGGGAAGTCCATTGCAGAAGAGCCATGTTAGTTGTTAAGTCATCCATCAAAGCTTACAGAATGAAAAGTTAGCAATTTATGAGTCTCTGGGCAAGGCGCAGCTCTACTACAGGCTGCAGGGTCTCAAAAAAGCAAGGCACACTTTGGGAACGTGTTGCATGGGAGAAACAACGCCAAAAGGGGCGCGGGGTGTGGAAAGACTACACACAACATTCAATGTTGGTGTCAATGGATGTGCGCTTGCACCCATATGAAGTGTTTTAACTGGCACAATTTATTTGGTGTAGAGGTCTCGGGGTGTGCCATTGGCACATATGTGGTAGATGCAACATTAAGGTGAGGTGCGCGAGGGTTTAGCTTTGCACGGCGTGAGAAGGGTTTGCACAACATTCGGATGTTGTTGTAGTATTGTAGTGCACTTGCTTGCACCCACACTAAGGAATTTTTGTAGTTTTTACAAGGCACGGAGAAGGCTTATGTTGCATGTACGGGGACAATGCACTTATGGCATAACTATGTTTAATGTAACAATAATGAACTTTTGCGTGAAGGAAAAAAGTGGGTGTTTTTGCAAAAATTTATGTTTTTCACTCTTTGGCTTTGGTTTTGATGGCTTTCAAAAATTTTGAGCAAAATGTAGGGAAAAGTTTGAGTAGTTTTGTGGCGAGAGGTCTTCCAGATTTGTAGATCTGGAAGGAGGAGGAGAATGGTTTTGGAGTGGGTATTTGGATTTGCAAAATGGGTTGGGATTGCATTATCTTCTTAGGTTCATTGTTTATTTTTAAATCCTAATCACCTAAACCAACAGAAAAACCACAACAAAGCCACCAAAAAAGCAAGGACCACTTACCAGGGAATATATAATGATAAAGGAGATGATGTGGGATCCACGAACGTGAAAAATGGCAACACGCGGGTGATAAGAATTGCAGACAAGTATAGAGGAATAACTTTTTCATTTTTTGAATTGTGAAAATGACAGTCGACGTGCTAATATATATAGCAAAAGGTGTAATAAATGTGCCACCAACTTTTCTATGGCGCACTTAGGGAGATGTCAACACAAAAATATTTGTCGACACAAAAAGTATTTGTGCTTTTTGCGCCTTGGCAGCTTTTAAAGTGTCGAACATTTGGAGTTTTGACAAGTTGGCGCATAGCCTTGCACACACCTTGAGTGCACTGAAACATTTGGAGAGGTGCAACATTTGGAATGTTGACACTTAATAGAATGCGCCAAAGGAATATAGGGGGCACAGTTTTGGTTGATGTAACGTGAAAGAAAACTACGCCCAACCCAAAAAGGTTGAAAATGACCAAGTTCATATTAGGGTTGGTTCCTCGGCCATTGCTAACATTGGGTTGTAACTATTTGCATTTATAATTCATAGTAGGGTAGTCCAAGTCATGTATTAATTTCTTGTTCCTATAGTTATGTTATAGTATGTATTGAGGACTGATCCAGGACTACCCCGAGGTCATTTAATCTTAATTTTTATAATTAACTAAAAACACACACAAAGACTTTCTTATATTTTGGGTTGAGTTAATGTTAACAAATTTTATTATCATTTAATATGTTTTAATTAATGGTTTCTCCTAAAAATTTTGGTTTTTATTTCATAAATTAAGAAAAATTAAATTCTATGGATATCAATATCTCTACTCTAAAGTACTACAAATTATTAGTTTTGGTTTTGAAAATGGTTCTTCTTATTTCATGTTTTTTCCAAACAGGCTTTATATATGCAAAAACGACCTATATTCCTTACATATATATTTTATGTGAAAGGCTAAAAGTTTTCATTTTTATTTGTATGCACCAAAAGAATTTAATTGCTAAATGCTAATCTTAAAGTCAGTTCATATCTTCTCTATTATGATTTTTAAAGATGTTTAGCTCTCATTTTTGATGCTCCATATCCCTTTCCTCTTTCTACATGTCCCTAAATCAAGGTCAAACTCTCTTTTTTACGTAAACTTGTCCACTCTTCTATCAATTTCTTCAATCATTGTTAATTTTTATCCAAATTCCATCTCTATATTGAGTAGTCAAACTCCACCAACCTCCATTTAACCCCTCCAACAACACCCTCCAAAATTATTACTTGTTTTATTTGTTTATCTAGCTGATTCATCCATTTATATTTATTTTTGTTACTCTAATATATGTATGTATCAATAGCTCGATAATAAATTTTAATGATATTTCAAGTTGATAACTTGGATATTTGTTTATCTTTCTTATTCATCCATTTATATTTATTTTTATTAATCTTTTGCGCATGCACACACACACACATATAATTAGTTGATAATCATTTTTGAAGATATTTCAAGTTGATAACTCATATACACTTAGAAAGGTCACTAAAGGCATTCAGAGGCACCTAAGATTGGTTTTGGAGGATCCTCTTAAACATAGACATGGGAACACATGTTGAATTGTGACACAATCTCATCTCAAATAGACTTGATGATCCGAGTTTAAAACATCTAATTTCTATCATTACCAAATTGACGGTCATTGAAAAGGCCTTTTGCAATTCGATATGATGACCACACCACTACAAAATGTGTGTAACAATATACTCTCTATAATTGTTTTTGCTAGTTTCAAGATTTTTTCTTTCACAAACTCACTTCATCCCTTTCTTAATTCATAGATCTATTTTTATTCCAGTAAGAGCAACACATCATCCATTCCTTTCTCGATATCATTGAACATGAATAACCTCCCAACTAAGAATAAGTTTCGATTGACCGAAAATTCACTAAATAATCAAATAACCTATCTTAATTTAAATTTATCTACCTACAAATTAACCGTATAAATTTTTCAAATTCAAAATCAATTATACACATTGACTTCCCATTTATTGGACTAGATTATCTTTCTTGTTATCAGGTGATAAGGTTGAATCAAGAAACGGTATCATAATATGATAATGCCTTTTACGTAACAAAGAACTTGAGTTATTGATGAAATAATATGAGTTTTGACGTATTTGGTCATATTTTGTCTTTTATTAAATAGGAATTTTAGAAGCTAGAAATAGTCTTCGAAAGATGTATTCATGTCTTTTTGTTGTAATGACAAATATAGAAAAAGGAAATGAAGAGAAAGAAGAAAAGAGATGAGAAGTTAAGATTAGAAAAAGTCTTTGTATGCAATAAAATCTATTTTAATAAAAAAAAAAATCATGTTCATTTTCTAAGTATGTGTGTGAGATGAATAATTATTTAAGATTCATTTATAAACATGCATGTGCAAAATTTTCTTCAAATTGGTATTATTAAAAACTCTAAAACTTGTATCGTAGCTCAACTTTCAGCCAACATAGTAGTCAAGTTATCAAATTAGCTAAATTACGGTGGATGTGAATGACAAAACTATTACAAAATGTCATATTTTTAGTTTGATGGAAAGAATTATAAGTATTAGAGTATCCGAATGAATATATTGTTCAATTTTTCGTAGTAATAGGATGTGGAGGATAATGGTGTTGTAGAACCATCGTTATTAGTGACATATAATGTCCTTTCACAAGCGCAAAAACATATCCTTAAGGAAAATAACAAGAGGGATGTCAAGCCATTATTTTTATATTATTTTATTTAAATTCTACAAATAATCATATGATTTAATATGCACTTGTAATATTATTTTTAATTTTATATGTCGATAATTCACTCATTGGTGTACACTTATGCACATCTATTAATAGGAAAGTGTAATAACTAAGTTATTGAATTATTTGACTTCATATATAAATAGTCTTTTCTAACACTTTCTTTACAAACAACTATTCTCTAGACCTAACCCATAACACATTAAAATGTAATAGTTAGAGTATTATCCAAATTTCTTATAAACCGGAACACAAAAGGATAAAACACATTGAGATACACATGCATTAAATTTGGTAGCTAAATTAGGACAAAGTTTTTGATTTTAAGTCTTTCCAAATAGAAAATTAGGTTGTAGACACCTTCACAAAATTGTTGCTTGAGGCCCCTTTTTCAGCTCAATAATTTTTGGGAGCGAAGGAAGGTATTATTAAGGGGGTATGTTATGTGAGTCCTCTACCTTTCCCTTCATCAAGTGAATATTAAGGGGTATGTTAGTGCATTTAATTTCTATAAACTACTATATAATTTATGGTGTACTTGTAATACTATTTTTATATAATATCTAGATGACTCACCCATTGGTACACACTTATCCATATCTAATAATCAAGAAGAGTATTGACCAAGTAATTGACTTGTTTGAGCTTAACTATTAATAGTATTTTCTAATAATTTATTTGGAATAAACTACTCTCCAAACCCTAATCATATCATCTTATCTCTTATTTATAAGAGCATAGAACTTGTGTGTGGTAGTTCATTGTGGAAGGCAAGTTATTCTTAATATGGATAATTTAAGCCAACACTTGCTAATGAAATTGTGGTAGTCTTACTACCCTTGATAAATATGTTTAATGGCTTTGCGTTAAGAATTTATTTCAATTTAATATATATATATATATATATATATATATATATATATATATATATATATATGCATGCATATGGGTGTTTGTCTACATTGATTCTCGGATAATATTGTTAACTTTAATCTTTTTGCTGAGCCAATGTGCAATAGATGAGTCGATTTTCTCCAAAAATATAATAATAAGGTTCAAGAGAATATGGGATAATTTAATGAAATGATATAAACGAAACAAAAGAGTCAAATTTGTAAGATTACAATTCGCTAGAAGAGAGTTTAAAAACTTATAAATTAAATATTTAGAGTTGATAAATGAAATTTTTCTCATGCAATGAGTATAGTAAATCAAGTGTGGTCTCATAGAGTCACATTAGAAAATAAAAAATAGTACTAATATTTTAATAAGTTATTTTTGTATATTTGAACCTATTGTTATAGTTATCAAAGAGAAAAGAGATATGTTAGCAATATTCATTAATAAGCTTATGGGTATTTAAAAATTCATAAGAAATGACCAAACAAGACAACCATTTCTCCACTCAAGCATGCATTCAAATCAAAAGCGTCTTATACCAAAAAAAAAAAAAAAGATAGAAGAGAAAGAGGAGGTAGTAATAGAGGTATGTGAGTAGGAGGAAAGAAAAAAATTCCATTAAGAAGAAAAAACAAATACAATTTTAGTTTTAAGTGGAAGAGATAAAGTGAACAATGATAACTATAATATGCACATGGAGGTCAAACATTTGAAAAATCTAATATCCAATTTCATTTTTGCAAGGCATTTTGTCTATATGAAAACTAGTATAGCAAAAAGAAATTAGACACTAATATGAAATATTAAAACTTTAAAGAGAACATCAAGTTTAGATTAATAATAGTAGTTCAATGTTTATTGTTTATAATGTGGTTGAATAAAGTAAAAAGAAATTGGTTTTTCGATAGTGCCTTTAATAATTATATTAGTATAACCATGGATATTTTTGCAAACATAGATAAATGTGAAATCATAAGTAGATTTGAGAATGATAGAAAAGTATTTGTGGTCATGGGTAAATGAATCATGAACATTAAAACAAAGAAAGAATATAAAAATCACATCCCATCTACATATTATGTGAACCCACTCTTAAACATGATCTAATTAACGTTGGGAAGATAATATATAAACGATATAGAATATATTTTGAGAAAGATAGGGTCCATATTTTGTGATGAAAGAAATTAAAATTAATCAATTGTCGCTACAGAGATGTCTTCAAATGAAAATGAGTTGAAAATGGAAATATATCAAGTAGTAACTTAACATCAAAAATATCACTTTAGTGAGACCTTCATCAAGTGGAAACATAACTTATGAATTGAAATATCCATAGGGGATTAAATATTTAAAAGTTATCCTACCAGGTCCAATCATAAAAATGATATTTATAAATGTCCAAAATGAAGACAACATATTAGCCCATACTAAAGGGTATAAGAGGTTTTATAATTAATGTGTTTTAGGAAACTAAAGGGGGTTGGTGCATGGGTGGACCATTTAATACCATTGCATTGGGGTGACCACTTGTCTAGCTCAACTAAATCCTTTTTGGCACTACTAAACACTCTAGAAATTTAGAGAAATAGGATTTACAATAGAGATTAACTTCGAGATGTGTTTTAATGTCCCCATGCCCATATTACTTTTTACCATAAATTGGAACAATTAAGATAATGGAATGAGCACTATTACCACTCGTCTTCAATTTGTGATTCCTCATTCTAGGGTAAAGAGGAAGGATCTAAAAATTTGACATGGTATAAGGAATTTTTTTGCCACTGCCTGAAACAGGCTAAGTTTCCTCTATCGGGCCAGTAAGGTTTGGAGGTGATCTCAAAGGCCCGAGAGGATAGAATGTGGTGATTGTTCACACCCTTCCCTTATTCTATGTCTTACACATTGATTCTCTATGGAGTTTGGAGGTTTAACATGAGAAATCCATTAAATGATTTCTTTTGCATGTCCTTCGTGACACTTGTATTAGTGATTTGAAATAGTTTAGAGAAACGATTAAAACCTTAAATTTTGTGGATGTATTGTGCATCGATGAGTGACACATGTTGTGCACACCCCGTAGGATCTAAAACACATGAAAAAGGTTGAGTTTGAATCGAGGGGGATTAAGCCTTAGGAAAACTAGGCAGTTGCCTAAGACGCCGATGAGTTAGGGGGTGCCTGAATCTAAAATTTCCATTTTATTGGCTAATTTTAGAACTTAAATTTAAAATAATTTATCTGAGGATTTAATATTTATCAACCCATTTATAGATATTATTGTATAGTAAAATAAATTTCATGCATACACATAAAAAAGTTTTGTAATATTTTTACAAGTAAAAGAAAATACCACATAAATTTATAAACACATATGATTTTGTTGGTATTGTTACCCATTCTCTAATGTAGCTCCAGATTATATAGGTGTGTAGTTTGTTCTAGAAAAAGGTTAATGTATTTTTTATAATGTCATTGGTGTATTTAGTAGAGGTGAGTATAATTGAAGGAAAAAAGTATTTTATTTTCTATTCTTAATTTTTTGGGGAAATTTTCTATTATTTTGTTATGGAGGAATTCGTAGGCCTGGTCCAAATACGACTCTTCACAAAACCATGGGAGCTACATAAACATTTTTTTCTTTGCAAAGAAATGGTGCTTTATTTTAGGATAGAGTTCCTAGTGTCACCTACTTGATATGGCTAAATCAGACTTGTAAGAAGCCTTGTATAAAATATTGATTTTTTGCATTCTGAGCATCTGCTACGATTAATGTTTTCCATCCATGAAATATTTTTCATCCTTCTGTGATAATTTATTAATATATTTTTATTATTATTTTATTATGACCATGATGTAAATTTAAAAATAAAAGAATATAGACATATTTTATTTATTTACTTTATGGAAAAAAAAATTAACTAAATTTGTGAGGAGGGCGTCCACTCAAACTATTGCCTAGGGCGCTCCCGACCTTTAATTCGTCCTTGTCCTCATTCTATGGTAAAGAGGAAGGGTCTAAAATTTTGACATGGTATATGGAATTTTTTTCTCCACACTGTCTAGAACCGCTAAGTTTCCTCTATTGGCGGGCAGTAAGTTTGAAGGTGATCTCAAAGGCCCGAGAGGATAGAATGTGGCAATTATTCACACCCTTCCCTTATTCCATGTCTTACACATTGATTCTCTATGGAGTTTGGAGGTTTAACATGAGAAATCCATTCAATGATTTCTTCGCATGTCCTTTGTGACACTTGTATTAGTGATTTGAAATTTTTAGAGAAATGAGTAAAACCTTAAATTTTGTGGATGTATTGTGCATCGATGAGTGACACATGTTGTGCACACCTTGTAGGATCTAAAACACATGAAAAAGTTTGAGTTTGAAATTTGAATTCTTACAAGGCATGGTGAATCCAGTGGTTGTCACGTGCCTTTAATCCATATATATAACTTAAAATAATGAGATGTCAAAAAATAATCAAGTGTTAATTAATATGGAGACTTTAAATTAAAGTTAATGGGACTAAGTCAATGAAAATGATAGGGATTTTAACATCAATTGGTTCTTTAAATGAAAAAATCCTTTGAAAAACATAATTCCACTCTTTTTAATCTGGATTATATGCATATAGAGAAGAGGAGGGAAAACATTTTTATGATTATTAATCTTAGGGTGCCCAAAAATTTATGAATACCATCATATAAACCCCTAAACTACAAATATTCAACAACAAGGTCCCAAAATGAAATGAGACCTTTTTGGGTGCCAATAAACACAAAGAACACATTCAACATGAAAGAGAGACCAATAACATGTATTAAAAATATAAAAATATGTTTATATGGAATATTTTGTAATATATAGGGTATTTTAAAATAGGAGTGGTGTATTGGAGGAGTTGTTAATAATAGAACATTGAGAATTTAAACTTGAAATAAAGGTATTATTTAGTATCCTAGGAATGAACACGATATACCACAAATTTACTTAGTGAGTTCCTCATGGAAATATCCAATTCCAAAGGAAACCTATTCTTGTACACGATATTGCACAAGTCACACTTTAAGGAAAACTTCAACATAAGCCTAAACAACTCCAAGGTATTGTTTTAGTGACATCTCAAGATAAATTTGAAATCCATATTTTCTAATGTATCCCTTTGGTGACACCTCGTAGAAGATAAGAAGGTAAACAAAATATGAAACTTTAGTAAATAAAAAATAATTTGATTTAAATTTTTAGATTTTTAAATTATTTAACATAGTTAATCTCGTATATTTTGAAGAAAAAATTGAGAGTGAGACTCAACAAATTTCCATGAATGAAGAAATTCATGCAATAAATACAAAACAAACTTGGGATGTAGCAGTCTTCCAAAAGAAAATATTTTATTAGATTAAAATGGGTCTACAATTATTTTTAATATTAATGAAAATATTGGTAACCATAAGGAAATATTGGTTAAAAACAAACATTAACAAAATTGCAGAATTAATTTCAACTAAAATTTTATTTCTTAGCAAGGTTAGATACAATTAGATATGTTTTAATGATTATGTAACTAATAATAAGTGGAAATTTTATCACATGAATGTCAAGTAAACATTTCTTAATGAATGTTGGAATATGAAATATATGTACAACCACCACTAGGGTATGAGATTCTTGAGCATGAGAAAAAAAAACCTATAGACTGAAAAATGATGTGTATATCCTTAAGAAAACACCAAGAGCTTGGTATAGGAACATTGATTAATACTTGTTGAGAGGTGGTTTCTTAAAAAAACAATCGAAAAACTCTATATGTACCAAAATTAACAATCAATGTAACATTTTATTGTATTTCTATATGTTGATGATTTAATATTTATAGGAAAATTTTCAATGGAGAAGTTTAAATTAGAAATGATGAAAGACTTTGAGATGATATGTCTAATTTTTGTGAAATATTTTATTTGTATTGAATCAAATCAATAAAATGATGGAATTCTCATCCATGAATTCGAATATGAAAATACTATTTTGTAGAGGTTTAGGATGTTGAATTGCAAACAAACATCTACAAGTCTACGGGTTTGGTTTTGAATTGTGCATGTACCAAATTCGTATAAATGGCTATCTAAAAGTTTGATATATTTGATAGCAATAAAAGTATGATAAAATATATGTAGTAAGTCTGATTTCAAGATTAGTAAAAACTCCAAAATACTCATATTAGAAAGCTGTGTATTATTTTTTGTGTAAGGCTCTTTTACCACCCATTCTTTTCTCACCCCAACTAGAGAAAGGAATGTTCTCAAACTTGCGCCACACCACCCATGTGTCTCAGGCACGATAAAGTTACCCAGGTGGATTAAAAAGTCAAAGATACAGTAAAAATGCACATAGGGTCTCCACGTGTCACCCAAGTGCAATTTCAAATAAAGAGAAAAGGAACATTCTCAAAAAGCAGAGATCACCTCCACGCATCACCTAGGCACAGGTTTGGAGACAAACCCCAAGAAAGGCCCTCAAACTAAGTGCGTGACCTCCATGTGGCAGGGAAGAATCATCACCAACCAAAGGAGCACAAGGCTTGGGAGTTGGACAAATTAAAGGTGATCATAAATATCACAGACATAGGAAGTTGAGATCTTGCCCAAAAATGAAATATTTTGTAGGAAAATTGAATGTTGGTGGTGGAAGATCTGATTTTGGACATTGAAACGAGAGCCAAGGGGGTCTATAAAGGAATGTTCTGATCCATAAAAAAAAAAAGGGGAGGAAATAGAAAAGAGAAAGACACAAAACTTTGAAAGAGATTTTAGGCTTAGTTATTGTGTTTTCTAGCCTTAGCAAGGCTCTATTGTAGAAGAAAGTTGTAATATGTGTCGTATCGGCCTTATGTATTATTTTCTCTATGAATAAAGGGCTCTTGTTATGTGCATTTTAGCTCTCAATAGTCTGCATCCTTCATCCATTATTGCTTGGTAGTTTTTAGATAAATGTTGAATATCTATCATGTTATATGCCCTTGGGTTTTCTATATGCATCTATCATCTACATATATTATGTTTTACACCTTTCTCGGCCTTTGATAATTCAAGATACTTCTAAAAATAGTAGACCATGCTAAACACTCTTCGACTATTCTAAATAGTTTTTTAATAATCTATCTCTGTGCCTTTTAAAATAAGTTTTGGCGTATCACCTTAGTTAGTTTTGCACTTTTGTTTTATTTTTCCTCTAACCCTTACCTCGCACCAACATAGAAGAGCCAACTTCTATAAAACCTAGAGGTTATCTTAGGGGCACGTCCCACATCCCTAAGGTATCCCATGACTTTGATGGTTCATCCACAAAGATAATCATCAACAATTTTCTTGAGCACCCAAAAGTGGGACTCTCCACATTTGACAACTACACATCTAAAGACTCCATCATCAAAAATCTACTTGATTTCAGTAGTACTAAGTTTGGTCCTCTCTAGTTTATGAGATGGATGTGAAAAAGATCAAGAACAAGAGAAGAAGGTGCATTTGAATATCTACAGTTATCCCCACAAGGAACAAAGAGGTAGATAGATTTAGAGGTCTCCGTCTCCTCTAAACCAAACTCTCTCAACACCTCCACTAGGTAGGCCCTTCTTACAATCAACTAGAATCCTCAGACCTATCTTAATGGCCCACCTCCAAGATCAACCTCCAAGATAGTTTTTTTCATGGAATCAAGGGAGTCCACTCATCTTACCAACACCCTGGTGGTGTGGAATCCTATTCCGAAAAATGCTAAAGGTGCTGCCCAAATTCAGTGGAGAAGACTTCAAAACTCTAGAGGAACACCTCTAGACATCATCGAGATATGCATGCATATTATTATATCAGGGAACAAGATGTCACCTTGTGGTTACTAGTTGCTTCCCTTAAGGGGAAGGCTCTGGATTGGTACTGGTCCCTAACCCCTAATTCTATCGGCACTTGGGACCAACTAGGAAATGTCTTGGTAAGAAGATTCAACGAGAAAGGAGATAGATCTTCACTCCTACAACATCTCATCAACATCAAGAAGGGTTCACAAGAACTTATGACCAATTTTAACACTAGATTTCACAAAACGTGGCAAAGGATTCTTGTTCTAGCAAGGCCACTTGCAGTATGGCTATTGTTTTTTACTTAAAGGCTCTGAATTCGATATTTCTGTGATGATTCAATCATTAGGAGGGGAATCTTTACCACAAGCATATGATATTGTGATCCAAGCTAAGAGAACAATTTAATAGATGTCGGTAAGCTTCCCCAGAGCCCCTTTGCCAATATACCCCAAAATAGCTCCCCTTCCACAAGCATAGGTCCCGAGCTCTACCCAAGCCCTACGTCCATATATAATTACCCATCCTCTCATCCGGTGCCTATCCCCACTACAATCATCATCATCTTCTTCTCCCAAGATGGAGGAAGTCAAAAATATCCTCAAAAACTTCTCTAACGAGATAGTAAATCTTAAAAGGAATCAGAGCGCTTACCCAAGACAAAATTATCAAAGCTATCAGGTGGCAGGCCTACCTATCCCCCACAACATCAAAATACCTAGAGGCCCATCTACATAGTCATCTAACCAACTCATCCCATGGTGCCAACACCACTTCAGACCATCCCACCCAATAGTGGAAGGGAAATGGTACCTGAAAAACAATTTGGTAGAAGACCCCAACACATGGTGCTTCCCTTGTAATATTCCTCACATGCCAAGAGATTGTCCCCAAGGAAATTTATAGCAAAAAGGTAGCTGAAAAAAGAGCAAGGGAAGGCTATGATGTTAACACATCAGACCTTACCAGTCCATGTGGGAGTCCAAAATGTGGCCTTTGTTGCACAGATTCAAGGGATGTCCCTAGAGCAAGAAGTGGAGATCACACTAGAGCACACACTTTTCTCATGGGTAGAAGGAGAGGAATTCATATTTACAAATGAGGTATCTTCTTCCAACCCAGTTCAATCTAATTACAACACTCACTTCAAAAAAAGATGATAGAGATGGCCTCCTATCCCAACTACGACTAGCGGGACACAAAAAGAGCCTCCAACCATTACAGTCTCACCACCGATGGTTGTAAAAGAAACCCCGAGAACTATCCAGAATCAGGGTGCCCTCCATCCCATAGTTGAAGGAATGAAACACCAGTCACCATCCAAGACATCATCACTTAGGACCGATAAACGTGGTCCAACAACTCAAGAAAGCACCAACTAACACATCCTTGTGGGATCTTCTAGGCATTCCAGAGAAAAAGGAGTTTCTCCAAGAAGCACTTGAGATCAAATGATGACCCAACCTCCACCAGAAAGAGAAGGAACATGTAAAAATGATTCGGGCCCCAACAGAGGTAGTGTTGTTAAATCGAAGGGAGAAGTAAGTAAACCAAGGCCCAACCCCTTTTTATGACTCTTATAATAGGTAGGAAATTATTGCATAACTCCATGATAGACTCTAGCAAAGCACTACGGTCATGCCCAAAAAGCAATTACAGATGCCTTGGGAATTAAATATGAGCCCTAAGGAAAGGAGTCATGCAACTGGATGGAAAATCAGTCCAAACCATAGGAGCTATCAAGGGACTCCCATTGCAGCTTATTCTGTCCAAACATAACCATTCCACAGATATAGTAGTAATTGACATTCTTCCAGTCTTTGGACTATGTCTCTCTCCCGTGATTTCACGGCCAAGATAGGAGGCTACATGTCTCTTGATTGGTCCCATCTGATTCTACGGACCAAGTATGGGTCTAAGATGAAGGTATTATCAGAACCCCTCACCAAGGAACATATAATGGACCAAGCGTCTCTCAGGATTTGAGGCTTCCCACACCATGATCACCCGAGAAGAGGAATCATATATAGAGGATGGTAACCTTCAAAGCGGTAGTTATTTAGCCAACCTCCCCCCCATGGATCCCTTTGGGAACTTTGATTCAACTGGTTTGGGCACTTACGTCATCTTCGACGAAGACTCCATGATTCCAAAGGTGGTAAAAGAAGAGGATAGAAGAGAAGGGAGTCCCATCAGGATTCCCAGATATGGACCCTACATTTTGATGGAGCTAAAAGAAAAAATGGCTCAGAGCTGGGATATGCTTATCATCCCCAAGCGGAAAAAGAAGATACTTCAGGTGTTTCACTTCTAGTTCACCTGCACCACCAAATAACAAGAGAGAGTGAAAGCCTTAGTACATGGCTTGGCCATGACACAAAAGGAGGGCATCAAATAGTTGAGAGTCTTTGGTGACTCGGAGTTGGTGGTGACACAAGTAAGGAACACCACCACCACAAAAAATCCAAGAATGAGGTCCTATCGACATAGGGTGTGGGATCTCATCAAAGATTTTGAAGCCTTTAATATCAAGGTTATTCCTCGAGACCAAAATATGGAGGCTGATAGGATGGCTTTAATCGGGTCACAATTCAACCCGATCCAGACTTGATAGAAATGAAAGTACAATAAAATTGATCATCCACCCATCTATACCCGATAACATCGATCATTGGTAGGTTTTTAACAATGACCAACAGATTATACACTTCCTCCAGCAATCCGACTAGTTTGCGAACCAACTCCAACCCAAAATTGAAGAAGCTTATGGAGATCAGATTATTCAGTTGAAGACAAAAAAACTTCCAAAAGGGTTAATAACACTAGAGAGCCTTTTTTATTCTAATGATGCTAATTCAGATCAAGGAGGTTCACAGTGGTTAAGGAGGATTACGTCGAGCTAGAAGTGACTAATGGGAGGAAGCTAAAAGTTGGGAGATTAGTCACCCAAAGGAAAGGGAAAGACTTGTGGCTCTATGCCATAAGTATGAAAAAGTGATGGCTTGGATGTATGATGACCTACATGGTTACAACAAGGATATCATCCAACACACCATTGACCTCGAAGAAGGAACTAAGCCCATACGCTAGAAAGCGGGCCCGTGAACCCAAAGATAGAATCCCTCATGGCCGAGGAACTTAGAAAGCTCCTAGAGGCCAAAATAATCTTCCCTATCAAGCACACAACATGGGTTTCTAACCTAGTTCTAGTAAGGAAGAAAAATGGTGAAATTTGGCTCTGTGTAGATTTCAGAGACCTAAATAGAGTGTCCCTTAAGGATCACTATCCCTTACCCTCCATGGAGCAGATATTACAAATAGTTGCAGGCTTAGAGAGATTCTCTCTATTGGATGGTTTTTCAGGCTATAACCAGATATGGCTCATGGAAGGAGACCAACATAAGACCACTTTCACGACAAAGTGGGGAACCTTCGCATACATGTGAAAATGCCATTTGGACTCACAAACATTTGGAGCTACCTTTCAAAGAGCCATGGATGTCACGTTTGGAGCATGATGATCAATAAGGTAATTCTTATATACCTAGATGATCTCACGGTATTTACCAAGATGGTGGAGGATCATTTTGATGCCTTGGAAGCCATATTTGAGAAGTGCCAAGAATTTGGGATCTCCCTGAACCCAAGGAAATGTGTTTTGAGTACCCCAGGGAAAACTCTTGGGACACATTGTTTCAAAGGAAGGAATCTCTATTGATCCAGAAAGAGTTGAAGCCATCCTGGGACTACCCTTACCAGTCAATAAGAAAGTGGTCCAATCTTTCTTAGGAAAGATCAATTTTGTCAGCAAGTTCATTTCAGACTTTTGGACAATCCACCCGATCACGCTAATGCTCAAGAAGGACCTTAACTTCAAATGGACCACTTGAAGGCCATCGGCCTTTGAGGTAATTAAGGGGCTATCACATCCACCCCTAGTACTGCGCAACCCCAACTTCTCAAAGGATTTCATCATGTATGTATATGGGAGTGAGCATAGCATAGCATCCATGTTGACACAAAAAGGAGAGTCTCAAGGAGAGGAACATCCGGTCACCTTCTTTTCAAAAAATCTCCATGACTATGAAACCAGGTATAACTTTGTAGAAAGACAAGCTTACACTATAGTCAAGGGTCTAAAGAAATTTAGGCACCTTGTCACCCATAGTAGAATCAAGGTTATGGTGGCACACTCTAGCATCAAGGAATATATAACAGAGGGTGAGATAATAGATAAAAGAGCTAACTAGATCACTAAGATCTTCGAATATGACATTGAGATAAAGCCTACAAAGCTAGTATGGGGAAGGGGCCTATGCCAATATCTTACACAAGACCCCATGCCCCTGACTAATGACGAGCCCGAGAAGATACTCTATATCCAAGAAAGTGACTCTAATAGTTGGGTCTCGATAGATCCGCTTCATGCAAACAGGGAAATACCCAAGCCATCTCCCTCTCAAAAAGAGAAGGTACTATAGGCAAATAGGGATCCAAGTTCACCATGATTGATGATTTCCTTTTCAAAATAAACTTTAATGGGATCCTACTCAGGTGCCTGGAGAATGAAGAAGCTAAAAGGATCTTACATGAGTTGCACCATGGGAGCTTGGGAGGCCATTTTTCTACCCAAACCACAAACTATAAAAATCTTACAAGCAGGGTACTTTTGGCCAAGCCTGTTCACTTGAATGTCAAGTGGAAACAAACAAATGCATGGGATTTTCAAGTTTATACGGGCTTCGGAGGAATGCGGCATTACCTCTTAACCCCATCCTAATTGAGGAACCATTTGCACAATGGGGTCTAGACTTCATTGGTATGGTCAACCCAACTTTGAGTGCAGGCACAAATGGATCCTCACTACAACCGATTACTTCACCCGATGGGTGGAAGTAGTTCCACTAAAAGAGGCCACCGAGAATGTGATCTTGGAACTCCTACAGGATATCACTACCCACTTTCGGACCCCCACTATTATATATCAGATAATGCTAAGGCCTTTTTGGGGGCCAAAGTATCTGAACTTCACTAAAGGCATGGGATCTATCTGAAAACATCCTCCAATTATTACCCACAAGGAAATGGTCTGGCAGAATCCACTAACAAAAATCTGATCAAGCTCATAAAAAGGATGGGAAATGAGCATAAGAGGTTGTGGCATGAACATGTCAAAAAACCTTATGGGCTGATCAAATCACACCTAAACAGATCCTAAAGCCTCACCATATGAGATAGTTTATGGGAAAAGCGTTGTGATGTTGATTACCCTAGAAATCCCTACATTACAACTATTAAAACAAATTGAGATAGAGGAAAATGGGGCAATGCAAGTAAGACTCACCAAGCTAGTAGAGCTCCAAGAGAAGTGGGAGGCCACTCATGAAGCCATGATCATGCCATCACAGGTGGTGGTGAAAACCTAGTTCGATAAAAAATGTTGGAATCATAATTCCGAGTTGGTACTATGGTTTTGAAATGGGATGCAAGGGCTGCCAAGCCTAGAAATCATGGAAAGTTTGACCCCTTATGGACAAGACCCTTCAAAATCAGCGCATGCAAGTAGCACAACACTTTCAAACTTGAGACCATGGAAGGTGACCCCTTGGCGATTCTAGTAAATGGGATTCACTTAAAGCCTTTCCATTGAGTCTCTTCGTTTGAAGTATTGTATCATATGTATAGCTTTTTCTTTTCCTCACATTTTTTTTTTTGTTTTTTTTTTTTCCCTTTCAATAAATGTCTCGACACGTGTCCCTCATGGGACACCCTTGCCTCTTTTTGAAGTTTTGGAGGAAGTGCATCTTCCTAATTTTCCCCAAAGTTAATGATCCAACGTCTTTCTAAGATATTTGGGGAAAAAGATCAAGAATTGACGCAAAATCTCTCGAAAAACATAAAGTTTGGCACTTAGGGTCATTAAATCAAAAGGGTCATTATATGATGTGACTCTATATACATGAGCCATTACTCTACATAAGTTAAGGTAGTTATTTAAGACAAGCTTTGGGGCATCCAACAAATTCATTTCAAATGCTAAGAGTTTTCCACCCAGCCTCTCGAGTTTCGAGTAGACAAAAATCAGAGCCTTCTCCTAGTCCTAAAATCTGCCATGGTGACTTCCAGCTCTACACCACAAGTGAATTCTTATGCAGGGAAACCTGTGCCCCCATGCCCTCTTCACCCAAGGTTGAGGTTCCCAATGGGGATCACATTTAGTGACCCTTCCATAGTTTCAGACTTTTTGATGATGTCTTTGACCATGTTCTCAACAAAAATCCCAAAGCTCTGAGGGAGGCAACCCACACCAGTTTCTTAACTGGGGAATTCTGAGTCTTTTGGCTCAAGAATCTGGAGCACAACACTCACTCAATATATGGTGCCTCTCATGCACCCATACCTAGAGCTCGTATAGATGTGCGTGAGCTATTTCAATACCGACACCAATGTCATCCAGGAAGAAGCATAAAGGTGGTAATCACACCTCAAGCTATTAGAGACATGTTGGCCCTAGTCTATGACCCATGGCCAGTTTCTATAACATGGCCAAGCTCCAAAACATCTGGGCTCAATGCTAGAACAAATCTTCATTCCTCGATAGGGAGTTAAGATATACAGATTCAGGTGGTTCGGGAACCAAGCAGATTCCCCATTCCCCTGAAGTCACTAATGGTGGATTCTCAAGATGCCTACTCCATGTTAACATTCATTTTCAGCCAAGATTCAGATAGAAATGTCCATGATTGGAAAATAGTGGCCTATTCAGAATGAGGTCCATGAAGAAAGAGTAGACGTACCATTTTGACTTCACCAAAGTCATTTCGAGTCTATTTGTGAGCAATTAACCATGTTCCCAGTAAGCTCTACCTTCAAGTATTCCTCATATTTGTTCCACCTCATTTTATATCAGAATTCCCAGTACCTCAGCCAAGTACATGGCTCTAACGCTATGGGATGTGGAGGTAGACCCCCAAAATATCATTCCAGTGTCCACTTGGACTCATGTGTTGTCCTCACTCATCGGACGTATATGAATTTTTTTAACTCTTTTGTGGAGCCCCTCCTACATGAATTTGACCCAGAAGGGGTCAACAATAGAATGAATAGCTCTGTTTAATCCATCCTCACAGATCCCTTGCACCCTTGCGATTATTTTTTTGGGGTAGGACATTCTATGATTCAGCTGCATGGTTTCCGAGATGAATCCTTTATGCTCCCAGGGTCCTCACAACACGGGTGGTGGGTCTAGAGATAGCCAGTAACTAGTACTCTTGGATGTTGAATTCAGCTCCGGTCGAAAAAAAGAAGGCACTTTTTGACCTCCCCTTGAGCAAGGGAGGAATTAATGTGATTAAAAGCAAGGCGGAGCATATGCTCACACAAAATCTAGCTTCCTATGGCTTCACCCTAATTCAGGACTCATGGAGGTATGACCCGGATGGGACGATGGCCTCCACTTTAGTTCGAACAAAGTTTCAAACTCCTACCAAGCACGAGTCCAAGAAATTTTTTGAAGACAGGTGGTCCCTCGGGTAAAGTCACCCGACATGTTCATCGAGCTCAATGACATTCCAATTCCAGAGTGGGAGTCATTCCACCCAGTTCCATCATAGGTATGACCCCACCCTCACAATGACACAGGACTTAGAGCCCTGCGTAACAAGGAATGGAGCATAGAAAAAATTGAAGATATTGGAAGTATAGGCAGGAGATCAGAAAAACCACCCTCAATTTTGAGGGCATATCTAGTGACGAACAATGGGAGGATTTTGGGATGTAGATCATGGGTCGACGTGGAGAGTGAGGAGGTAGAGATAATCACCAAGGTGTAGCCGAACTACCACATAATCCTCCGAGGGCCATCTCAAATGTAATTTCTAGAACAATCCACACCCTCCACTTCTCAATCAAGATCCTTTGGTTCAAACACCCACACCATACTCACATCGGTTCCTAGGGTGGGAAACCGGTGGAGGAGATCGCCGTTGAGCCCCCACACAAAAATTTAAATTTGGTCGAGACCCTGCATCTCCTCCCCCTCTCCCTCCTCTTGGGGATACTCTTTTCAATCTCCTCCTCCACCACCATTTTCCCCTTCAAGGGGTATCCCCTTATCGGTCACCCCATCCCAGACACTCCCTCCTCTCGGAGCCTCTCTTTTGCCTCAACATCCCCTCCACCATCCCAAATTTCTCCCCCACGTGGTGACAGGCCCTTCTTTAGCTCTGGTAACCTCATAGCCTCAACCACCTATGTTATAATCCCATATGGTCTCCACCACTCGGGTTCCCATTCGCAAGTAGGTCATGTCCCTTCTCCCTCAAAATTTTTAAGTCAAGGAAGCAAAAAAAGTAACCTAAGATAGCAGAAAGGAAAAGCAAAAGAAGAAAGAAATGTCAACAGGGAGTGATGAAGCAGATGCATTCATTATATGACCATCAAAAAGTTAGTCCCCGCAGTGTCCAAACCCACAGAGCGAGATGCAACCCAATGACTATTCTATCAAGCATGGCCGTCGTGGTCGACCTTACGAGTTCCCGCCTCGGGATAAGGTCAAGCTAATGAACAAAACTATTTGTTGTAGTCACGACAGACTACCTCAAGCTTAACAACTAGCTCAAAAAGGCAAACTAGCCTCCGTCGAGTAGAAATCATCGTGGCCAACCAACAAGCCGAGATTAAAGGAAAAGGCAAGGAGATCAAATAGCTCTGTAAGGAGTTAAAGGAAGCTCCATCACGAGAAGTCCTTATGGCTTCTTAGGTGGAAGCTAAGAATCATCCCTCCAACAGGAGGTTGATTAAAGAAAGGTGGAGGTGGCTACGCTCTAGGGAAAGTTACACGCTATCAAAGAAGAGAGTGGCATTGAATTATATTCCACTCACTCCCTTATATATACACCATCTCTCTTGATCTATAACATTGAATTCTATTCCACTTATTTTTTCGAATCTTGAGTTCTCATATGCATGCACATTGCTTTCATAAAATTTTCTTAATTTAATCTCGTAATTTCTTTATCTTTGTTGAGTGTAACTATTTGATGCACGCGGACTCCTCCAGTCCTTGTCCTTCACCCCTCCATCATGGTATATGAGCTTAGGGACCAAAATTGTGTTGGTTGCAATAGTCGTTTAATACTCACCTTCATGTAGTTGTTTATGAAAATTCTCTTTCACTTGTGCTCTACTTGCATGTTCAAGGTTCTCGTGGTTGGTTTTTTTTTTTGTGCTTCTTGCTTGTTTTACGTGTTTTTAGGATCTAGAGATTGCAACATCCAAAAGCATGTAAGTTTGAGTTTTGTTTCAAGGGTTGAAAGGCTACCGTAATGACCAACTCGACCCAACTCGCGAGATAGAACCAAGTTGTCAAAAATAACTCGTGCATTACCTTGAGCATCTTGGTCCCGTCGACTCACCCTTGACTCACCCGCTCCTTACATTAGCTCGGTGGTTCATAGCTCAAGGTCTCATCCTGCCTTGGTTTTTAAATTTGTTACTCATGTTTATGCACCTTATCTCGGACTAGTAGCTTAGGTTCCATCCTCGAGGGATTCTGATTTTTGATACTTGTAACTCTCGGTGATGTCTCATGCATTCTCACCCAGCTCGGGTTCACTGCCGGATATCTGTTGCCTCCATTTGGATCGACCACTCATTGTTGACCCGGTTTGGACGGCGATAACTTAGGGGTTCCTCTGTTTGACTCGATGACTTGTGCACCATTTTGAGCTCTGCTACATATCTGCACCGCTCAATCCATCCATCCTTACCTTGGCGAATTCACGTTCAATGTGTATAGTCAACTCATGCTTTGAGGTTACTCGCAGGCTTGTATTGCAGAATGGGATCGCATCAACTTGCTCTGGGTTTTTGTCCTTGCTTTTGTTGGGTCGATCATGTTCGGATGATCTCTTGTTAGCCATTTGTGGCCAACTATGGACTGGTGTGTATACCACCGTGATGGTATCGAAGTTGGCACCGTTACATGCCCATAGGATCCTCCACCTCCTTTGCCACAACCGTTACACCGCCCACTTGGACCCGCACACCACCATTACCTAAAACATGGGCCCTCCTCCATCCTTCGTCAATGACCGTTTCTTTACACATGGTAGCTCAACCTTCACCTAATTGTGTAGTCATTGCAACTTGGCGTGGAATCTTTACATATTTCCAACCACATTTGGCTCAAATTGAAATCCACCAACTTGGCATGTTGAGTCCTACACACCTAGCTTGCATGACGTAGTACCAACTTAGCGAATCAACAAGCCAACTCACCTCCTAGCCAACTTGCCAACCAGCTCGCCAAAATGATCCGGCTCAACACCCTCTCTAAGGAAATTTTGTTTCTCTCTCCACCTTTGCTTTCTTTTTTTTGCATATTAATTATTAATTAATTTATCTCAGTAACTAAAGAGGATAAGTAATTTTTGAGGGAAAATCATCTCCTTTTTGGTGTTTATTGGCTTTGTGCGGCCCACCTATTGGAAACCCACCCTTCCACATTCAAAATGGGGTATTTGTTTCTAGCTCTTTTTCCTTCCAAACCTTAGTTGTACACATTTTTTCCCATGGATCCTCTTGCATGTTCCATTGCTCACCCCTTTTAACTACCTAGAATGGTTGGATGCTATATATTTTTCTTGAAAAGAAACAGATCTTTTTGGATAACCATAGGTTTGCAAGCTGAACCTACGGATGCAATAAAAAAAGGAAAAATGTCTTGACAATGAAGCGATTGTATTTATATCCCTTTGTGTGTCTCTAGAACTACACTTCCAAATTTCTTCTACAAAAACACCCAAGGAAGTTTTAGATTCTCTACACAAACATTTTGGGAAACAAGATGAAATGAGAGGACATGAACTTGAAAATGAACTAATCAGCCTTAGTCCCAACAGTTTTGACACCCTTCAAGACTTCTTCACCAAGTTCAAATCACTCAGATTGTAGTCTGGTAGCTTGTGGGATAGAAAAAAAGGAACTACAACTTATTCTACCAGTCCTTGCAAAACTTGGTCTTGAATACTCATTTTTCTCCACCTTTCATATAATAAAAATGGCACCTAGTAAAAGTTGGTCTATGCCCTCACTTGATGAGTTTATTTTTGATTTGGTCAGGGAACAAGATAAATTGATTCAGATGGGAACCTTGAAATCCACAAAATCCCATGCTCTCATTACTAGACAGGAAAAAAGCAGAAAGCTTCATAGCAGATGAAACATGACAAGGATCATGAAAAGAAGGACAAATAAAAAATAAACTCTTCCACTTCCTCTTCAAGTTCCAAACCTCCCAAAGAATGATTCAAAAGTGGGTACTAAAATGGTAGGCATTATTAAGAAAAGTTCTTGAATAAAATATTGATCTCCTCACTAATGCTTGAAAAACACAATATCGAATTCCGATTCCCTCAAATCATCTTCATCATCTCGGGAGAATTCTAAGGAGAAAGAGAGTGAAAAGGGAAATTGAAAGAGAAAGACAAGGGAAAGAATCAAACAAGGAGAAACCAAAGGGAAGAGCTCTAGTGACATTTGTGTCACCTAATCCTACATGGATCATTCATTCAGTGCAACGATCATCACATGGCCTCATCGGACATTTAGTTTGATTCATTGGAGCCATGTGATATGTCTTCTATTCATCTTGGTGATAACACTCTCACACGAGTTTTTCAGAGAGGATTAGTTGAAGTGAGTGGTGGTACTTTGAACAATATTTTGAGTATCCCTTCACTTTCTACCAATCTTCTTTCATTTTATCGAGATCACCCACCTTGGACAAGGCATGCAAGCCGAGTTCACTCTGGACTCGGTTTAGTCGAGTCTCGATTAGCGATTGCGTGCTGACCTTGAACTTGGGCTCCTCCATATGTGATTGAAATGCTTAAGAGAGCATCTTTCTTATGTGTAAGAAGGCTTCTTCCTTCCTAAATAATGACCAAAAAAGAGATCTTCTATTGCCACTATACTCGATATCTTGCGTGCAAATATTTATTTAGATCATCAACATATTGCATCATAGGGCCCTAAGGTATATGCCTTGGCTTTCATTTCTTCCCATGGGTTCTTGTCGAAAAACCTAGTGCAAGGGTTTTCTCCATGCTACCTGCTTCTTCTTCACCAACATTCTTTTATTCTTTCGCCTTGCGCTCTACCTCTTTCTTGAAATTGTGCTCTACTGATGCACTCCACCTCACGCTTAATATTTTTCTCTGCCTCATGTTTCTCAATATGCTCCTACATTTCCTCCAAAATATGAGTAATAGGCACTTCATGAACTCCTTCTTCTAGCTCCTTGAATAAGGAGATTCATAATGATGTTATTATTACAGGTTGGTATAGCTGACCATCACACTCGGCTATATTCATTCTCTTACTTTTCTCCTCCTTTATATTCTTCATCCGACTCAATTGGACTTGAGGATACTTGAGCCCAATTCTAATGTTGAGGACATCACTTATAACATAATTGATTGTCATGATGGGAACCCACCTCCACCATCCACTTATCTCTTGCCACATCTTGAGGAGTTGTCTCTTGATTCGCCTACTTCTGGTTCACTTCAAACATTTCAGGAGCAAGCACTACGATTCAAAACTCATCAGGAATTGGGCACACTTCTTCATAGTTTCAAGATATTCCACCTTCCTTCCTTGCCACTACATCGGGATCTGCATTTCTTCATGAAGCAGCTAACATTTCCACTTCACGTATAAAACATTATTCCTTAGATTGGAAAAACACCTTGTCACTATGGGGGTCTTCTTCCTCCTCTTCACTTAGCACAGGGTGGCTCATTACTAGATCATCTTCTTGGGAGGCTAGATAAACTTCTTCTCTCCTTCTTCTTCTTAGTAGTTTAGGAGATTTTTCTATCTCTTGTAAGTGGAGGTTTTTGCCACTGGGTTTTCCATCACTATTTGAGATTTTTGTTGTGTAAGGGTACCTCATAAGGCTTGTGGATGGGACCCATTTTTCCTTTGTGTGTGTTTTATTGACTTTCTTTGCCCCATCTTAAGTTTTGATAAGGGGGTGTTAGTGTAGGTGGTATTTTCATCACTTAGTTAGTTATTTAGTATAATTCCACCTCACCGGGTGAGTCATCTTGCTTAGGTGGACATAGAACTAGGTGGAATTTTAGCTATGGAAGATTCCTTTTATGGGATCTGTCATATGTGTAAGTGTCACATAGGAGTTACTTTTTTCTTTGGGAAAGTAAATCCTCTTCTCCATCATGGAAGCATATTTTTCTTACATGGAGTTACTCACTCACTCCCCTATATGTACACCATCTCTCTCTTGATCTATGTCATTGAATTCCATTCCAATCCTTTTTTTGAATCCTGAGCTCTCATATGCATGCACATTACTTTAATAAAATTTACTTGTTTGAATCTAACAATTTCTTGATCTTAGTTGACTGCAACTATTCGATGCACATGGATTCCCTCTAGGTCTTCATCCTTTATTCCCTCTAGGTCTTCATCCTTTATGCTGCTCTGCCATCGTGACACCTGCCTCCACAGTTGGTTTTGTCATCGTTTTCCTCCACGTATTTGGTTTTCGGTTACGTTATGCAGGTACTATTTCAAAAGACTGTTGCTGTTTCTAAGGACTCTGGTGCTCTGGATTTGTCACCCATACTTCGTCACCTCCTCTATCGAAGATTCAAACTTTTGACAGGTAATTCACTTGTGGAATCTCCGGGCTGCTGTAACTTTGTATTTTTCCATTTCACACAGTTCAGATGCCCAATAGATACGGACTATGGAATTTATGCATGATTTCGACGATTATAAGGAGAAGGAGAAAGAAGACAAAAAGGAGCCAACAACTATTTACAAAATATCTACAAAATATTTAAAAGTCAAAAGTTGACTTTGGGGCAATTTGTGGATAACAACATCTCATGATGCAACATGGATGATGTCATCATTTGTGCCAACATTCTTTTAAATATTTTACAAAAATGGGATAAATCCCAGGAGGAAGGAGCCTATTCATCATCATCCCTTGGCTGGAAAGGAGTGTCCTGCTTTACGCTCAGGAGAGGAAATGTGAAATTGAGCTCGATACTCCATGAACTTGCTGACCATCATTTGAAGTTGATCCTGAGCGGGACCTTTGGTGTGATCCCGATGACTTTGCAAGTCTCCCATTCATCTCTGAGTCTTTCGGGAGTTTGAAGTATTCATTACCTACCTCCATCAGGTATCCAACAAAGTCACGGTAGGCCAGAAGGTTGTTGATAGATTCTATATCAAAAGTGGCCTCTGACTCTAAACCTGCGACGTGATTCCTTTGAAAAGCTGAATAGTGTCATCTACCTTCCTCAAGGTGTATGATGGGGTGAGAAAACTTGGAGACATCCTTAAGATGATCTGCTCCATTTGATGCATTGCATCCAAGGCTTCCTCCTTGATTTTGTCTATTTTCTCCAGACAAACTCCATTTGAGTCAACTTTGATAGTCTAAAGCGCAAGGACTTTATTGGGTGCTCTCGGGTGATCGAAGACACCAAATTTCATTAAGTCATCATTTGGGAAGTCGAGCATCTTACGGAATGTCTCGTGTTACAACTTGGCATGGTCAACTCTTGAGAGATAGGTCCTGCTTATTGCACTGGAGTTCCTTGTTAGCTTGATCTATATTTTGATACTGAGCTCTGTGAACTTTGTAATCACTTCCTCACTATCTTTGAGGATCTTCTCTCTCAGGAGGACACTACTACACCTTGCTCACAATCTTGGCATACTCATTTATCTTCTCCTAACTAAGGGCTTTAGGAGTTTCGGTGGCGGCTACAGGAGGTGCATTGCCCATCTTTTGCAGGGCTTGGAGAAGATGCTTGTTTTGCTCTTTTTAATATTCTCTTCTCTTCCTTTGCTTCTTGAAGCTTTTTGCAAAGGGCATCCACTTTGGATAAGGCCTCTCCTTGCGAGGCTTTACGGATGTTCCCATTGTGACTGAGTCACTGTAAAATCTGTAGGAGACAGATCTTTTTCTCCTTTGTGGGATCAGGGTATGCGATCTCCATAACTCTTTCACCTGAAGCACTTTGAGAGAAGCGGGTTATAGCCTTTTGCTTCTTAGCCCCTTTAGTTGGAATAACGGAGAAGTCCATAGGTGCAATAGGGACTTTCCTCTTGTGTTGACTCAGGTGTTTGGAGATCCATTCTAGACTTAGGGGAGTGGGACTAGAGGAAGAAGAGGAAATGGGGTGGAAGAAGGAGCAACTACAGTGGACACGGGGAAATGTGTCGAGACACTCGGTGGTGGCATTGAGAAAGAAGCCAACCCTCCAATGCTCATGGGGTAGGAGTCACCTTGTAGGAGAGAAACCATGGGGGTGGAAGGGATCTGTGAGATGAGGGAAGAAATGTTGGGGGACAGATCCGCGAGGGAAGAGAAGATGGAGGAAGAGGGAGGGGAATGGTAGAAGGCGGGGAGAAGACACAACCAAAGGAGTGGTTGGTTGAGTGACATGAGGAGGGGAAGGAGGAGCGGGAGAGGGGATGATGGGAACCTCACCAGTTGTAGTAGTGGCAACATCCTGAGTGGATGTGCCCATTGGAGCACTTACCGCTTCTTCTTCTTCTGGGATATCAGGCTTACTACCTGCTCCTCGGTGGCGGAAGGAGGGCTCTCAGGAATTTCCTCCTGAGCAGTGCTTGGCTCTCCCTCTTTATCTTTTCCTTTGCCTTTAGGCAAGTGCTTTGGCTTGGTGGGTGCATTACCCAAGGGAGACGTGGTAAAGTCTACTCCAAGGTAGATGAGACTATTTTTCTTGCACCAATGCTCAGTGCGTTGCAGAGTGCCTTTGACCCTTTCCTCAATAGTCTGAGGTGCCTTGTTTCTATCGATTTCAGCAAAATGGCCAATTGTCCCCATCCGTGTCTAGATAAACTTGATCAACCTCTTGATCAGTTGCTTGGAAAGCCCTTTGGGACAATGGCCACACCATATTGAATGATCTCTGCCAGGGCCAGGTGGGAGTGATCCTTTCATCTGAGCTCGACTTCATGATATAGATCGATGTAGATATCTTGATCTGAGGGATGTGAATTGGATCGAGCTTTTCCCTTGGAAGGAAATCACGAGGATCAAAGGTTGGCCTCGTAGGAAATTATGCTTTAAGTTGAGCAATTCAAGCTCTGCAAACATTTCCCGGGCTTTGCTTTGTGAAGTGCAGGTGTACCTACCTTGTGAGGGGAATGGAGTTCCACCCTTCTTTCTTTTCAAACACTTCTCATGGTATGTGATAAGTTGTCTAGATAGCTCCAATAGGATCAGCTTGGGTCCCGCATACCTCGGCAACTTGGTGGGCTCTCCCAAGAAGTTGGCGGCTCTTGAGATAGGTGAAAGTGGGGAATTGCGTGAATAACGCTCCCCACTTCTCTGTGGTGGATACCACACTTTTGGTCATCTGACCGTGAGTCATATTGGGCCTCAAGAGGTAGATGACGCCGTAGAAGAAGGCATCATTGATTTTGTTGAATTGTGCTATGCTATTTTCCAGTCTTAACTCTAGGATAGTACTCGTATATTTTGACCTGGGGCCATACCCCACATCGACTCAATGCTGGGTAGTCCCTCTCTGAAGGAGCGAAACATATACCACGTAGGAGTTCATATAGAACTTCCCAGTTGTTGAAAGTTGTTGAAGTACTTTCCTCGAGATTGTGCTACTTGATAATCTCTCCCCATTCAAAACATTGATCAGGAACATTTTTGCTCATTGTTTCTAAATATCTGAGCATCCACTTGTGAAAGTAATGGGCATCGGGAAGCCCAAACACCCTACTCAGGAAAGTGATGGTGTCACTCAGCTCCTCTGAAAAGTCACTGCGATGAATGACTTGTGGCCACCTACTTACCACCTTCTTGTTTTTGAGGTACACCTCATTCATCAGCTGCATGCATTTGTCTTCATTTTCATTCCATGTCTTCATGCAGTCCTCTTGGCTTACTGCTACAAAATGTTGGTGGTGAGGGATACCCAACATGATCTCAAAATGCCGGGCAGTGAGGTTGATTATTACCTCACCCTTCTCATTTTCGACACATCTTGTGTCTTTATTGTAACAACAGCCCACCAACATCATGAACTCGTTGTTGATTGCGCTCACGGGAATCCCTGCAGCAAAGTGCAGACCACTGCCGACCAATTTATCCATCCATGGGCTACCTGTGACCTTCTTGGTTCTGGCCCAGAAGTCCTCCATGTCAATGTGACCGAGTTCTGAATCTCTTGATATCCAGGTCACACTCTGCAAGGGATTCAGGCATCCTGACCCTTTGGTATTTATATTTCATTTCTTCTTCCATTAGCTTGGCTTTACCCTTGGACTTGGTTGGCTTCTTACTCGATGAAGACATGTGTGAATCTGAGTTCAGCTGTTGATCTGCAAGAAGAATCAGGGAAGTCCATCATAGAAGAGCCATGTTAGCTTGTTAAGTCATCCATCAAAGCTTACGAGAATGAAAAGTTAGCAATTTATGAGTCTTTGGGCGCAAGGCACGGCTCTCTTTGCAGGTTGCGGGTCTCGAAAAAAGCAAGGCACACTTTGGGAACGTGTTGCGTGGGAGGAAACAATGCGAAAGGGGCGTGGGGCACGGAAAGACTACACACAACATTCAGATGTTGGTGTCAATGGATGTGCGCTTGCGCCATATGAAGTGTTTTAACTGGGCACAAATTTATTTGGTGTAGCAAGGTCTCAGGGTGCGCCATTGGCGCATATGTGGTAGATGCAACATTAAGGTGAGGTGTGCCAAGGGTTTAGCTTGCGTGGTGTGAGAAGGGTTTGCACAACATTCAGATGTTGTTGTAGTTGTATGTGCTGTGCACTTGCATTTGCACTTGTGCTTTAAGGAATTTTTGTAGTTTTTACACAGGCGCGAGAAGAAGCTTATGCCACATGCGGGGATAGTGCACCATGGCGCAGTGTGTGTTTAATGTAACAATAATGAAACTTGCGCGAAGGAAAGACAGTGGGCTGTTTTTGCAAAAATTTATGATTTTCACTCTCTTTGCTTTGTGGTTTTGATGGCTTTTGACGGAAAAATCTTAGCAAAGTAGAATGGAAGGAAAATGAGTTTGAGTAGTTTCATGGTAGAGGTCTTCCAGATTTGTAGATCTGGAAGGAGGATGGAGAATGGTTTTGGAGCTGAGTATTTGGATTTGCAAAATGGGTTGGGATTGCATTATCTTCTTAGGTTCATTGTTATTTTTAACAATCCTAATCACCTAAACCAACAGAAAAACCACAACAAAGCCACAAGAAAAGCAAGGACCACTTACCAGGAATATATAACGATAAAGGAGATGATGTGGGATCCACGAATGTGACAAATGGCAACACATAGGGCTGATAGGAATGCTGAAAAGTACAGAGGAATAAATTTTCACATTTTTGAATTGTGAAAATGACAGGTCGACGCGCCTATATATAGAAAAAGGTGTAATAAATGTGCCACCAAATTTTTCTATGGCGCACTTAGGGAGATGTCGACACGAAAATATTTGCACCATGGCACAGACTTTTGAAGTGTCGACACTTTGTGTTTTCAGCGCCTTGGCGCACCATTGAAGAGGCGCAACATTTGGAGTGTTGACAAGTTGGCGCATGCGCCTTGGCACCTTTGACAGGAGTGCAACATTAAGAGGTGCAACATTTGGAATGTTGACACTTAATAGAATGTGCCAAAGGAATAGAGGGGCTGCGATTTTGGTTGATGTAACGTGAAAGAAAACTGCTACCCAACCCAAAAAGGTTGAAAATGACCAAGTTCTAAAAACTATATTTTCCGGAAAGGGATTTTATGCCATTCCGAATGTTAAGAGACCTCAAGGGGACCAAAATGGAAATTTTGGTATGGTTACCTACAAAATTGCCCTTGTCAATTTTACAGGATAACAATGGCTCTTTCTGGGGACTAACTTTGAGTGAAGCTTAAGGGTAGAGAACCCCAGATCAACATGTGCCTATCCATTGGGCTGGAGAGTCAAAAACAAGGGCGATGAAAAAAAGGAAGGAAAACACACAACCAACAAAAGCAAACACATGACAAAAACAAACACACAACTAAAGCAAACTGTATAAAGAAGAGAGCAAGCTCTACTTCCTGAATATTTTGAGATGTTGCCCGCTATAGGGAAGCGGGAGCTTAGTTCCATCCAGATATGAGAGATAGAAGCTATTCTCTCCATTGAGCTACTTGATCTTGAAAGGCCCTCTCCAAAGAGAGTCGAATTTCCCATGCATGCCCTTTGGCTCTCTTCGCTTGTCCCATAAAAGGATGAGATCTCCCACTGAAATTCCTCTACTTAGCCTTTTTATCAAATAGTCTCTTGACTTGATTCGATGTTCGGTGATCCTGTCAAACCACCCTTACTCTCTTTTCTTCAAGTTCTATTAGATACATGATCCTCTTTTCTAGAGAATTCTGGAAAGTCTCATCCTCGATCGCTCGTGCCAGCGTAGAGAGGGGGAGTTCGCGAGAAATGGGGAGCTCAGTGTCGATTCCATATAACACTTGAAAAGGTGACATACAGAGATCTCTTGGAGTAATACGATCTTACCCACAAAGCATCATACTGATGACTTGTGCGGGACCGCTGATTCTCATCGACTAGCTTCCGTATGATGGTGGCACTAGGTTCTTATTACTTGGATTCTACGCTACCATTTCCTGGGGGTAATAATCGAGGCATGGGCCAAGGTTATCCCATATTCATAGAAAAAAGCTGATAACTTCCCATGAGGAGAAGTTGGAAGCATTATCAACAACAATGATCTTGTGTGGGATGCCAAACCTCACGATGATATTTTCTTTGATGAAGTTGCTGAAACAACTTGAGAGGTGGCATTCTTAACGGTATGGCCTCCACCCATTTGGTGAAGTAATCTATTGTTGTTAGGACATAACTATGTCTGGCACTTGATTGGGGATGTAGTGCTCTGATAAATTCAATTCCCCATTTCTTGAATGGTTCGTCAATAATGAGCGGGCACGAGGGGAAAAAAGCAACCAATTTTGGTTTGCCAACAAAGCTGTTGGCGAGCTCACATTTTGCTACCCGGTGGTTGTATCATCTTGAAATAGTGTTGGCGGTAATACCTAGCCGGATGATCTTATGTGCTTTTTACGGATGAGGAGAAATGACCGCCATGAGGCCGAGTCATGAAAATTTTCAAGCAATTTGATCTGTTGTGGTTTGTCAACGCATCATGAAGATGCCATCAATACCGCACTTGTATAAACCGTCATCCCATATGACATATCTGCTGCCACTGAGCTTCTGTCCACTTTTTCTTTGAAGTTAGATGAGTTGGGCACTCACCGTAAGTGAGAAAGAAAGCAATGTCGAATACCATTCGTCATCTAGTTAGTTGCAAAAATAGGACCATAGGTAGAGAATCAACTTTCTCAGTGACCCTGCGCTCATCGATGCAATCAACTTCCTCTTTAGGGACCTCTGAATCTTTGTTTTCAGCCATAAGCTGACATAGGCCCTTGCCTCTTACCAGCTTGGTTGGTTTTATGTCTAGATCATACTCTGGACCTTCAGATCCAATTCCTCGTAAGCTCCTAACTCCTGTTGAGTTAGGATAGACTTAACTTGCCATGTCGGGAACCAGCACTACCATAGAGAGTTTAGGATGTAGTACGGAAGTTCTTGACTACTTTGACCACTTTGAAGGCATGTTTTCTAAGCTGAGACATCTTGATTCATGAGGCTTGAGAGGAGCTCATGAAAGTGATTGGGGATTGACATCCTCAAAGTTCTTTTGCATTAAGATGGCGATACGGTATGCACGAGATGCATAACTGTACATGATAAAATCCTTGGAGAAGTCGGGACATACCAGGATGGGTGCATGGGCAACGGAGGCTTTTATATCCTCGAATGATGCCTTTCCTTCTTCTCCACTATGGAAAGTTTGTGACCCTTTCATCATATTTGATATGTGACGAGTCTTTTCAAATGAAGTCGGGAACAAAGCGTCGAGAAAAATTCACCTTTCTGAAGAAGGAGTGAACACGGTCTTGCTTGTGGGTAAGGTAAGGCTCTGAATAGCCTTAACCCTTTTGACATCTATCTTTGTTCCTTCCTTGCTGACAACGTGTCCCAACAACTTTCCTTGATGACCCCCAAAAATAGACTTTTTGGATTTAGGAAATCCGTGTTCTCGGCATCTAATCAATACTTGCTCGAATGATCACAATGATCACTTCACTTTTTTGAGAACACAGTTAAGTCATCCAAATAAACTATGATGACCTTTCCCATCATACCTTTGAATGCAAAGTCCATCGCTCACTGAAAGGTGGCACCAGCATTGGTCAAGCCAAAAGGCATCCTGTTGTAGGTGAATGTGCCCCAGGGAGTAGTGAATGTTGTTTTGAATCGGTCTTCAGGTGAGACTTGATCTGATTATAGCCCAAAAACCATCAAGCATGGACAACATCTACTGAACTGAGTTACTACTGCATAGAGACTTGATCCATTATGGGCGGCGGGTAGTTGTCCTTGAGGATGCCTTTGATTCAGATTGCAAAAATCTATGCATATGCGTATCTCGCCATTCTTCTTTCATATGGGCATGATGTTTGTGACCCAGGTACTATGATGGATAGGAAAGATGATTCTCACATCCAACATTTTCTGTATTTCTACCTGGATGGTGCCCGAGATCTTGGGATTGTAATGTCTCTGTTTCTGGCGAAAGGGTTTGACATCATCCTTTAACGGGATGTCATGTTGGACGTCCTTCGGCTTGAAAGACTTTAGATCGGCATAAGACCATGCCAATACGTCCATATATTTCTTCAGCAATTTGACAAACTTCCACTTTTCTTGGTGTACAACATTTCCCGATGTTCACAAACTACGGATCTTCTACAGTACCCAGGTTGACCGATTCGGTCTCTGGAGAGGAGTTAGGATCATCTTGTCACTTCTTCTTGACAAAATGATCATGTTTGTCAAACAATCATTCCAGAGAGACTAAACCCTTTGGAATTTTATTTCCCCTGAGCTGACATATGCCATCACCTTCTTTTGATTCATTCACTTGACCAGTGACAGATTCACGGCATGCAGAAGTAGATCCTTCAAAATGAAGCTCATTGAAATTTTCTACTTTCTCTAGAAAGGCAATAAGTGATTGTCATCGTTGAATACCTACCAGTGCTGAGAATTATCAGCACACTTGGGCGGAAGACTACCTCAATGGTATATGTGTTTGTTTTCAACCCTGGGTGAGGGAGCATAAGAGATGTTGAGATGGCCAATGAATCGGCCATGTCATTTTGAGCTCTTGGAATGGATTTTATTGAGAAAGCATCAAATTCCTCAATGTTGTCCCATACTACATTGCGGTAGTGCCTGTCTGTCATTTTTTTCACTTGGTACACCCCTTTTACCTAGTTGACGATCAGTTCGGCGTCACCTTGTACTTTTAGGTTCTTGATTCCTCTTTCTTTTGCAGCTTGCATACCGAGTAACAAAGATTCATACTCAGCGGTATTGTTTGTATTGAAAAACTACAATTTGAAAGAAAGAGGAAAAATCTCCTCTTCAGAGATATTAGGACAGCTCCAGCGCCACATCCACTCGTTGCACAACTGCCATCAAACTACAGTGTCCATATCTTGTTAAGGTCCTCCTCCTGGATGAGAACATCCATTTTATCAGACTCAGTGGATAAGAAGTAGTTCCCCATCCCTGATGATTCGAAGAGGATTTGGGCTTTGGGGTCATCAGAGTTGGTGACCAGGTACTTCTTTTGTGATTCGAGGCTCCATGTATGCATAACACCCTTGATGGGGATTACGGCTTTGGACCGAGTCCATATGAATCTCTCCACCAACTTCTCTGCAAAAGCTTCTCCCTAGTAGAATTCCATATGCTGCTGGGATATCAGCAACGAGGATGGTCATCTTTACCCTTTTCTCTGGGAATGCTGCAAATGTGAACTATGCATCTTTGATTTGACCAATTAATGGAACCTGTTTGGTTTCCATGGAGTAACATCTGAAAGGCTTAGTAAGAGTGAGGCCCAAAGCATGAGTGACCTTCACTAGCATGACATTATCGAAGCCCCAGAATCAATTATGCAGTTTCTTAGTTTGTGACCATTGATTAGGAGGGAGAGATAAAAAGGTTCAATTTTTCTTGATGCGGAAGTCGAGGCAACATTTATGCGAGATGCAGGAGGAGTGGAAAGGATTCCTTTCGGGGAGATAGGAGAGGGGATGACAGCTTGGCTTTGATATATTCGGTTAATCTTACAAGTTGCTCGGGGTTAGACTGAAGATATTCAGCTTCAGACATTTGAATCTTGGTCTTTTTAGCGTGATCGACTATGTCGAATGCGACCAAGGGCTGCGTTGATGAAGGAATGAGTCCTTCATTTCGTGATGGTAGGGTAGGGTTACTGGTCTTTATGGAAACAGAAGAAGGCTGATTTGGAGGAGAGATGGGAGGAAAAGATTTCTTCGTAAAAGGCTTAATAGGAGGTTGAGCAGGAAGAGGATTACCTCTTTTAGCAATGGTTGGAGCGTGTTTGACACAACCTTCTCTTTTTGTATCCTGGCAGCAACTTCTACTTCTTTTCCTTGTGAGCGGGTGAAAACAACATATGATTATCCACTTGCATACCCTTGGGTACCCTCTTCTTCATCAGATTCCTCATCTTCAAATTCCATATACCCGATTGTAGAGTCGCCAAGTTCACCGACATCTTGATCATCTCCACCTTGCGATGAAGGTTCTTCGTAAATTTTCTCCTCTTCTTCGATCTCAACCAGGGCATTGACCGGAGGAGCCTCAAGTGCCAACCTTGGGAGCAGTAGGCGAGGAAAACATGGCCTTTGTGGGGCATTGTTGGGAGTGAAGTTTCTCCATGGGATATCCCGGTATGGAGTGGAGGACGAAGCTTGAGCTAATTGCTTTTTAATGCGAGCAAGTCATTTGCCATCTTACGGAATGCGGATCGATGAAGTGGCTTGAGAAGGAGTTGAAGCCTTAGGTTTGGATGGCTCTCATTTTAACTCGCCAGATATAAGTAGGTTGTCTTCTATCTGAATGGCCATAACTTGAGTGAGAACCAAGGTGGTGATTTGTTCTTGTAAGAGTAAGAAACTTACTCTTGAGCTCATGGCATTCACAAAGAAACACTTTTGATTTTCTAGTGTTGGCAACATGGCAGGTGGCACATGGTTAATCAGTGAATTGAAATGGGTGATAAAATCACGCATGGTTTCATTGGCCTCCTTCTTTAAGTGAGTGATCTTTGATAGTAATGCAAATGCGTCTTCTGAAGGCTTATACCTATCTTCAAACGTAGTTCGTAATGTGGCCCAACTGGTGATAGATCCGGCCGAGCAAATGTTGGAACCATTCTGCTGCGGGTCCTTGCAAGGTCTCTAGAAAGAGGCGTACTGACACATCTTCATGGGTCACATCTAGGATGTTGCATGACATAATGAATGCAGATATATGTGAATCCATGCTTTGATTTCCACTCCCATCAAATCTTGGGAAATTCTTGTGGTTTCCATGAGGGAGTGCGTGAACTGGATGCGGCAATGCAAGAGGGCCCATAGCATTTCCCCATGGTACTACCATTTGAAAAGCTGGAAAGAGGATGCGAGCTAGAGTGTGGTTCCATTGAGTAACAGAGCACTGCAAAGGGATGTGGAGGCTCCTTGCAAAACTAGTTCTTTCGTGGAGGCGAGGCACTCTGGCGATCGACCGATTAGGCTGAACTCGGCGACGTGAAGCGTCTTGGTGTAATCTTGAAGTTGTGCCTTTGAAGTAGATCAAAAATAGGATCAACTTCTCCACGAGCTCTCTCTTTTATGGGGTAAATGGCTCACCCACTAGGTGTATCTTTTCAGATCTGCTAATGATGATTTTAGAGTAGATTTAAAAACTCTTTTTGTTTGTACTTGCTGATTTTCTGATTTTTTACAAAAATCAGCAGCATGTACTTTTCTAAATATTTAATTTTATCCCTCTTTTGAAAACCGATTGTGGTTTAATGACAAAGATTAGCGAGGATAAAATAATGGTTAACTTAGTAAGCTGATTTTGGATCTTAGATTTGACTTTTTGCAAGGGTTTGAAAATATTTGTAAAAATATCAAGATCTCAGATCTACGGAAATATACGGGTTTTATAAAAACTCAGTGAACTAAAGGTTTCTAACTAGGTCCAGATCTATGGATCTCTGAAGAAAATTTTCAGTTTGGATCACTTTTGCAAAAAAATTGGATTTTAAACAAAGAGTTAAGATTTGCAAACAGGTAGTGATTTTTACAGTTTTATCTATTTTCTTAGTCTCCTCAGCAACTTTAAAAATTGTTAGTGTCTTTTAGCTGACATAACACTCACATAGATCTGGTTCGATCCCCAGTAGAGTCACCAAAAAATTGTTGGTCAAAAATCTGTCGGGTGGGCAGATCTATGGATAGACAGGCCAACAGTGTGCAGGGCATAGCCCCTCTTTGAGACAACAAAGTGAAACTAGTTTATTGCTATTCTACCAGTAGGAATCTGTGCAAGTCTTATAGTATTCTACCTTCAGGGTTTGGGATCTCATCCCGGTGGAAATAGTTCCGACGAAGAACAGAAAGGAATGAAGGAAGGAATGGAAGAAAGGTGGATCGAAGAGAGAAAGAAATGAATTCCAAAGTAGAAAGGTCGGAGGGTTTATGTTTTAGGTTTGGTAGTAAACAGCCAAACTTACTCACATAAACAAACAAAGCAATATTGATAAACAAATGACAAAAGCATAGGTGAATCCAACAGAATAAGCATGCAGATCTAACTTAAGAAAGATCTAACACGTAACACAAGAATTCAGCACAAAGTCTCAATTTTGTATTAATAATGTTATGTTACAAGAAGGCTCAAAGTCTTTCTCTCTTCACTCTATTTTTCATACAAGTTTTCTCACATGATACAACAAGCATTCTAGTATTTATAGAAGGAGAAGGAGAAAGAAGACAAAAAGGAGCCAACAACTATTTACAAAATATCTACAAAATATTTAAAAGTCAAAAGTTGACTTTGGGGCAATTTTGTGGATGACAACATCTCATGATGCAACATGGATGATGTCATCATTTGTGCCAACATTCTTTTAAATATTTTACAAAAATGGGATAAATCCCAGGAGGAAGGAGCCTATTCATCGTCATCCCTTGGCTGGAAAGGAGTGTCTGCTTACTTTCAGGAGAGGAAATGTGAAATTGAGCTCGATACTCCATGAACTTGCTAACCATCGTTTGAAGTTGATCTGGCGGGACCTTTGGTGTGATCCCCGATGACTTCGCAAGTCTCCCATTCATCTCTGAGTCTTTTCGGAGTTTGAAGTATTCATTACCTGCCTCCATCAGGTATCCAACAAAGTCACGGCAGGCCAGAAGGTTGTTGATAGATTCTATATCAAAAGTGGCCTCGACTCTAAACCTGCGACATGCGATTCCTTTGAAAATCTGAATAGTGTCATCTACCTTCCTCAAGGCGTATGATGGGGTGAGAAAACACAGGAGACATCCTTAAGATGATCTGCTCCATTTGATGCATTGCATCCAGGAGGCTTCCTCCTTGATTTTGTCTATTTTCTCCAAGACAAACTCCATTTGGTCAACTTTGATAGTCTAAAGGAGGACTTTATTGGGTGCTCTCGGGTGATCGAAGATGCTTGAATTTCATTAAGTCATCAGGCTGGGAGTCGAGCATCTTACTGGAATGTCTCGTGTTGAACTGGCATGGTCAACTCTTCGGAGATAGGTCCTACTATTGCTGCACAGAGTTCCTTGTTAGCTTGATCTATATTTTGATACGACTCTGTGAACTTTGTAATCACTTCCTCACTATCTTTGAGGATCTGCTCTCTCAGGCGTGGACAACTGCTACACCTTGCTCACCAATCTTGGCATACTCATTTATCTTCTCCTGACTAAGGGCTTCAGGAGTTTCGGTGGCAGCTACAGGAGGTGCATTGCCCATCTTTTGCAGGGCTTGGAGAAGATGCTTGTTTTGTTCTTTTAATATTCTCTTCTCTTCCTTTGCTTCTTGAAGCTTTTTGCAAAGGGCATCCACTATGGATAAGGCCTCTCCTTGCAGGCTTTCTGAGGATGTTCCCATTGTGACCTGAGTCACTATAAAATCTGTAGGAGACAGATCTTTTTCTCCTTTGTGGGATCAGGGTATGCGATCTCCATAACTCTTTCACCTGAAGTGCTTTGAGAGAAGCGGGTTATAGCCTTTTTCTTCTTAGCCCCTTTAGTTGGAATAATGGAGAAGTCCATAGGTGCAATAGGGACTTTCCTCTTGTCTTGACTCGGTGTTTGGAGATCCATTACTAGACTTAGGGGAGTGGGACCGAGAGGAAGAAGAGGAAAGGGGGTGGAAGAAGGAAACTACAGTGGACACGGGAAATGTGTCGAGACACTCGGTGGTGGCATTGAGAAAGAAGCCAACCCTCAGATGCTCACGGGGTAGGAGTCAGCATAGGAGAGAAACCATGGGGGTGGAAGGGATCATGAGATGAGGAAGAAATGTTGGGGGACAGATCCATGAGGAAGAGAAGATGGAGGAAGAGGGAGGGGAATGGTAGAAGGCGGGAGAAGACACAACCAAAGGAGTGGTTGGTTGAGCGAATGAGGAGGAAGGAGGAGCGGGAGAGGGGATGATGGGAACCTCACCGGTTGTAGTAGTGGCAACATCACAGTGGATGTGCCCATTGGAGCACTTACCACTTCTTCTTCTTTTACAGGGATATCGGAACTTACTACTGCTCCTCGGCGGTGGAAGGAGGACTCTCGGGAATTTCCTCTGAGTAGTGCTTGGCTCTCCCTCTTTATCTTTTCCTTTTCCTTTAGGGAAGTGCTTCGGCTTGGTGGGTGCATTACCCAAGGGAGACGTGGTAAAGTCTACTCCAAGGTAGATGAGACTATTTTTCTTGCACCATGCTCGGTGCTGTTGTAGAGTGCCTTTGACCCTTTCCTCGATAGTCTGAGGTGCCTTGTTTATCAATTTTAGCAAAATGGCCAATTGTCCCCATCCATGTCTAGATAAACTTGATCAACCTCTTGATCAGTTGCTTGGAAGCCCTTTGGGACAATGGCCACACCATATTGAATGATCTCTGCCAGGGCCAGGCGGGAGTGATCCTTTCATCTGAGCTCGACTTCGTGATATAGATCGATGTAGATATCTTCGATCTGAGGGACGTGAATTGGATCGAGCTTTTCCCTTGGAAGGAAATCACGAGGATCAAAGGTTGGCCTCGCCGAGGAAATTATGCTTTAAGTTGAGAAATTCAAGCTCTGCAAACATTTCCAGGCTTTGCTCTCTGTGAAGTGCAGGTGTACCTTGCCCACTGTGAGGGGAATGGAGTTCCACCCTTCTTTCTTTTCAAACACTTCTCATGGTATGTGATAAGTTGTCTAGATAGCTCCAATAGGATCAGCTTGGGTCCCGCATACCTCGGCAACTTGGTGGGCTCTCCCAAGAAGTTGGCGGCTCTGAGATAGGTGAAAGTGGGGAATTGCATGAATAACGCTCCCCACTTCTCTATGGTGGATACCACACTTTTGGTCATCTGACCATGAGTCATATTAGGCCTCAAGAGGTAGATGACGCCGTAGAAGAAGGCATCATTGATTTTGCTTGAATTGTGCTATGCTATTTTCCAGTCTTAACTCTGGATAATACTCATATATTTTGACCTGGGCCATACCCCATCGACTCAATGTTGGGTAGTCCCTCTCTGAGGCAGCAACATATACCACGTAGGAGTTCATATAGAACTTCCCAGTTGTTGAAAGTTGTTGAAGCTGCTCGGAGATTGTGCTGCTGATAATCTCTCCCCATTCAAAACGTTGATCAGGAACATTTTTGCTCATTGTTTCTAAATATCTGAGCATCCACTTGTGAAAGTAATGGGCATCGGGAAGCCCAAACACCCTACTCAGGAAAGTGATGGTGTCACTCAGGCTCCTCTAAAAATTCACTGCGATGAATGACTTGTGGCCACCTGCTTACCACCTTCTTGTTTTTGAGGTACACCTCATTCATCATTCTAATGCATTTGTCTTCATTTTCATTCCATGTCTTCATGCAGTCCTCTTGGCTTACCACTACAAAATGTCGGTGGTGAGGGATACCCAAACATGATCTCAAAATGTCGGGCGTAGTGAGGTTGATTATTACCTCGCCCTTCTCATTTTGACACATCTTGTGTCTTTATTATAACAACGGCCCACCAACATCATGAACTCGTTGTTGATTGCACTCACGAGGAATCCTGCGGTGAAAGTGTAGACCACTTTACCAACCAATTTATCCATCCATGGGCTACCTGTGACCTTCTTGGTTCTAGCCCAGAAGTCCTCCATGTCAATGTGACCAAGTTCTGAATCTCTGATATCTAGGTCACACTCTGCAAGGGATTCGGGCATCCTAACCCTTTGGTATTTATATTTCATTTCTTCTTCTATTAGCTTGGCTTTACCCTTGGACTTGGTTGGCTTCTTACTCGATGAAGACATGTGTGAATCTGAGTTCAGTTGTTGATCTGCAAGAAGAATCAGGGAAGTCCATCACAGAAGAGCCATGTTAGCTGTTAAGTCATCCATCAAAGCTTACAGAATGAAAAGTTAGCAATTTATGAGTCTCAGGGCAAGGCGCAGCTCTCTTTACTGGCAGTGCGGGGTCTTAGAAAAGCAAGGCACACTTTGGGAACGTGTTGCATGGGAGGAAACAATGCCAAAAGGGGCGCGGGGTGTGGAAAGACTACACACAACATTCAGATGTTGGTGTCAATGGATGTGCACTTGCTGCCATATGAAGGGTTTTAACTAGGCACAGATTTATTTGGTGTAGCAAGGTCTCAGGGTGTGCCATCGGCGCATATGTGGTAGATGCAACATTAAGGTGAGGTGCGCCAAGGGTTTAGCTTGCAGCGGCGTGAGAAGGAGTTTTACACAACATTCGAGATGTTGTTGTAGGCTGTAGGTGTGCTTGCTTGCTTGTGCTAAGGAATTTTTGGAGTTTATTACAAGGCGTGAGAGAAGGCTTATGTTGCGTGCGAGGGATAGTGCACTATGGCATAACTATGTTTAATGTAACAATAATGAAACTTGCACCGAAGGAAAGATAGTGGGTTGTTTTGCAAAAATTTCATGTTTTTCACCCTTTGGCTTTGTGGTTTTGATGGCAAGGGGAAAAATCCGGCAAAGTAAAGGAAAATGAGTTTGAGTAGTTTCGTGGCAGAGGTCTTCCAGATTTGTAGATCTGGAAGGAGGACGAGAGAATGGTTTTGGAGTTGAGTATTTGGATTTGCAAATGGGTTGGGATTGCATTATCTTCTTAGGTTCATTGTTATTTTTAACAATCCTAATCACCTAAACCAACAGAAAAACCACAACAAAGCCACAAGAAAAGCAAGGACCACTTACCAGGAATATATAATGATAAAGGAGATGATGTGGGATCCACGAACATGACAAATGGCAACACGCAGGGCTGATAGGAATGTTGACAAGTACAGAGGAATAACTTTTTCACATTTTTTGAATTGTGAAAATGACAGGTCGAGACACGCCTATATATAGCAAAAGGTGTAATAAATGTGCCACCAACTTTTCTATGGCGCACTTAGGGAGATGTCGACACAAAAATATTTGCTTGGAAGTGTCGACCATGGCATAGCTTTTGAAGTGTGTTGACAAGTTGCTTGGCATGTGCCTTGGCACCTTTGGTGCCTTACATTTGGAGTGCACGATTAATAGATTTGACATTTCCCAGAATGTGTTAAAGGAATAGAGGGGCACGTTTTTTGGTTGATGTAACATGAAAGAAAACTACGCCCAATCCCAAAAAGGTTGAAAATGACCAAGTTCTAAAAACTATATTTTTACGGAAAGGGATTTTATGCCATTCCGAATGGTTGGTTCCTCGGCCCATTGCTAACATTGGGTTGTAACTATTTGCATTTATAATTCATAGTAGGGTAGTCCAAGTCATGTATTAATTTCTTGTTCCTATAGTTATGTTATAGTATGTATTGAGGACTTTGATCCAGGACTACCACCTGAGGTCATTTAATCTTAATTTTTATAATTAACTAAAAACACACACAAGACTTTCTTATATTTTGGGTTGAGTTAATGTTAACAAATTTTATTATCATTTAATATGTTTTAATTAATGGTTTCCTCCTAAAAATTTTGGTTTTTATTTCATAAATTAAGAAAAATTAAATTCTATGGATATCAAATATCTCTACTTCTAAAAGTACTACAAATTATTAGTTTTTGGTTTTGAAAATGGTTCTTCTTATTTCATGTTTTTTCCAAACAGGGCTTTATATATACAAAAAAATCGACCTATATTCCTTACACATATATTTTATGTGAAAGGCTAAAAGTTTTCATTTTTATTTGTATGCACCAAAAGAATTTAATTGCTAAATGCTAATCTTAAAGTCAGTTATATCTTCTCTATTATGATTTTTAAAGATGTTTAGCTCTCATTTTTGATGCTCCATATCCCTTTCCTCTTTCTACATGTCCCTAAATCACAGAAGGTTGAAACTCTCTTTTTTACGAGAAACTTGTCCACTCTTACTATCAATTTCTTGATCATTGTTAATTTTTATCAAATTCCATCTCTATATTGAGTAGTCAAACTCCACTGACCTCCATTTAACCCCTCCCTAACAACACCCTCCAAAATTATTACTTGTTTTATTTGTTTATCTTTAGCTGATTCATCCATTTATATTTATTTTTGTTACTCTAATATATGTATGTATCAATAATCGATAATAAATTTTAATGATATTTCAAGTTGATAACTTGGATATTTGTTTTATCTTTCTTATTCATCCATTTATATTTATTTTTATTGATCTTTTCTAGCAAGGATTAAAACATGCACACACATATAATTAGTTGGATAATCATTTTTGAAGATATTTCAAGTTGATAACTCATATATACACTTAGAAAAGGTCACTAAAGGCATTCATAGTGAGGCACCTAAGATTGGTTTTGGAGGATCCTCTTAAACATAGACATGGGAACACATGTTGAATTGTGACACAATCTCATCTCAAATAGACTTGATGATATTTTGAGTTTAAAACATCTAATTTCTATCATTACCAAATTGACGGTCATTGAAAAGGCCTTTTCTAATTCGATATGATGACCACACCACTACAAAATGTGTTAGTAACAATATACTCTATAATTGTTTTTGCTAGTTTCGAAGATTTTTTCTTTCTGAAACTCACTTCATCCCTTTCTTAATTCATAGATCTATTTTATTCCGATGAAGAGCAACACATCATCCATTCCTTTACGATATCATTGAACATGAATAACCTCCCACTAAGAATAAGTTTCGATTGATAGAAAATTCACTAAATAATCAAATAACCTATCTTAATTTAAATTTATCTACCTACAAATTAACCGTATAAATTTTCAAATTCAAAATCAATTATACACATTGACTTCCCATTCTTGGACTAGATTATCTTTCTTGTTATCTAGGTGATAAGGTTGAATCAAGCGACGGTATCATAATATGATAATGCCTTTTTACAAGTAACAAAGAACTTGAGTTATTGATGAAATAATATGAGTTTTGAGCGTATTTGGTCATATTTTGTCTTTTTATTAAATAGGAATTTTAGAAGCTAGAAATAGTCTTGAAAGATGTATTCATGTCTTTTTGTTGTAATGACAAATATAGAAAAAGGAAATGAAGAGAAAGAAGAAAAGAGATGAGAAGTTAAGATTAGAAAAAGTCTTTGTATGCGATAAAATCTATTTTAATAAAAAAAAAAAAATCATGTTCATTTTCTAAGTATGTGTGAGATGAATAATTATTTAAGATTCATTTATAAACATGCATGTGCAAAATTTTCTTCAAATTGGTATTATTAAAAAACTCTAAAACTTGTATGAGAGCTCAACTTTCAGCCAACATAGTAGTCAAATTATCAAATTAGCTAAATTACGAGTGGATGTGAATGACAAAACTATTACAAAATGTCATATTTTTAGTTTGATGGAAAGAATTATAAGTATTAGAGTATACGAATGAATATATTGTTCAATTTTCGAGTAATAGGATGTGGAGGATAATGGTGTTGTAGAACCATCGAGATTAGGTGACATATAATGTCCTTTCACAAGCGCAAAAACATATCCTTAAGGAAAATAACAAGAGGGATGTCAAGCCATTACTTTTATATTATTTTATTTAAATTCTACAAATAATCATATGATTTAATATGCACTTGTAATATTATTTTTAATTTTATATACGATAATTCACTCATTGGTGTACACTTATGCACATCTATTAATAGGAAAGTGTAATGACTAAGTTATTGAATTATTTGACTTCATATATAAATAGTCTTTTCTAACACTTTCTTTACAAACAACTATTCTCTAGACCTAACCCATAACACATTAAAATGTAATAGTTAGAGTATTATCCAAATTTCTTATAAAAAAGCTGGAACACAAAAGGATAAAACACATTGAGATACACATGCATTAAATTTGGTAGCTAAATTAGGACAAAGTTTTGATTTTAAGTCTTTCCAAATAGAAAATTAGGTTGTAGACACCTTCACAAAATTGTTGCTTGAGGCCCCTTTTTTCAGCTCAATAATTTTTGGGAGCGAAGGAAGGTATTATTAAGGGGTGTATGTTATGTGAGTCTCTACCTTTCCAGACAAATGAGCAGTGAATATTAAGGGGTATGTTAGTGCATTTAATTTCTATAAACTACTATATAATTTATGAATTGTACTTGTACTACTATTTTTTATATAATATCTAGATGACTCACCCATTGGTACACACTTATCCATATCTAATAATCGAGTAAGAGTATTGACCAAGTAATTGACTTGTTTGAGCTTAACTATTAATAGTATTTTCTAATAATTTATTTGGAATAAACTACTCTCCAAACCCTAATCATATCATCTTATCTCTTATTTATAAGAGCATAGAACTTGTTGTGGTAGTTCATTGTGGAAGGCAATGTTATTCTTAATATGGATAATTTAATACCAGCTTGATTGCTAATGAAATTGTGGTAGTCTTACTACCCTGATAAATATGTTTAATGGCTTTGCGTTAAGAATTTATTTCAATTTAATATATATATATATATATATATATATATATATATATATATATATATATATGCATGCATATGGGTGTTTGTCTACATTGATTAATAGGATAATATTGTTGCTTTAATCTTTTTAGCTTGATGTACGATAGATGAGTCGATTTTCTCCAAAAAAATATAATAATAAGTTCGAGAATATGGGATAATTTAATGAAATGATATAAGCAACCAAAAAGAGTCAAATTTGTAAGATTACAATTATTTGGCAGAAGAGAGTTTAAAAACTTATAAATTAAATATTTAGAGTTGATAAATGAAATTTTTCTCATACGATAGTATAGTAAATCAAGTGTGGTCTCGTAGAGTCACATTAGAAAATAAAAAAATAGTACTAATATTTTAATAAGTTATTTTTGTATATTTGAACCTATTGTTATAGTTATCAAAAGAGAAAAGAGATATGTTAGCAATATTCATTAATAAACTTATGGGTATTTAAAAATTCATAAAAAATGACCAAGCAAAATTTATACCATTTCTCCACTCAAACATGCATTCAAATCAAAAGCGTCTTATACCAAAAAAAGATAGAAGAGAAGAGGAGGTAGTAATAGAGGTATGTGAGTAGGAGGAAAGAAAAAAATTCCATTAAGAAGAAAAAAACAAATACAATTTTAGTTTTAAGTGGAAGAGATAAGTGAACAATGATAACTATAATATGCACATGGAGAGTCAAACATTTGAAAAATCTAATATCCAATTTCATTTTTCTGCAAGGCATTTTGTCTATACCATGAAAAACTAGTATAGAAAAGAAATTACATTGTTACTAATATGAAATATTAAAACTTTCAAGAGAACATCAAGCTGTAAGATTAATAATAGTAGTTGATGTTTATTGTTTATAATGTGGTTGAATAAAGTAAAAAAGAAATTGGTTTTTCGAGTTTTCGCATAGTGCCTTTGATAATTATATTAGTATAACCATGGATATTTTTGCAAACATAGATAAATGTGAAATCATAAGTAGATTTGAGAATGATAGAAAAGTATTTGTGGTTATGGGTAAATGAATCATGAACATTAAAACAAAGAAAGAATATAAAAAATCACATTAATCTCATATTATGTGAACCCACTCTTAAACATGATCTAATTAAATCTTTGTTGGGAAGATAATATATAAATGATATAGAATATATTTTGAGAAAGATAGGGTCCATATTTTGTGATGAAAAAATTAAAATTAATCAATTGTCATTTCTGAGCTTTATAGATGTCTTCAAATGAAAATGAGTTGAAAATGGAAATATATCAAGTAGTAACTTAACATCAAAAATATCACTTTAGTGAGACCTTCATCAAGTGAAACATAACTTATGAAATTGAAATATCCATAGCAATTAAATATTTAAAAGTTATCCTACCAGGAATCCATCATAAAAATGATATTTATAAATGAATAGCCAAAATGAAGACAACATAATTAGCCCATACTAAAGGGTATAAGAGGTTTTATAATTAATGTTTTTAGGAAACTAAAGGGGTTGGTGCATGGGTGGACCATTTAATACCATTGCATTGGGGTGACCACTTGTCTAGCTCAACTAAATCCTTTTGGCACTACTAAACACTCTAGAAATTTAGAGAAATAGGATTTACAATAGAGATTAACTTCGAGATGTGTTTTACATGTCCCACATATGCCCATATTACTTTTTACCATAAATTGGAACAATTAAGATAATGGAATGAGCACTATTACCACTCGTCTTCAATTTGTGATTCCTCATTCTAGGGTAAGAGGAAGGATCTAAAAATTTGACATGGTATAAAGGAATTTTTTTGCCACTGCTAGAACACTGGCTAGAGTTTCCTCTATTGGCGGGCATGTTGTAAGGTTTGGAGGTGATCTCAAAGGCATGAGAGGATAGAATGTGGTGATTGTTCACACCCCTTCCCTTATTCCGATGTCTTACATTGATTCTCTATGGAGTTTGGAGGTTTAACATGAGAAATCCATTAAATGATTTCTTTGCATGTCCATCGTGACACTTGTATTAGTGATTTGAAATAGTTTGAGAGCGATTAAAACCTTACAAAGTGTTTTGTGGATGTATCCATCGATGAGTGACACATGTTATTGCACACCTGTGTAGGATCTAAAACACATGAAAAGGTTGAGTTTGAATCAGAGGGGATTAAGCCTTAGGAAAACTAGGCAGTTGCCTAAGAGCGCCGATAGTTAGAGGGGCCCTTTGAATGCTAAAATTTCCATTTTATTGGCTAATTTTAGAACTTAAATTTAAAATAATTTATCTGAAGATTTAATATTGATCAACCCATTTATAGATATTATTGTATAGTAACATAAATTTCATGCATACACATAAAAAAGTTTTGTAATATTTTTGCAAGTAAAAGAAAATATCACATATTTATAAGCACATATGATTTTGTTGGTATTGTTACCCATTCTCTAATGTAGCTCCAGATTATGTAGGTGTGTAATTTGTTCTAGAAAAAGGTTAATGTATTTTTATAATGTCATTGGTGTATCTAGTAGAGGTGAGTATAATTGAAGGAAAAAAAGTATTTGATTTTCTATTCTTAATTTTTGGGGAAATTTTCTATTATTTTGTTATGGAGGAATCACGTAGGCCTAGTCCAAATACAACTCTTCACAAAACCATGGAGCTACATAAACATTTTTTTCTTTGCAAAAAATGGTGCTTTATTTTAGGATAGAGTTCCTGTCACCTACTTGATATGGCTAAATCGGACTTGTAAGAAGCCTTGTATAAAATATTGATTTTTTGCATTCTACGAGCATCTTCTACGATTAATGTTTTCCATCCATGAAATACTTTTCATCCTTATGTGATAATTTATTAATATATTTTTATTATTATTTTATTATGACCATGATGTAAATTTAAAATAAAAAATATAGACATATTTAATTTATTTACTTTATGGAAAAAAAATATTAACTAAATTTGTGAGGAGGCGTCCACTCAAACTATTGGCTAGGCGCTCCCCGACCTTTAATTCGTCCTTGTCCTCATTCTATGGTAAGAGGAAGGGTCTAAAATTTTGACATGGTATATGGAATTTTTTTCTCGCCCTAATTGCAAATAGAACCGCTAAGTTTCCTCTATTAGCGGGCAATCATGGAGTTTGAAGGTGATCTCAAAGGCACGAGAGGGATAGAATGTGGGCGAAATTATTCACACCCTTCCTGTACTTATTCCATGTCTTACACATTGATTCTCTATGGAGTTTGGAGGTTTAACATGAGAAATCCATTGAATGATTTCTTGAGGATTTTGAGTTTTTCAGAACATGTCCTTTGTGACACTTGTATTAGTGATTTGAAAAGTTTAGAGAAATGAGTAAAACCTTAAATTTTGTGGATGTATTGTGCATCGATGAGTGACATGTTGTGCAATAATTGTAGGATCTAAAACACATGAAAATGTTTGAGTTTGAAATTTGAATTCTTGCATAAGGCATGGTGAATCCGGTGGTTGTCACGTGCCTTTAATCCATATATATAACTTAAAAAATAATGAGATGTCATGTAAAAAATAATCAAGTGTTAATTAATATGGAGACTTTAAATTAAAGTTAATGGGACTAAGTCAATGAAAATGATAGGGATTTTTTAGAACATTTGTGAATTGGTTCTTTAAATGAAAAAATCCTTTGAAAAAACATAATTCCACTCACAAATTTTTAATCTGGATTATATGCAATATAGAGAAGAGGAGGAAAACATTTTTATGATTATTAATCTTAGGGTGCCCAAAAGAATTTATGAATACCATCATATAAACCCCCTAAACTACAAATATTCAACAACAAGGTCCCAAAATGAAATGAGACCTTTTTGGGTGCCAAATAAACACAAAGAACACATTCAACATGAAAGAGAGACCAATAACATGTATTAAAAATATAAAAAATATGTTTATATGGAATATTTTTGTAATATATAGGGTATTTTAAAATAGGATTGGTGTATTGGAGGAGTTGTTAATAATAGAACATTGAGAATTTAAACTTGAAATAAAGGTATTATTTAGTATCCTAAGAATGAACACGATATACCACAAATTTACTTAGTGAGTTCCTCATGGAAATATCCAATTCCAAGGAAACCTATTCTTGTACCACGATATTGCACAAGTCACACTTTAAGGAAAACTTCAACATAAGCCTAAACAACTCCAAGGTATTGTTTTAGTGACATCTAAGTATAAATTTGAAATCCATATTTTCTAATGTATCCCTTTGGTGACACCTCGTAGAAGATAAGAAGGTAAACAAAATATGAAACTTTAGTAAATAAAAAAATAATTTGATTTAAATTTTTAGATTTTTAAATTATTTAACATAGTTAATCTCAGTATATTTTGAAGAAAAAATTGAGAGTGAGACTTCGACAAATTTCCATGAATGAAGAAATTCATGCACGATAAATACAAACAAACTTGGGATGTGTGCGATCTTCCAAAAAGAAAATATTTTATTAGATTAAAATGGGTCTATAATTATTTTTTAATATTAATGAAAATATTGGTAACCATAAGGAAATATTGGTTAAAAACAAACATTAACAAAATTGCGAATTAATTTCAACTAAAATTTTATTTCTTAGCAGGTTAGATAACAATTAGATATGTTTTAATGATTAACTAATAATAAGTGGAAATTTTATCACATGAATGTCAAGTAAACATTTCTTAATGAATGTTGGAATATGAAATATATGTACAACCACCACTAGGGTATGAGATTCTTGAGCATGAGAAAAAACCTATAGAGCTGAAAAATGATGTGTATATCTTTAAGAAAACACCAAGAGCTTGGTATAGGAACATTGATTAATACTTGTTGAGAAATGGTTTCTTAAAAAAACAATCGAAAAACTCTATATGTACCAAAATTAACAATCAATGTAACATTTTTCATTGTATTTCTATATATCCTTGATGATTTAATATTTATAGGAAAATTTTCAATGGAGAAGTTTAAATTAGAAATGATGAAAGACTTTGAGATGATATGTCTAATTTTTGTGAAATATTTTATTTGTATTGAATCAAATCAATAAAAACTGAGTGGAATTCTCATCCATGAATTCGAATATGAAAATACTATTTTGTAGAGGTTTAGGATGTTGAATTGCAAACAAACATCTAAGTCTATGGGTTTGTTTTTGAATTGTGCATATGCCAAATTACGTATAAATGGCTATCTAAAAGTTTGATATATTTGATATGAATAAAAGTATGATAAAATATATGTAGTAAAGTCTGATTTCAAGATTAGTAAAAACTCCAAAATACTCATATTAGAAGCTGTGTATTATTTTTTTGTGTAAAAGGCTCTTTTACCGACCACAGTCTTTTCTTGTCACCCTTAAATTATAGTTTTTTGTTTTGTTTGTTTGAGCCCAAATTCGGCTAAGTATGGAGCTAAATGCGGAAGATATCCACGTGTCCCTTTGGCACACTCGGGGCATAAAGCAGAGAAAGGAATGTTCTCAAATCTTGTTGATGACAATTTTGCCACCCACATGTATCAAGCACGATAAAGTTACCCAGGTAGGTTAAAAAGTCAAAGATACGGTCTATTAAAAATGCATAGGGTCTCCATGTTTCGCGAGTGAAATTTCAAATAAAGAAAAAAATAACATTATAAAACTTAGCCTTGAGTGGATCATCATGCACTCTGTCACCTAGGCACATATGTGCTTGGAGAAATAATTTGCCAAGAAAGGTGCTCAAACCAAGTGCGTGACCTCCATGTGGAAGAAGAAGCCATCACCTGACTGAAAATGTTCAGAGCATCTGGCTTGGGAGTTGGACAAATTAAAGGTGATCATAGCCGTATATCATGTGAGATAGGAAGTTGATATCTTGCCTAAAAATTGAAATATTTTGTAGGAAAAAAATTAAACCTTTACCTGATGGAAGATCTAATTTTGGACATTCAAACGAGATCCAAGTGGTCTATTAAAGGAATGTTCGGTCCATAAATAAAAAGAGGGGGGGATAGAAAAGAGAAAGACAAAGAACTTTGAAAGATGATTTTGAGGCTTAGTTATTGTGTTTGCAAGCCTTGAAGCAAGGCTTTGTGAAAGAGTTGTAATATGTGTCGTATCATCCTTATGTATTATGTTCTCTATGAATAAAGGGCTATTGTTTTATGCATTTTAGCTCTCAATAGTCTACGTCCTTCATCCATTAATGCTTTTGGTAATTATTAGATAAATTTTGAATATCTATACAAGAAGCTATATGCCCTTGGGTTTTCTATATGCATCTATCATCTACATGTATTATGTTTTAAACCTTTTAGGCCTTTGTTGATAATTTAATATACTTCTAAAAATAGCAGACCATGTTTGGGACACTCTTCGACTATTATAACATTTTTTTAATAATCTCATCTTTATGCCTTTTAAAATAAGTTTCGGCGTATCACCTTAGTTAGTTTTCACTTTTATTTTTATTTTTCCTCTAACCCCTACCTCTTACCAACATAGAAGATCTAGCTTCTATAAAAACTAGGGATTATCTTAGGGGAAACGCCCCACATCCCTAAGGTATCCAACATGATTTTAATGGTTCATCCATGCAAAGATAATCATAAAAAAATTTCTTGGCACGCCCCAGTTGGGACTCGAACAACTACACATCTGAAGACTCCCATCGTCAAAATTCTACCGAGTTTTAGTAGTACAAAGTTTTCTTCCTCTCTAGTTTATGAGATGGATGTGAAAAATATCAAGAACAAGATAATAAGGTGCATTCGAATATCTAAAGTTATCCCCTGAAAGGAATAGAAGAGGTAGTATAGATTTAGAGGTCTCCGTCTCCTCTAAACCAAACTCTCTCAACACCTCCACCAGGTAGGCCCTTCTTAAAATCAACTTTAGAATCCTCAGACCCATCTTTTAATGGCCCACCTACCAAGATCAACCTCTCCGAGATAGTTTGTTCTATAGAATCAAGAGAGTCCACTCATCTTACTTAAGACCCTTGGTGGCGTGGAATTCTATCTTCACAGTAAACGCGCTGAAGGAACTACTGAAAATTAAGTGGAGAATACTTTAAAAATCTAGAGGACCACCTCTAGGATGTCACGTGAGATATACACAAAGTACATTAAATCAAGGAACATGACATATGCTTGTGGTTCTTCATCTCACTTCCCTTAAGGGGAAGGCTGCGGATTATTTTTGTTCCTAACCCTAATTCTATTAAGCACTCTAGGACCAACTCGGGAAATTTCTTGGTAAGAATATTAAGTGAGAGCAAGGAGATAGATCTTGCTCCTATAACATCTCATCAGCATCAAAAGCAATACGTGAC